>JANZLC010000004.1:12216197-12232491 GCA_026413385.1 Erythroxylum gracilipes
GGTTTTTGGGATCTGTTGCCTTGCATTGAAATTTCGAAATTCCAACTTGTAATTGATCATATCTGTCTACATTTCCGTTTGGTGCCCGCATTTGAGTGGCTTTCTTTCTTCTTTGTTCTTGTGATGCTTAAATTTAAGCTTAATACTCTAGTTTGCATGTGAGTTTTGGTCCATGGCAATGAGCGATGGAGACTTTTAGATAAATTTGTCTGACATCCATTCTACATTGGTGTTTAATATTACTTTGGTATCTCTCGCACTCTCTTTCTTGATAGGTTGATGCATTTTATATTATATCCATTCTTTCGGGTTTCATACATGTTGAGATGTTAAGGTAGTAGTACCTCACTGCTATCACTCTCAGGTTTTGGGCCCAAACATGCTGAAGTGGTTATGTCCCACTGCTTGTGACCATCTAAAAGATGGAATGAGCTTTCCAACCTCACATGACGGATAATATTCATTTACTGAGTGGTCTCATCAACCTTTGGCAACATCTGCAATCGGTTACTATAGTACGAACTCTCTTTGAAGAAACGGTCATTCAGACAACTGACCAGCAGCAACTGAATCACTTTTTTATAGGATAACAATAGTTAAATATTCTACCGAAATTAGTATACCACTTTATATATTAGGTAAAGTGAGATTTCTTTTATCTTGTTAGAGTGTATTTTGCAGTAGTTTTTTTTGGCAGTATATGAATAGATATAGAAACTGTATATTTCCAATCTTGTAATGCTATAACAATGTAAGTTTTAGTTCTTCGATGTTTTCAACATTTACCTCAGTGGAAATTAAAATGTCGTCATTGATTTCAATTCTAATTGTTTAATTTCTATTATTTTGACTTCATATTCCTCTCTTCTGTTGCGCCCTTTTCAACAGACAAAATCTTGATTTTTGTTATTAATAAATATCATAATAGACCCAACAGTAGCATTTTAATAATGTTGCAAAAAACTCTTTTATAACATTTTAAAGCTAATATATAACAGTTCAAAAATGTTACAAATAGTTAATTAAAAATATTTATAAAATTATTTTAGCTATCAATAAATGCTATAATAAACTCAACAATAACATTTTATCAATGTTATAGAAAATTTATCATTAGCATTTTTAACATGTTACAAAATCCATATCTATTACATGTTAATAATGTTGCAAAAAATTAATATATAATAGTTCAAAAATGCTACTAATAGCTAATTAATAACATTTATAAAATATAATATAAAATCATTTGTAGCTATCAATAAATGTTATAATAAATTCAACAACAACATTATATTAATGTCATGGAAAACTTATCTATAATATTTTTAAAATGTTACAAAATTCATACTTACCACATGTTAATGATGTTGCAAAAAGTTAATATATAATAGTTCAAAAATGTTACAAATAGTTAATTAATAACATTTATAAAATATAATATAAAATCATTTGTAGCTATTAATAAATGCTATAATAAACTCAACAACAACATTATATCAATGTCATGGAAAACTTATCTATAACATTTTTAAAATGTTACAAAATTCATATCTACTACATGTTAATGATGTTGCAAAAAGTTAATATATAATAGTGTAAAAATGTTACAAATAGTTAATTAATAACATTTATAAAATATAATATAAAATTATTTGTAGCTATCAATAAATGTCATATTAAACTCAATAATAACATGTCAAAACTGTTACTAAAGCATCGTATCTTTAGTAACATGGGCTATCATAGCATACTTATTAGTGTTACCATTCATATTTAATAAACTTATCACCTGTTACCGTATGCCATTTTTGTTATAGTGATTGAATTACGAAATTATAGTGAAAGTTCATTTGTTGGTGTTCAGGATGATAATGGAAATGTTGAAGGTGGTAGTGTTCCTACTCAGCAAGAACTGAATGTTACAAGTGGAAATGTAGAAGTGAATATTGCATCTGGACCTAATGTATAGATATGGCTATGACTAGATGATGATATGATTTAGATATAATATTGAATGCTTCTTAATCTTATTATTATCAGCCTATGGTGGATGCTATAGCCTCATATAATATAGGATACAAAGCTCCTTCTATTGATGAATAAAGAGATAAACTTTTGAGTAGCTCTATTTATGAAATTAAAAGTTATTTGGATGAAAGAAGAATGACTTGTGCTACATATGGGTGTTCAATTATGTGTGATGGTTGAACAAATATGAGACATGAGTTTTTGATTTATTATGCAAAGGGCTTAATGTTTTTGAAGTTTATTAATGTACCTGGCCTTGTTAGGAATGCTAAACTTTATTTGAAATATTATATGAAGTTGTGAATGAAGTAGGACCAAAAAATATTGTTCAGTTCATTACTAATAATGATTTAACTCATAAAGCTACTGTAAGAAGATTACAAAGCAAGTATGATTCCTTTTTTGGGACTCTTTGTGCACATTACATCAACTTAATGTTAGAAAATATTTGAGATGTTAGGTTTTTTCCTATTATTGATGGGATTGTGCAGAAATAAAAAAAATAAGTGACCAAGTTTATCTACAATCATGCATGAGTATTTAATTTAGTGAGAAAGGATTTCAGCAGTGGTTGAATTTCATGTCTTCCTACTTTTACAAGATTAGCAAAAAATTTCTTATCGCTTGAATGTTTTATTATGATGAAGAAATAGTTGAGACAGATGTTTACAAATGATAAGTGGGTTGCATTTCAACATACTATGTGTAATGCTGGATTGGATGTTTCTAGAATTATACTTGAAGATACTAAATTTTGGGCCTAATGTCAATTTTTATTTGAGTTTGTGAGCCTTTTGTGACGGTGCTTCATCTAGCTAACAGTGATGAAAATGCAACAATAGGTTATTTCTATGATGTGAGGGTGAAGGAAGTAATCAAGATCAATATGAAAATTAGGTCTTCTTTGTACATACATTATCTTGTAGTCATCAATGAGAGATGGAAAAGGCAAATTTAGTCTCCATTGTTTGTAACTGAGGCATTTTTAATCCTAATGTTATTAACTATTATAACAGTTGCTGTCTATGAGTTGATACAAGATCTCCTAAGCTTAGAAATGGAGATTTATAAAGAGGCTTTAGTAGATTTTGGGATGCCAATTGCTATTCATGAAAGAGCAAAACTTAATCCAGGTATATATTTTTTCACTTTTGTTACTTGTTAAAAATTAATCATCACTTTATTTTTTATAATGCTACTTTTGTTACCCCATGACTTACAGTTTCTTGGTGGGACCAACTCAAAAATGGTGTTCTAGAATTGCAAAGGTTTACAATTCGAATTCTGAGTCAATGTGTGAGTGCAATAAGTTGTGAAAGGAATTGGAGCGCATTCAAATTCATCCATTCCAAGAAAAGGAATAGATTGGAGCATAAAAAATTGAATGACTTGGTCTTTATTTGATACAATTTAAAGCTTCAGTAAAGGTTTGTTATTATCATTATAAAGTTAGACATAATTGCTTATAATTTTATTTTATTTTATTGTTTACTATGACTCTTAATAGAACAAGTAGTTTAGGAGATCCAATTTGCATTGATAATGTTGATCTTTGACAAATTAGGATTTTGAGGAATTGGGTTTGATAGATTAGAGTGACTTAGAAGATAATCTTAGATAGGAAAGCATTGGCATGTCATTTAGTGCAATGAATTTAAATGATAATGGTGATGAGGCTCCTCTCAATGATAAACATTTTGTACCAAATGAGAATTGGAGTCAATGCAGTTATAGCGGGTATCCCATATCTGATTGAATGAAGTTCTAAGTTTTTGTTTCTCCCCTTCTTTTAATTTTACTTATATTTGATGTATATGTTAAATGATTCTTTGGTACAAATTTTTGTTACAAATTGTAATTGTTAGAGTGTCAAGGATATTTATTATTCTTTTTTTGATATTTTTAATGTAATTATTATTTATTATATCATGAGATTGTAAAATTTTAAATACTTTATATTATTCTTAATTTTATATTTGTATGATGATTAAATGATCTTTTTATATTAATTGTGATTATTATTTATATATGAAATATGTGAAAATTAATGTTAATAAAAATAAATAAACTATTGTTATTTTAATTTTCTATTATTATGATTTTTGGAGACATGGTTGATGTAAAATTATAAAGTACGTAGTACAATATACTAATGGACTATTTTGTAAATTTTAAAAAATCTAGGAACTATTTTATAAATTTTAAAAAATTAAGCAAAACGATACCTTGTATTGACTGGTATCAGCACAGTGTCGTGCTAGAACTAAATCTGGTACTAGTACTGGTACAGTATTCAAAACATTGATATCGCCTGATAATTTGATGGAAAAATATGATAATTATTATTTTCAAGGTACAAAGTGTTTAGTGTTTATATTTTCTTACGTGTTATGAAGTATATCACCTGATAATTTGACAAAAAATATGATAATTATAATTTTCAGTTATGTATATGTATAATTATGAATATTACTAAAAATATATGTATAATTATGAATATTAGGGTAAGATAAATCATACATGCAAAAATGAATAGAGATTGGTTTATAATGGTTTGAGAATAGACTAGGAAAGTTGTGACTTTGTGGCTTACTTTAGATAGGGTATATTCGATGGTCATAGATTGATGGGTTGTTGAGATATGAGAGAACTACAGTTAGGTACTTATCTGTGGAGAAGTTACCGAGGCGTCCTTATCCCTGGGATATCCTATGAGATGGTTAGGTATCAAAGTGGTACCTGGGTATCATGAATCTTAGGAAGATCCTATGTCGATGTTTAGGTATTAAAGTGGTACTAGGATACAAGAGTGGTAGATTGAAGGATTGAGGTACCCAATGCCAATATTTATACATCTGATTATATTTCCACTTAGTAAGTGCTTATGATGAGTAGAGATGAACCAGTAGACCATTAAATATAAGCTGACAAGGTTAAGCAGGGCCTAGTTAATTCAATATTAAAGAGGTAAAACATACATGTTAATAACAAATATAATATTAGAATTAATAATTAGTAATTAATAATAATAAGATTATGAACATTTATTAAATGTTTGGGCAGGTTGAGTATTGCTTGTATATTTTAGTATTATATGTATATTTAATCATTTAACTATTTTCACCATATATTAAGTTATTAGAATTTAAGGGTATGGTCAAGTTACCCTTACTGAGTAAGTAGCTTAGCTCTTACTACTATATTTTTTGAAGTCACGTGATTAACAGTGTAAAGTCTAGGTGAGGCCAGTAAATCAAATTGAGTACAATTGTTTTTATTGTAAATACTTTTGAATGTTACAGTTTGGGATAATTATGCTTGCACAGATAATTTTTGGTGACTGATGAATGTCATTTTTTATACTAATGAGATTTTTGGTAATTAATTATATAATTGTGGATAAATTTGGCTAAATTGTAGTTTAAGAATTTTGGAGCATCATATTTAGGTGGTATTAGAGCGAGTTTATGTTTCTAATGACAAATTGAGTGAATTAGAAAGAAAACTGATAATTTATTATTATCTTATCTAGGATGGCTTTATGAGATGATACTCCATTCGTGCTTCGGATGTGCCTAATCAGGGGGACACCAAAGTGGATCAAATAGGAGGAGAGATGCTAGTGCCACCTCAGATGTTGCAGTTCTTTTAACTCATGTAATATATTGTGGCTGCAGTTTTAGCCTAAGGTGATCCTGGGATGGACTGCAAATATGAGTAGATTCGTAAGATGGGTATAGTGGAGTTTTAATACACTACTAATCCCATAGAGGCTGAGCCATGATGGGAGCAGATAGAGTTAGTTATAGACCGATTGGAATGTATCTTAGAAAGGACGTTGCAGTACATTATTTAATTATTCTATAACAACACACTAACTTGGTGGAAGTCAAAAAAGAGATCTTATGAGTCATGAGAGATGACTTGGCAAGAGTTCTTAAGAGACTTTAGAGACAAATACATTCTGCATATATATCGAGATTGGAAAACGATGGAGTTTATGAGTCTAGTTTAGATAGAGGAGATGTCTGTGGCAGAGTATTAGGCTTGCTTTGCTGCTTTGTCTAAGTATACGTTGGATGTTATGATAAATCTGGAGGAAAAATGTTATCGATTGAGCAGGGTTTGAGGATGACAATTTGTTTAGGTCTGGGAGCTACTACTTCTAATTTCAAGAAGTTACTAGATATTGTACTCAGACTATAAGATGTGATAGAGTAGCGTAAAAGGAGAGGAGAGTTGAAGAGGAAATCAAAGAGTCATTATAGAAGAGCGAGTCGGTCTATTAAGAGGGGAGCTAGCCATTCATGGTCTATTGGTATAGGAGGATATAGGAGAGTCAAAGCTACATCGAGCATAAGTGGTAGTTTCTATAAGTTTGTTAGAGATTGGGGAGCTAGTAGGGATTTAAGACAATATAGCATTACTATTGAACCAACAGTTGGATCAGAAGGAGGGGTTGGTTAGAGGTTCAGCAACCCTTTTAGAAGAGGAGCTAGAGGAGTACAAAGTTGTGCTACTTCCAAGAGAGTTCATAGAGGAACATATTGGAGACCCACTATGATCAGTCAGGCATGCTACAAATGTGGTGATACTGAGGAAGATTTGGGAAGTATGGGAAGAAGAGACAGTACGTGGTTAGAGTTGCGCTTTTGGTTGAGATAGAGGTTCAGGTAAAGTTGGTAGTTGAGGTGGGGGAAAAAGGGCTGCTGGACATGAACCAGCAATGGTTATAGGTACTAGTGGGACATCCTCATCATAAGTCAAACTTAGGCATGGATATACCATATAATAAGGGAGGAGGCATCTGCAACCAACATTGTCATTTAAGATATGATTACATTATTTGATATTGAGGCTTATTTGTTAATAGATCTATATGTCAGGGAAGGTTAGTCTATTAAGATACGACATAAAAGTGTGTTTGTCAGTGGGAGACTGTGTGGTAGTGAATAGTATGAAGAGGGGAATGCTAGTGCAGATTGTTAGAGTGGAGCTACCAGTTGACTTGATAGTAATAGATTTGAGGGAGTTTGATGTGATTCTTAGGAGGGATTGGTTAACATAGCATCAAGTTGTAGTGGATTGTTATAGAAAGGATGTGATGATATAGTCTTCGAGTATATCAAAGGTAATATTTGTGAGAGATCATAAAGTGGTTTTAACATGTGCGGCCTCAACCATGACCTTAGATAACTAATATTGGATGGATGTGAGGCATATTTAACTCATATTATAGATACGAGGGAGGTGAGTCTTGGGTTAGAGGATATTCCTATAGTAAGGAAGTTTCCAAAGGTATTCTTAGATGATTTACTGGGTTTACCACCATAAGAGGAGATAGATTTCACGATTGAGACTATTCCTGAAATAGCACTAATTTCTATTGCACCTTACAAGATGACTACAGTTGAGTTATAGGAGCTAAAAAAGTAGTTAGAGAATATGTTGGAGTAAGGCTTTATTAGATTGAGTACAACACCCTGGGGAGCTTATAAAAAAAAGGGCGGCAGTATACGACTTTGTATTAATTACCAACTATTAAATAAGGTGACAGTGAAGAACAAGTATCTATTATCGAGGATAGATGATCTTTTGAATCAGTTGATGGGAGCTATCATATTTTCCAAGATTGACTTGAGATCATGATACTATTAGTTGAGGATAGTTGAGTTGGGTATTCCTAAGACAGATTTTTGTACTTAGTATGGTCACTATGAGTTCCTAGTGATGCCTTTCTGGTTTACTAATAAACCGGCTACATTCAAGACATTAATGAACAAGACTTTTCAAGAGTATTTAGATCGATTTGTGATAGTGTTCATTAATAATATATTGGTATATTCAGGGAGTAAAGAGGAGCATGAGCAACATTTGAGTACTGTGTTATAGATTCTAAAGGAGAGATAGTTGCATGCCAAGTTGAGTAAGTGTGATTTATGGATGGAGCAGGTAGTTTTCTCTAGATATGTGGTGTGAGAGGGAGTGATGCCTGATCCTACTAAGGTAAAAGCAACTGTTGAATGAGAGCTGCTTAGAAATACATTAAAGGTGAGGAGTTTTCTAGGACTTTTTGGGTATTGTCGGAGATTTATGGAGGGATTTTTATAATAGCTAACCCATTGATGAGATTCTAAGGTTACATAGGGTTCCAATATCTATTATATCATATCAATATTTGTGATTTATTTCCCAATTCTGAATGAGTTTACACATATTTTTGGGGACTAAGTTGAATTTGAGTACTACATTTCACCCTCAGTTAGATGGATAGTTGGAGTGCACGAGTCAAAAAATGAAGGATATGATGAAAGCTTGTGTGCTAAATTTTGAGGGTGATTGAGATAGATATCTACCTTTGATGGAGTTTGCATATATCCATTTAAGGAATTATATGGCAAGTAGTGTAGAGATCTAATATGTTGGGATATAGAGGGAGCCAAATTATTGGAGGGATCAAAGTTAGTTTAAGAGATGGTGGAGAAAATATAGGTGATAAGGTGATGCTTCAAGGTAGCTTAGGATAAAAGAGTTATGTTGGTCAACATTTTCAAGAAATAGAGTAAAATATCATAGAAATGATATTTATGTGGGTATTACCTTAAAAAGGGATTTTAAGGATTGGCAGGAGAGGAAGTTGAGTCCAAGATAGATTGGGCTATATGAGAGTGTGCATTGTGGTTGTTAGCTTGCAGACTGTCCTTACCTCCAGAGTTATCCTAGACTCATGATGTGATCCACGTATTGATGTTAAGATGATATGAATCAGACCTTCGCCATATTATATTAAGGCCTGAGATTAAGGTTGTAAAGAATATGACTTATAAAGAGGAGCTAGCAGATATCCTATACAGAAAAATTAGGATATTAAGGAGACGAAAATTCTAAGGGTACAAGTTTTATGGAGTCATCATCATTCTTCAAAAGAGGCCACTTGGGAAGTATATGATGAATTTTAACATCAATATCCTCATTTGTTTTGATCCTCAGGTACATAATTTAATTTCAAGGTAAACATTTTTTGTCAGGGGGAGAACTGTAAAGCCTAATAACCTAGCTGTTTAATAAAGACCCATCACAACCTATTAAAGAAAAAAAGAGAGGAGCGAAGATATATATAAGATAACATGTGTCTTTGTAGAAACCAACAACAAATAGTCTCCCTTCTCCTTTGTCTCTATATTTCCAAGTGGCAAGGGTACAAAAACAACATCTTTCTATTCCATGTGAAGCATTTCTCATGTATTTCTTCATTTTATTTACAGTAGATTAGAGAGGACATTATAGGGATTTACAACCCAAAACTCTATTGGAAAGGTATATAACATCATATACTTAATAAGGAAATTTTCTAGCTAAATTCCATCTTTTTTTTAGTAATTTTTATTCATCGCAAACTAGTTTGTAGTTGGAATCATGTTGTGGTTGTTTGCGATAACAATTTTGATGAAATTGGAAAATATATGAAAAAATGGATGTAAAATGAGAAAAGGAGGAGGTTAGGAGAAGAGGAGAGGGTGATGTTGGGTTAGAAAGAAGAAGGGTGTTTTAGGGGAAAAAAAGAAGGAAATTGGGTATTTTAGGAAATTTTAAGATAAAATAAGGGGAAAATATGAAATGTGAATATCTAAGAGCAAAATTGGAATTTAATTCCTAAAAGAGTATTTTTTATAATAATAAAAGAATGAGAGGATAAAATAGGAATTTAAATAGTTAAGGGTAGTTTAGTAATTATGGTCGTAAGATAAAGTAATGATATTTTTAATATTTAAGAATAAAGTGGTAAAAGGGGTAATTTTGGATTATTAAGTGTAATTAGGTTTTAAACTTTTCTTAAATTAGGTTTAATAAAACTTTGCAAATGTCTAGTTCTGGAGGATAGATTGGACCAATCAAAATAGTTGAATACGAAGATTAAGTAACGATAACCTTAAACTGTACTCTTGCAATTGTGTATGGTTCACAAAATTGTGAATTTTGTTATTAAAATTTTATGTTGATACATATTTTGAGTTAGTAATTAATTAAATTAATGGTTAATAATTAAATATGTAGATTTTTGAAATATAAGAATTTTAAGAATTTAATTACTAAATACATAATTGACAAGATACAAAATATTCAATGTTTATATTTTAATACGTGCTATGATGTGTATTGCTTGATAATTTGGGAGAAAAGTATGGTAATTATAATTTTTAGTTGTGCATGTGTATAATTAAGAATATTAGGGTAAGATAAATCATGTTCATTAAATTAGATAGAGATTTGTTCATAATGATTTGAGAATAGACTGTGAAAGTTGTGAATATGTGGCTTGCCTAGGATAGGCTATATTTGATGGTCATAGATTGATGGGTTGTTAAGATATAAGTATGTTGTGGCTAGGTTATTATCTGTGGAGTAGGCACCGGGGCATTTTAGGTCTCAGGAATGTCCTGTGCCAATAGCTAGGTATGGAAGTGGTACTGATGTATCCTAAGTCTTAGCGATATCCTACGTCGATAGCTAAGTACCAGAATAGTTCCAAGGTACCAGTTTATATTAAGGGATTGAGGTACTCTATGTTGATATTTACACATTTAATTATGTTTACACTTAATGAGTGCTTATGATGAGTAAAAATGAGCTGACAGACTAATGAATGTAAGCCTACTAGGTTAAACAAAACCTAATTAATTCAGTAATAAAAAGATAAAATATGCATGCTATTAATAAATGTAACATTAGTATTAATAATTAATAATAATAAGATTTATTATTGAGTGTTTGGGCAAACTGAATATTGTTTGTGTATCTTAGTATTATATGTATATTAATCATTTAACTATTGAGTGTTTGGGCAAACTGAGTATTGCTTGTGTATCTTAGTATTATATGTATATTAATCATTTAACTATTTCCACCATATATTGAGTTATTTGATTTTAAGGGTATGGTCAAGTTACCTTTACTGAGTAAACAGCTCACCTCGTGTCGCTACATTTTTTCTAGGAAATAGAAAGATTGTTGATAACCTCAATACACATGATTGATAGTGTGGAGTATAGGTGAAGCTAGCTAATCAAATTAAGTACAATTGTTTTATTATATATACTTCTGAAGGTTACAATTTGGGATAGTTATTCTTGTACAGATAATTTTTGGTGATTGATGAACATCATTTTTTAAACTACTAAGATTTTTGGTAATTAATTATGTAATTATGGGGAAAATTGGCTAAATTATGGTTTAAGAATTTTGGACCATCACATTTTCAGTATCCATTATGCTTCACCATAACCCACAGTCTGATTATCTTCATTGCTCTCATTGAGTTGTATTACTTAGTCTTTATCTCTATTTCTATTCTCTAACATAAGGCTATGAATCTACTTCAATTTTTAGCTCTTGTATTCAATACTAGCTGTTCCCTCAACTAATAAACTAACTCCTCTCTATCTTGCTCAATCAATTTCAGTCCATTATGACATAATATGTAATT
This sequence comes from Erythroxylum gracilipes, assembly GCA_026413385.1. Classification (NCBI taxonomy): domain Eukaryota; kingdom Viridiplantae; phylum Streptophyta; class Magnoliopsida; order Malpighiales; family Erythroxylaceae; genus Erythroxylum; species Erythroxylum gracilipes. Next base: position 12,227,710 of record JANZLC010000004.1, read on the forward strand.
CCTTTCCTCCAATAATTTGTATAAACAAGAGCCAAAATGATACCATGGGTTATTATCTTCTCTTCTATGCTCATCTTGGTAGTTAAGAGCCATGACATGCACTTTTTTGTAATTTTCATTGACTTTAGTAATATGGAAGAATTTTTATCACTCCTTTCCATATTTGGTAGGAAAATTTACACCTAAAGAATAGATGATCTAGGGTTTCTTAGCTTTCTTTAAGTAGCATATGTTAATTGAATTTAGATATGGTTGAGTTCCATCACTCTTTTCCACATCTAGTATGCATATGAAATGACACTTGGGGGTAGTAAATCCTTATCCCACACTAATTTAGTCCACTTTAAGAGCTCACTTATCAAGATTTCTCTATATGATTTATTAAAGAACTTACTTGAGATATTAAAATTAAGAAAAAGTCGGAGTTTTTATTTTTTAATTTTATTTAAAATAGGCACTACTGTTAGTCCCTAACGACACCCAAAATGGGGGTGAATTGGGTTTTCACAAAATTCAACAATTTTTATAAGCAATGTAATTAATTAAAAATGATCAATATAAATACTATAAGGAAAATTTCTAATATAAGTTAATCAAACAATTGAACAATAATTTAAAGAGGAAAGGGAGAAGAGAATGCAAATTGATTTATAGTGGTTCGGTAGATAAGCTTTGCCTACATCCACTCCGAGACTCTTTTTGTAATTCCACTATAATTCTTCTTTTAAGAGGAAGAATAACCTTTATACAATCTTTCACAGTAAAAGGAATCCTTTTTACAATTTTCTTTCAAGGTAAAGAGGAACCTCAATCTCACTTGTTGTTATGCCCAATATAAGTTCTAAAAACACCTAGGCTATCCTACTCACAAAAATACAAGGTAGTTGTAGTTGATTACCAAGGGTCATCTCCCACATAGGTGAAATTAGTCCACTCAAATTAATTTTGAACAAAAAAATAAAAATAGATGCAATCCTAAACATTCTATCCCGATTTGTTGAGATGAGGCTTTAAAAAAAATCAAAAAATTAGATTGAAAAATAACTAATTAAACCGGAAGCAAAAACGAATAGATTAATCGAGGTGGAAAACTCTTGAGAATTAATTTCACAAATTTAATCTCCTATGCATAACTACGGGGAAATGATTGGGTAATCATCTCACTAAAATTAATTGTTGGGCTCTAAGATCAACTCGAATAATAAACTAAGTCTACTTTCATATTCGATAAGTTATCATCCAAATTAATTATGAAAACCCTACTACTAATTACCATTTAAGTTAATATATTTCTAGTTATTAACCTAAGCGTCTATAGTTTCTCGTTCCATATTAAACTTCTTCTCTTGATCTTTTGTTTAATACCAAAATGATGCAAATTTTGGTGATGCTATTACATCCATTTAGTTTAGAAACTATATCAAACATAAGACAATAACATAGTCCCTCAATGATGCATATTTAACTAAAATAGTTACATTAATCCTTAAGAAAAAGAGATCAACCCATCACAGAAATAACAAGATTCATCATACTCAAATAGTTCAATCCCATCTTAATCAATATAAGAGAAGTATTAAAGCAATATCCCATCTTAATCAATATAAGAAACGTATTAAAGCAATATCCCATCTTAATCAATATAAGAGAAGTATTAAAGTAATAAACTAAGTGAATAACTGAAATAAACTATCAAAAGCTAATAGAGTATGAGTCTTTCAACTAACATAGGAGCAAGTTTAGTAAAGCAATAGAGAGATAATAAATAGAATAAGCAAACAAGTGTTCAGATGAGAGAGTTATGGTGATCTCCTGTACTCTCAAGCTCTCTGCATTGGCTCTTGCCTTTTGCCTCCTGCTTGATTCTGACCCAAATGACCAGATGCTCAAGTTGTTTCCACCTCTCTACTGTTCTTCTTCTTCACCTCACTCGATTGGTCCTGCTTTCTCTCCTCTCTTCTTCGCCTTCTTTCTTTATTACTAGGATCATATTCAAACAAAAACAAATAAAAATTGGAATGATTTCAATTATGCAATAGTCACCTCTATCGGCTTTCTTATAATTTGGATATGCTATTTCAAAGTTAATTTTTTAAGAATAGGGTTACATACTTCCTCAGGGGGAACTTTGGATTGAGGAGTTACTTAGAATGCTGCTAAGATATCAATATCTCTGGTTTCATAGTTAGGAGTACAATAAGTCAATTTCTAATCTTTAACACCAGCTTTAAATCTAACACTTGCTTTTGTCTCTGTTTGTGGTGATATAGTTGACCTTTTAGGGAATCTCCAGATCTACACATTTTTTTGGGTGTATTCGAATCCAATTATACTTATGATTATATTCAATTGGTAGTAGTAAATGATGCGGAAAAGGGTAGTGACATTGATCCACAAAAAGCTCAGCAAACTCTTCAAGTGGCGGAAGCTAACTTTAGTCATCAACAGAATTGGAAAGAAAGGGATTCGAACCCTTGGTACGAATAACTCGCACAACGAATTAACAATCCAACACTTTAGTCCACTCAACTACTCTCCCAATTCAAAAAAAAAGTAATTAAATTATTACATTACATAACACGTAAAGTTAGAAAAGACCCTTTTTTTACTTTAATTTTTTTTAATTTAATTGTAATTATTTAATTATTTAATTTATTTAATTACAATAAAATTAGTAAAATTAATAAATAATTTATTTAATAAATAAATAAAATAAAAATTATATATTGTAATTCTATTCTATTTATATATTCTATATTCTATTTATATATTATAAATGTATTATCTATTTATATATTCTATTATATTTAATATTTATTAATATTTAATTTCCATTTTTAACTATATTGTAATTAATGTAATAATATATGAACGTAGAGATTTTATCATATTATTCTATTTATTATATATAATTTCTATAATATGTAGAGTATTTAATATATATAATTTATATTTGATATATTATATAAATATGGGAGGGGGAGGGTTCATTTTATGATTAAAAAAATCATTAATTTTAAGTATTTCACAACAAGAAAATAAGGGATCTATTGAATTTTAAATAGTCAATTTCACTAATAAAATACTAAAGTTTATTTCAGATAAGAATTCTTGAACCCAAGAATTATGAATAATCAGCTTTTCATTAATCGGAAAAGAATAACCACTTAGAATAATGAAATAGATTACATTTGTTGAGAAGTGTAAAATCTTATAGATACGATCCTCATTGTACATCTTGATCAATTGGATTTAGGAATGTCAAAAAGGCCCTGATTTGTTAGCCCACCATTACTTCAAAAATGATGTCATTTTTTAAGTTTTTATTAAAAAAAATATATGGTAGGCCGAGGTCGAGCCGGGCAGAGCCAGGAGCAACCCTAGACCAGCCTGACCCATTGAGATCTCTAATTGGATCATTTCTTTGTGGATTTCAATATGAAACTTTTGTAGTTGGATCATATCACAGAGGACGAGTTTTAAGTATCTCGGGTCGGTCATTCAGAGTGATGGGAATATCGATGCTGATATTGTACATCGAATTAGATCAGGCTGGACCAAATGGAGAAGTGCATCAGGGATTTTATGTGACAGGAAAATTCCTTTAAAACTCAAAGGGAAGTTTTATAAAATAGTAATTCGTCCAACCATGTTATACGGAGCAGAGTGTTGGCCTACCAAACGTCGACATATCAGATAGTTGTTGGTAACAGAAATGCGTATACTTAGGTGGATGTGTGGTATTACCAGGAGAGATAAGGTCCGGAATCGGGTGGTAAGAGATAAACTATGGGTAGCTCGCTTTGCTGACAAGTTGAGAGAGACTAGGCTTCGGTGGTATGGGCATGTGCGGAGGAGACCCTCAGATGCTCTGGTACGAAGCTGTGAGGGAATAACACTTAGTGAATATAAGAGAAGGAGAGGGAGACCTTACAAAAACTGGCGGGCAGTGATCAAGGAGGATATGTCAGAGTTGGGCCTTAATGAAGTTGTCGCTAGAAATAGAAAAGTTTGGCACGATCGGATAAGGATAATGGATTAACCGTCCAATTACCCAAGATCAGTACAACAGTTACTAGGAGATACGGTGTCATGTGTGCCGATTGCCCTGCAGGTGCGGAGGGTCAGTAGGGTGTCATTATGACAAGGTCTCTAAGGGAGGTCTCCTTACTTACTGCGGGACAAGAAGGGGTGGACTTTGTAGTCTATTTAGGTTCTCACAGATTCGGCTTCCTTCAAGTATTCTCCTTGATTATTGTTTTATTATTATTATTATTCTTTTAATGTTTTGTTTCTGTAACTTGCATCATTCTTATATTGTCACATTTGCATGTGAGTTTACCGGAAACAGTCTCTCTACTATGTAGGGATAAGGCTGCGTATTATCGGACCTCTCCAGACCTTGCTTCATTACGAAATTTCGGACTAAGTGATGACGATAATGATAATGATTTTCAGGTATTCCTTTATCATTTCATCGGAGCGAAAGAGTTCTTTTAATTCTACGAATTTTTGGACAATACTTTTTTCTAAAATTTCATTTAAAAGAGTCTTGGATTTACTAATATTTCACTAATTAATAACCCAAGATTCCAAACTTTAAACGAAAAAAAATCATAAGGGAAAATTTACTATAGATGTAAGATATAGAAGGGGAATGATTTTTTTTTGTATTTAATTAAGAGTAATGTTATATATATATATATATATATATATATATATATTTGAGAAATATATATATTTGTATTATAATTAAGAATTAGTGTGTGTATATATATACAC
>JANZLC010000004.1:12237647-12251094 GCA_026413385.1 Erythroxylum gracilipes
GCAAAAATTAAGAAATAAACAAAAGAATAATAATAAATAAATAAAGAAAAATAAAGAAAAATTTTCGGGGCCCAACACCTACGCCTCAGTTGCATACTCGAAGCTTTCACTTGCTTAGCCTACCCTTGGCCCTGAATTACGATAGTCTCCGGACCTGTATTAACACCTTCAAAAACAAAAGAATTGCGAGTTTTCCAAATTTTTTAACAAAGAATACTGAAACAAGTAGGCCAATCCCAATCTACAGAATCAATTCGAAAAGCATTACGAAGGTTATCAATCAGCCAGTCACTCATAGAACTGATAAAGAACCTGTTAATCATAGAATGAGGTGGAACTTTAAGCCACACTGTAACGTTCTTTAATAATACACAAGTAACAGACCAAATAGTAATTAAATAACTATTGGAATGCGGAATTTTTTTCAATAAACATTTACATACTAGCTAATTTAGTATATCTATTAAAATTTGATTAATATTTGTCTTATAAAATTTCAATTTTCCTTTTTATTAAAGATAACATATTTAAAAATATCTAATTTTTTGAGATGTTTTTAATTTAATACAAACTTTTAAAAGATTTCAATTCAGTGACTCAATTTTTAAAATTAGGTCAAAATATTATATTTACTTATGTGATTACAGATGGACATTTAGGTGGCCTTTAATAGACACGCTATATTAGAAATTTTTTTGACATGATTTATATAAGTTTTAAAAGGTTATTCATTAAATTATAAAAATTTGACACTAAATTAAAAAATCTTAAAATATTAGTTATGTCATTACTCTTATGGGATTTATCATGATCTCATGATATTTTATTTTTATTAGAATGGCATTTATGGGTTAACTAAAAAAAATCCTACTTTTTTTTATAATTTCTCAATTATAATATAAACTTTAAAAAGTAATAATTAAATATTAAAATTTTTATTCTTTTGAAAATATATTTCAACATTATTCTTTCTGTTAATGTCTCTAATGTGATATATCACGCCAACTAATATATTTGCTATATGGATGACACATGAATTTTAATTTTCACATAAGCATATTATAAAATAAATATATTATTTTTAATTTACAATAATTTATAATATTAAAATTAATAAAAATATTAATGAATAACAAATTCAAGTCCTCACCTTTCATCAGCCAAATTTTCTACATTTTAGTTTCTTTGCTTCCGTCATTAATAACTTATTACCATCTCTTTTATAACCACATAATGCATCTCTTATTCTTTTTGCTCTTTCTTTTCCTAGTTAATATTATCTTTGTTAAGAAATTAAAGCAAAAGCAGAGAAGGTAGAGAGAGAGAGAGAGAGGCAGAAAGATTTAGAAGAGAAGTGATAATGAAAGATAGAGAGTAAACTTTGGAAGCCATGAATGAGAGTGAGAGAGTTGTAAGAGATAGGCTGAAGGTAGGAAAAAAAATAATTATTTTAATTAATATTAATATTAATATATTAAATTTTACAAAATTATTTGTCACATCAGCTTTATTAATAAAAGCATTAATGTCATATCAACTCTATTTGTAAAAAGTTAAATATTTAATTATCTCTTTTTTAGATTTGAATTATAATTGTGAAATTTTTGACTTTTTTTAAGTTAACCCTTTACTCTTCCATAAACATGAAATCATCACCATGCTTGAAAACCCTGAAACAAAGTCAAATAAGAAGACTTTACATTTTGGAAAAGAAAACACAGAATCATACAGGATTGCAATTGCAGCGCATAAATCAGGGGGACGAGACACACCAGCCGATGTGTTGGGATACTGTATAGATCGGCACGACGTGCAAATTTCTAAATTTACGATTCTACCCTTTCTTCATGAAACAATCTGCCCGTCCTTTAGAATATCAAGGACTTCATCGTGAATTCACTCAAACCCAAAGGCCCAATGTACGATCCCCATTGACACTCCAGGCCTGGTCTGTGTGTACTTGTGCTCCACAGATGCGAAAACCATTTGTCTGCACTATCCTTAACGTACACCCTTTTTCGCGGTCTCTCGAGATCCCGTTCTTGTGGCGGTCTATGTGTTCAATTATCCCTCTTGATCTTCCTTTTTCATGGCGTAGATTGCCTTGTCAGTGCAGTTTCATGAGTTAGAGCTCCGTGACATTGCTTCATTGGCTCTACCAAGTATCCACGATCTGTGTTTGTATCGAGAAAATGAAGATTTCGCATTGGTTTTTGGTTATTCTCCATCTTCTTTGCTTTTTCGCTTCCGGCTCTCTTTCGATTGACGATTTTCACCAACCGTAAGTGATCCCGACATTTTTTAACGGTTCTTCTACCAGCTTTAAGTTGCGGAATTAAGTTAATTTATATTGGTTTGGAGTTAACGGACTTAACAATCAGTTCATAGTTTGTTTGATCACATTCTTGTGCTACGTTTTTGGTAAAAGATGCAATCTTTTAGTTTGGTTGAATGAAAAGCTGTACTCTTTGCATGCTTGGATCTTTTGTCGTGAACTATATTAATCGATTGTGCCTTGTTAATTTGTTTTGCTGCAAAAAAGTTTGTTTCCTTTACAAATTAATTCTAGTGTGTTTCTACCCTGTAATGGAGTGCTTGATTATTTTTAAGGTGAACTTTAATCTCAATGAACTTAACGTAAAAAAGATTTGATCAATGATCTCTATGTTTGCATATGTTGGTGACTGTTAATGATAACCATTACAGTCTTGCAATTTACCTGCTTGATATTTTGGGTGGCAAATTCTTGTTGAACAGACTTCGGCAATGAAATTGGAGATTCATATAGAAGACCAACAGGTTTAGGGTTTAAACTGTAGATACTATGAAAATTTTGATTATTTGTTGAGAAATTGTTATAAGAGATTATACTATGTTTAGGGCCTCTCCATCCTCAGATTCTTTTTCATTGTAGACTGGGGATTTGCTTAGGGCATTCTGCTTTTAGGAAAGTTGCTGTTTTATGCAGGTTGTTCGATAACTGGAAATGTACAAAGTGACAAATTAGTCCCTGTGGATTTTTTGCTTACTATATTCGTAAGAGATTAAGAACATTACTGATGCAACACTATCGAAACTTGTTGTTATCTGTTACAGGTTTCATTACAAAACAAAATATTTGAGATAGTTTGTGTTGTATAAGTTCTTATGTCAACGTTCACCTATTTGATGAGGCAAAAGTAAAATCCACTTCATCTTATAAGTCTGGCTATAATTTGTGGAGTTGTTTTCGCCCTTGCTTGTTACCTTGGTCTTTTGTCCTTGTAGTCACCTAACTATTGATATGCATTGAACTGGTTTATATGTAGTTTTTGATGTCCTTCTTACATTTACTTTCTGTTAAATAGAAAGAAATTGGTTAGCTTTTTGATCTTCGTGATTATCCTATTTTCGGCGCTCACAAGAAGCTAATTATCTTTATGTGCAACTTAAGATATATCTCTGTTTTCTCAATTGCAGATTTCCTATTGTTGAACCTGATCCAGGACATACAAAGCTTCGTCTTTCAAGTGAGGGGCTGGGAGCCATTAGCCGAATAACAAACCCTATCGCAGTCGTTGCTGTATGTCTGCTATATATCCTTTTAAGCGTCAATCAGTGCACTCAGTCACATCATATGCTCTATATTTTAAAAGTTGTGTTATTCTTATTTCAGCTATTATGAAAGAAACTTGGATAAAGTCTTTTTATGATGTTAGATACGTCTACTTGCACGATTTGCTTATTTAGTTTTATAATGGAAATAATTATTTGAAGAAAATTTTTGTGTGCACCCTCCTTTTCCAATTCTTGACTTTTATTTTGATGGCTTTATAATCAGGTTATTGGTCCATACCGCTCTGGAAAATCTTTTTTGCTTAATCAACTTCTTTCCCTCTCTTGTTATGAAGGTGCTGTTTGCATTGTAACTAGTGTGAAGGTTAATGTGTTATATAAAAGGTGACCTGGGCTCATTTTATTTATTAGCTGTTAACTTCTCTCATCAGGTTTTGGAGTTGGTCATATGCGTGACACAAAGACAAAAGGTATTTTGGACTTGAGATGGAACATTGTATAATTGTTTTCTTAGATTTTGTGTGTAACTTCTTGTCTTGCAGGCGTATGGGTATGGGGAGCTCCAATGGAGATGGAAATTAATGGAGTGAAAACTTCTGTTTTTTATCTTGACACAGAGGGATTTGAAAGTGTTGGAAAATCAAATGTCTATGATGACAGGTAAAAATGCATTCTTCATTAAGCCTTTGACATGCATTTGGAGATTATGGATTTATGTACTTATAAAATAATTCCCTTTTCAGGATATTTGCCTTGGCAACAATTTTGAGTTCTGTGCTTATCTATAATTTGCCAGAGACGGTTGGTTATTTTGCCTTTAACTATCTTGATCTTGTGGTTCAACAGTTTGAAATTTCTCTTGTTAGATTTACGTATCGTATGGTATAGTGCGGTTATTAAATAGACATCAAGTATCTTCTGATGAGTAGATTTATTATCAGATGCACATCTATAGTTCTCTTTCCCAATAACAATCACCTTCACATTTGTATACCTGTGAGTCAGGTGAGAAAGTATTACTAAAACATCTAATTTTGGTATCTAGAAAATGGTGAAAAGTTGGAATTAATCATCTTTATAGATGCTATTTGGAAAAGCAGGCTTCAAACTTACTAACATTGTGTTTACAATTTAAAGTTGGATTATCTATGAAGAACAACTAATTTGATGAGATAATATATTACCAATAAAAGTTGATTTTTTTTGGGGTCCCTGGATGATTTCCTTCTTGAGAATGATTTGACACATGCCTCTCTAATAGTTGAAGGTAAGACTATGTATTACTGAACCTCTTCAGACCTTGCATCTTAGCAGAATTTCTATTAGGACGTGGCTGTTGTTATTGTTGTATGATTTGACACATCTTAGTAGAGAATGCTATGATGCATCTTCATTTATGTGAAATATGCATTCTTATGAGCTTGGCAACTGTTGCATTCATATCCTACTATAGTAACCAATGTCAAAAATGCAACTTGAAAGTTGATGTGCGTTTTACCAGTATGCTTTGAGTGCTTTGGTTCCTGATCAGTCTTTATCTGAAAGTAACCGGGTAAACCTAGACAAATATTTAAAGACTTTTTCTTGATTTTAGAACTAATATCACTGTGTAGATTATTCTTAAACAGTTACCAGAGTTCCTTTTAAAGTAATATAAAAAAAATCAACAATCTACATTGTAGTTTATTAAATAATTATAATTGTTGCACTGGGTTATCAGCCTTTTGTCTTTGAGCTTTATCATTTTCAATGGTTGTATTGACAATACGTAATGGCTTCTCATTGTGTTCTCTAGATCAGAGAAGCTGACATATCTCGCTTGTCATTTGCTGTTGAAATTGCAGAAGAATTTTATGGGAGGTTTGTCCTCATACTATCCTTTGGGTTCATCATGCAAGATCTCACCTTGAAATTTTGAAACTTATTCCTTTAATGTTACTGACTTTTGTTCTCTGATTGCTAATAATCATCTGACGGGGAGCAGGGTGAAGGTAATTTGCTAGATGCATCTGCGAATACTCGCTTTGGATTGAATTTTTTTTATCTGATGTGAATTAGGATTGTCAATGCATTACAGGGCCAGGATGTTGCCTTTGAACCTGCAAAACTTCTGTGGCTTATTCAACGTGATTTTTTACGTAAGGCAGTAGATCTTTTGTAGGATTCGTTGAAGTAGGTTTGACTTATCTGCATGCTTCTTGCTAGGGAAGTCTAGCTTGGACATGAAGTCATTGCATCAAACCTATTTATGTGGAGGTCATTTCCGAATTTAAGATTCTGCTAATGTTGGTTGAGAGGGAAATAAAATATTTTCTTTTATTAACTGCAGAAGGGAAATCAGTGCAAGAAATGGTGAATGATGCACTTCGACATGTCCCTAATAATGATGGTTAGTTTCTTTTACCAGCCGCAAAGATATGATTTCACTGATGTACCTATTTTTCGGAAAAAAAAATGTTGATAAGGGTTGTTTCAACTGCTTTGCAGGGAACAAAAATATTGACCTGGTACTTTATTTCCTCATTTATGACATCTTCAACCTTTATGATTATGGGGCTAGTATATTACTCTTTTGGTGTTTTATTATCAGGTTAACCAGATCCGAGACTCATTAGCAATCATGGGTGATAATAGTACAGGATTTAGCCTACCACAAGTATGATATACCAATCTTTTGCTGCATTTAATATAATGTCCTTGAGTTCTGCTTGCTTCATTGTTGCAAAGTTTCTGTCATTTTAAACATATTCCATGCCTCATTCAATAGAGGATCATTTTCATGAAAATTTAATGTCTCTATTCTTTCTCGATAATTCAGTTACTCATGATTTGGTATGTTTTACTTTTCTTTGTATTTATCTATGTGTTGTGGTTGATACCCATTTCACTTGCTTCATAAGAAAGAGTTGTGCATGAATATTAGTATCAGTAGCTAAAGTCGCCAGAGCATTTGGATCTACCGTCTAAAGAAATCTCATAGGGAAGTTTGATGTTCATGATTTGGCCATGTTAGGCTCTTCCAGGATTTGGTGTGCATTGAAGGCACCTTGTCCATCCCATGTATATGCAGGGAACATAGGCTAACACAATAACTTACAATGCTTCTTGTTATCACAAAGTTAGGCAAAAGCATATTCTTTGACAAATAGTGCCTCACTTCGGAGATTTAAAGAGGTCATCCACAATTATTTTCTTTGAATTTATGGAATTTACAGCGAGACTGTTTTGTGGCAAGGCATCGGCTGGTAATTTAATCCAATTGTTATGAATTATTTTAGTGTTATTTGATTGAATTTGTTATTTAAGAGAATTTTCTGCATTGCTTATTTACAATTATATATATGTTACTGTAACAACTAAAAAGGAAATAAAAATAATAAGATCCCATGATCATGAGATATCATAATTACAACAAAAACAATACTCAATGTGAATCCCGCTGAAAAGTCAACGTACCCAGTGCACAAGGCTCTCCACTTTGCGGAAGTCTAGGAAGGGCCATAATGTACGCAGCCTTCCCCTTTTAGTTTTATAAAGAGGTTGTTTCCATGAGGTATCATAATTAAATGGGATAATCGGATCCTATAAATATAAGATATCTTAATGACATGGGAAATCTAAAAAAGATATGAAAATCCTAAAACAATCATGTTTTCTCATACTTCCTCTCAAGTTGGTGAATAGGTATTCTCTATTCCGATATGATAATCTTAAAACTGAATTACTTAATCCTTTGGTAAGTACATCAATAAGTTGATCCTTTATAGCTACATAAAATACGCAAATCAAACTATTCTCTAGTTTTTCTTTTATGAAGTGTTTAACTTAAATATGCTTCGTTCAATCACGTCGTATTGAGTTATGAGCTATAGTAGTCACATGACCAATTTGTTATGGCCAATTTGTATATACTAATCGATTAGATTCTCTCAAATGTTACTTTGAGGATGGAACATTCTTGCATCATGAGGGTGGTAGTTATGCAGTGTGCCATCAAGTTGTCAAGAAGATATTACTTGAAAAAAATGAGAGATGCTTTGTTTTACCTAATCACGAGATGTTCAGTACCACACTTTTTTGACTGTAGAAAATGCTTTCTGTTTGCATATTTTCCTTAACCAATTCATTCACTGTTTTTGGTTTCAATTGACAGCCGCATCTTCAACGGACAAAACTTTGTGACATGAAGGATGGTGAGTTTGACCAAGCATATGTTGGGAAAAGGGAACAATTGAAGAACCTTGTCGCTAGCATCATTCATCCAAAAATTGTGCAGGGAAAGCCTATAAATGGAAAGGAATTTGTAGCTTTCTTGGAGCAGGTAACTTGGATGATATATCTACCCTTTTGAATGAAAGAATTCTTCTGCTTTGAGAAAATCAAGCCTCTTAAATTGCATTAGGTGAACTGTGATGATATGCGACTTATTGTGTGGAAATTGAGTTGGATTTTTTCTGATTTCACATTAACGTATCTGATTAGGGTTGAGCTTCAAAACCATTCACTGTTTAAATGTAGAAGATTATGTATCCGTTTTTAAGTTACTTTCTCAATGGTCTTTCAACGAATGCCTCAACTTTCATCTTGTGTCTTTCAGATACTTGATGCCTTGAATAAAGGAGAGATCCCATCAACGGGCTCACTTGTAGAGATTTTTAACAAAGGAATTCTTGATCAATGTTTGAAACTATACACTGGAACAATGGCAAAGTTACATTTGCCAATGTCAGGAAAACTTTTGCAAGATGCCCATGAAAGTTCCAGAGAGCAAGCAATGAGAATTTTTGATGAACAGCATTTTGGCCGTCGTCATGCAAAAAGATCAGTGGTCCAATTGGACGAAGAATTAGAACAGGTACATATTTGGATTACAGTACCATTATGAGGTTTATTTTTGCGGTTCTCTTTCTTTTATTTCGAAAACAACTTTGGGGGTTTATCAGCTGCTTCATCAGACTAATTGCAGAGAAGATGATTGCTCATCAGGCTGTAAATAATTTGATTTGTGGGTTTGGATGAAGAAAAACAACTGGTAATTGAGAGAGATGTGCTTCTTTTTAAATCTGGGCTGCACAACTTACAATTAAGGCCTTGTACTGAATGCAATTTTTGAAGCTCTTCATGGTTGGGGTGTCCACAGTATGCTATAATATGTTTAATTATGTTAGCAGTGGAAAACCGTTCTTTTGCATGTCCCATGTGTACGGATAATAACGAGAGCTTGTTTCTTTGGACTGATAAAAGAGGAGGAGCAGGATTTTTGGTAGAGGATGGAAATCAATAATAACACAAAAGCATTTTATTCCTGCCTTGCGTCTCTCAGTTGTCAGTGCAAATATATTAAGTTTAGAGGTTCATAGGCATTATCCTGTAATAGTTTTCCTTTTTCCAGACACTTTAGAATGGTAATTTTTATATTCGTAAAGAAGTGTTGGGAAAATAAAGCTTACAACATCTTTGAATCTCAAGTTAAATCTTTCTTATGGGTTTTTCATTATAGGTTTACAAAAATGTCATACTTGCAAACGAATATCAGTCAGCTAAGCTCTGCGAGGCCCTGTATACTAGATGTGAGGACAAAATGGACCAACTTCAAGTTCTCAAACTTCCTTCCATGGCAAAATTCAATGCAGGCTTCCTGCAGTGCAACCAAAGTTTTGAAGAGGAATGTGTTGGCCCTTCCAAAGCAAACTATGAGCATCGCATGATAAAGGTCAGGCATAGCCTTGGTAATTTATCTCTGCCTTTTTTCATTCACAAATTTTGTTATGTGTGGATATACAGTTGTTGGGGAAATCAAAAGCTCTGTTTATAAAGGAATACAACCAGAGACTCTTCAATTGGTTGGTGGTGTTCTCCCTTGTCATGGTGGTAGTTGGCCGGTTTGTTATAAAATTCATCATAGTAGAAATGGGTGCATGGATACTTTTCATCTTCTTAGAGACGTACACGAGAATGTTTTGGTCCGCAGAGTCTCTCTATTATAACCCAGTCTGGCATTTTATTGTATCAACTTGGGAAACACTTGTCTACAGCCCTATACTTGATTTAGACAGGTAACTTCATGTCTCCTCTTTTGCCTCACAAAAGCACATCAAAATGTTCTTGTAATGATCTACTTCTTGATTGGACACAGATGGGCAGTCCCACTAGGTATTATAGCGGCAATCCTGGTAGTTTATTGGCGGTGTTGTGGCAGAAGGAAGCATGGGTCGCGTCGGTTGTTACCCTTATATAACAATCATAAAGGAGGGCCGAACAGACCAAGATCAGACTAAATGAATTATGGCCTTATCCCTTGAAAGCTTCGACTTTGATATACTTGTCTTCTTTCATCTTCAACAAGCTTTTGTCTTTTAATGTAGAAAGCTTGTCATTCCGATTCCGACGGAGACCCACGAGAATGGGACGATGATTTGCCTACCCACTCCAATAGCGTTTTCAAGATTGTTTATATCAATTTAGTTGTTATTGCTCCAACGGTTTCCATTTCACAGGGATAGATTTAATTAATGTAAATGAACACAGTACCTATTAAATTATAGTTATCCAATGAAAAATATAAACAATCACAGATTAATGAAAAATATAATTATAGATTAGAGCCGATTTTCCCTTCATTTTGGCACTTTTCCTCCATTTTGGAGGACGATTGGAGTTGGTCTTAAGAGTCTTCTTATCTCTCCGTCCTCTCCTCTATTGTTGGCCTGTTGCGCACACTCGCCTCTCCTCTCCTCAGCTGTAGCACACCATGACTGTCATCCCTCTCACGTCGTTCTCCTACCTTTTCGTTGCTTTCCTCTACCTTATTGTTGATCTCTATCGTGCATCTCTCCTCTAGCGATCGCCTGTCGTACTTGTGCCTCTCCAGTCCAGATTTGCTCCGTTGCCTCCAGATCTGTCCTATGGCTCTCAACTTGCTCTAATCGTCAGCAACTCATGCTCTATCATCTTTACCTGCTGAGTCCTGACTCTTGTTGCTTGTGTTGTGCTTGACTACTTCCTCGTCTTTTTGTGCTTGTTACTACGTAATAACTTAACTAATAATTGTGTTATTTCTCAACAAAAAAAACTAATAATTGTGTTATGTAAATTGTAATTATGTTGCGTAAAATACTAAAATTATGTGAAAATTGAAATATTAATTCTACGAAAGTGTAAGCTGCGAAATGTATAGAGTAGTTTTGTGTCATTAAATAATTATGTTTTACAGGCTGTTTGGAAACCTTTGAATTGAATTCATTAATGAATTAGATTAAATTACATTAATGAGATTGAATTGAATTCAATTTACGCTGTTTGGAATAAACTCAATAATAGTAGAAATGAATTCTGTTATACTGTTTGGAATGAGAATGAATATAGTGAGTAACGAAAAATTATTATTATTATTATTATTATTATTATTATTATTATTATAGTTGGTTAAGAGGAATGAATTATTACTATTACTATTAACAGTAGGTGATAATGTTAATTAATTATATTGTAATTAAATTACAATATAATTAATTAAAATTAATTACAAATTACAATATAATTAATTAAAATTAATTAAAATATTTTAATTAATGAATGAATTATATTTTAATTAATTATAATGTTGTTAATTAATAATTAATAATATTTTAATTAATAGTCTTTGGAATCTAATCAAGTGAAGCATAAAAAAGTGAGAAGTAAAGTAGTCCAAAGAATAAAAAAGTAAAAGAGCAAGACGCTACCTTTAAATGACACAGAGTGATTCTTGATAAGAAATACAAGGCAAAAAATTATACTCAATAAAAACCTACAATAAATATATAAATTTTGATGAATGTCTAGTTATAAACTCACAGTAAACAACAATTTTTTATTCAAAGGTGTCTTCCTCAAGCTTCAATGTAATTGAATTCCTATGCTTGGAAGAGTGAATGCATTTTATAAAAGAGATGAGTTTCAATTACATGTATGAATTGAATTCATCCAATTTTGTATTTCCAAACAACTGAATTGAATTCAATTGCAGTATTGAATTCAATACTGCAATTTTGAATTCAATTCACTCCTTTCCAAACACCCCTTAATTGTGTAAGTGTGATTGTGTAAATGATTATATTGTGTGTATTGTATATTGTTGTGTAAATAGATTAATGTAAATATGTAATAAGGATTTAGGAATCAATAATTTGTATATAATTATGAATAAAAATATAATGTGTTATGTATATTATTTATTCTTAATTACAAATTATACAATACACATACAAATTATTGATTCTTAATTTGTTTTGGTCAATTGATAATTAGATATATGATGAGCTTGTTTGTGAAATACTAGAATTGTGTATTGTGTATGTAATTGCATATTGTGATTTTCGTTTTCCTATGAATCTTAAATTTAAATATAAAACATTACAGTATAACTTAATTTATTTTTTATTTCACTTAATTCAACTCTTTATTTTAATTTAGCATAATAATTATTTTGTTCATTTAACTATTGATTTTATTTGAATATTTAGTGTATTTAGTTTATGTCACGAGAGTTTATAAGAGATTTGATTTAAACTTAAAATTTGATAGAGTTTTAGAATTCCTTATGATATTTTTAATATTGTATTTCTTTTGCGCTTCTTAAATTTTGAAAGTTCTTTAGGTTGAGATCTCTCATAAAATAAAAAATTTTGGCATTAAATTTTAGTTATCGCATGATATTTTATTTCACTTAAATTAACATACTTATTGATAATTTTGTATCGATGCTTAATATTTGTCAATGTGTACTAACATATATTGTTGGATCCCAACCCTGTTTTATTTATTTTTGAGGCATGCTGTTTAATTTTTGTGGTCTTATTAGATCAGTAATTGGCTTTTGAATTATGATAAGGTTAGTATTAATTCAAGTTTGACTAAGGTATTAATTTTGGCCTAATGTAGGATTGGATTGAGTTTTATGGACTAAGGGCATAATTGGAAGATCACTTAGGTTTTAGGGTTTAAGGCTTAAGGGAAGGGGCATTTTGGACTTTGCCTAAATTAATAAGATATAAGGGTTAAAAGAAATAGAAAAGAGGAAAAGAAAAAGAAGGAATAGAGAAGTCACTGTGGAAGAGGGAAAAGAAGAAGAGAAAAGAGAGATTTTAGGGTTTTGCGATTTTTGAAGATCTGAGCTTTCCAAGTAAGTTTTAATCTGATTCTTTGCTTTCATTATGGTTGTTTGAGCTTGATTTGGTGTTGTTAACAACTGAAGTCGAGGATTGGAATGGGATTTGTGATTGTCGTTGTCGATAACGTCGTTTTTGCTAGGGTTTGTGGTTTTGTTGTGTTTTTGCTTGATTGGGAGTCGAAATGGGTATAGAAATGTGTTAAGAGGGTTGGTTTAGTGTTTAGGCTAGCTTATGAACTGATTTGTGGGGTTTCTGCCGAAGATCTGCAGAAATTTTCTAGGTTCGAGGTTGTTCGTCGCGACGTGCTCAAGAACACGTTGCACACGTCGCGACGAGTTAATTCAATTTAATTCAGTTGATTCGTCGTCTCGTGCTTGCGACGTATGGGGCTTTAGTCGCAACGAGTGTCAGTCGTGACGTATGTGGCATTCGTCGCAACAGTGGTTAGTCGCGAGGTGTGCGGCCTTGCTCGTTGCAACGAGCGTTAGTCGCGACAAATGAATGCATTCTCGTCGCGACGAGGGGCCTTTCTCCCGCAAAGAGTTTTAGTTTTTTGGAAATTTGGAGTCTTAATTGATTGTGCTTGGTTTGTTATAGGAAACCAAGAAGATTCAATCCAAGAGCAAGAGGCCGGACAATGCTGAGTTCGAATTATTGGACGTCTATAGGTGGGTAATATGTTTATAGTTATTGTGTGATTGGACAATTCTTGCCTATGTGTGAATATGTGTTTATGTGAT
>JANZLC010000004.1:12270998-12298322 GCA_026413385.1 Erythroxylum gracilipes
GAGCCTTTGCAACCCTGAATCCATGAAGCTAAAACGAAAATCTAAGAGAGACCAACGTAGAAATAATACCTAGACCTCACCTTACACAAGAACAACAAGACCAACACTTGCACTCGTAGAGAAAGAGAGAGAAGTAAGACCTAAACATACACATAGGGTAAATTTTTGTCTTTTTTATTATTTCAGTTTTGCTTGCTTTTATTTTGTTTGTGCTAAAAAAGTTTACGAAAAAAATTAACAGCTTCCGTTTTTTCACATTGCATTATTCTACTCCTTTTTCTTGACGCTTACTCTAGCTTTTTGCTGCAACTTTCTAGCTGCAATGGTCAGTCCACAAGCTCTCTTTCCTTTCCTGATGACTCCAAATTTCAACCATTGCTTTATACTTTCAGGTATTGAATTTATTCAAGATACTAATTTGTTGTTAACTTGGCCACGATGAATTTAATTCTGCTCAGTTTGCTTTCCCAATTTTGATGACTCGTCTTTTTTTCCTCCCAGTGCCATGACATCCATGAGCTAGCAAATTTGATGTGATGCACTGCAACTTAAATGTAGGAGATGTTCTGTTCATCAACTTGGTGATTACACAAGTAGATCTTGTCTTTTGAAAATTCACCTGTTGTTATATAACATTTCATCCTTGCATGCACGAGTTTTCTGGATATTCATATTGATGCCTGTGAAAGAAAATACACATTGGAGGGTGGTTCAGCCAGATTTTGTTGAGGCTGGACGTCGCTATTTGGATTCATGAAGTCTGTGGATGTAGCCTCTGAAATACCTGCAAAACAATTGAAGGCACACCAGGGGTTGATTGCCGGCAGGCCCCTCCGATGCTTAAGTTAGTCTTTTAGTAATGGTTGTGATTGCCGAGAATAGAGAAAAGCTGAGTTTCAGTATCGTACCTGTATCAAGGCAAAACAGTACCTTATATTATTTCGCTCCTCTTCGCTTATTCTCCGCAAGGCCGTTGCTTTAAGGATGAGCTACTGAAGTCAATTGGAGCCTTATCTTTAATCGATCGTAAAAATCTTTGAACTTGTCGTTATCAAACTGCCGACCGTTGTCTATAACCAACACCAAAGGCATCCCAAAGCGACTTAATATGTTTCTTCTTACAAAGTTTTCCATTTTCTGCTCAGTAATTGTAGCGACTGCTTCCGCTTCTACCCATTGGGTGAAATATTCAACTGCAACTATTTAAAACTTCTTCTGCCCAGGACCAAGAGGGAAAGGTCCTAGTATATCCATTCCCCATTGAGCAAAAGGGATAGGATGACTCATAATTTTCATTCGCTCGGTCGGCTGGTGAGACAAGTTACTGTTCCTCTGGCAAGCCTCACATCGGTTAACTTTCTCTTGGCAATCTTTCTTCATTGTCGGCCAGTAATAACCTTGTCTAATCAATCTGTGAGCCAACACTTTGCCTCCTACATGATTTCCGTACATTCCTTCGTGGACTTCAGCCATTGCCTGCTCTGCTTCCTCTTCGCTCAAGCAACGTAGTAGTGGCTAGTCATAGGATCGCTTGTACAGGGTGCCATTAACGATCGCATATTCGGCCGTCTTTATCCTTAATTTCTTGGCCTCCAGGGTTTCTTCAGTTGTGTTCCCTCAAGGAGGTACTGTCTGATCGGTTCCATCCAACCCGATCGCTCGGTGTCTACTTCAAGGACCTCACTGCCTTTCTGAATGCTAGGCCGGTCTAGTCGTTCGACCAAGATGTTATTTTTTGCATCTCGATCGGAAGCCATTTTAGAAAGCGTGTCTGCCTGAGCATTTTGCATCCTTTCTATCCTGCTAACCGAGTACTCTTCAAAATTATTGAATTCTTGCTTCGCCAACTCCAAATATTTGACCATGTTGTCTCCTTTAGCCTCATTCTGCCCCGTAACTTGACCGACCACTATTTGGCTATCACTGTACACTTTCAAGTGTTTCACCCCCATCTCTCTAGCCAATTAAAGACCGGCTAACAAAGCTTCGTATTCTTCTTCATTATTGGATGCTTTAAATTCTAAGCGGAGAGCATACTCCACCTTTTCTTCCTGGTGTGGGCTGATCAATACCACGCTTGCTCCGCATCCTTCAATATTGGACGATCTATCCACAAATAGGCTCCAGGCAGGGCGTTGTTTTCCCTGTGAGTTAGGTTGACTCATTTCTGCGATGAAATTTGCCAATACTTGGGCCTTGATTGTCGTTCGTGGTCTATAGTGTATATCGAATTCTCCTAGCTCTACCGCCCACTTTACCAGCCGCCCGGAGGTTTCGAGCTTTTGAAGGCACTGCCTGAGGGGTTGATCGGTCCATACCTCGACAGTGTGACTCTGGAAGTAGGGCCTGAGTTTTCGCGCCGCGGTTACCAACGAAAGAGTCAGCTTCTCAACAGGCGTATACCGCGTTTCCGGTCCGTTCAGGACCTTGCTGACATAGTAGATCGGAAATTGTTCGTTACCCTCCGACCGAACGAGGGCCGCACTGATTGCCCCTTCTGTGACTGCTAAATAAATAATCAAACTCTCCCCATCCACGGGGCTCTACAAGATGGGTGGGCTGGTCAGATACTGCTTCAAGTGTTGAAATGCTCGCTCGCACTCATCCGGCCAGTGGAATTGGGTCATGTCCACTTTCCTTAGAATTTTGAAGAAAGGGAGACACTTGTCCCCCATCCTAGAGACAAATCTGCTCAAAGAAACTATCTGCCAAGTCAATACCTAAACATCTTTCAAACATCGCGGCGAGGGCATCTGGATGATGGCGTCAATCTTTTCAGGGTTATCTTCGATCCCCCGCTGAGTAATCATGAATCCTAAGAATTTACCGGATGCCACACCAAAGACGCATTTTTCCAGGTTCAGCTTCATCTGAAACTTATTGAGGGTCTGGAAGACTTCTTTGAGATTTTCCACATGCTCAGCGGCCATCTTACTCTTGACCACCATGTCATCCACATAGGCCTTAACTGATCGACCGATCTGCTTCTTAAAGACTTCCATCACGAGTTGTTGGTAAGTGGCTCCCGTATGGCATCACCTGGTAGCAGTACGTGCCCTGGTCTGTTATAAAAGCTGTCTTCTCCTCATCTTCGAGACTCATACGGATTTGGTGGTAGTCCGAGAAAGCATCCAAGAAGCTGAGTAGCTCATGCCCTGATGTAGAGTCTACTAATTGATCGATTTTGGGTAGGGAGAAACTGTCCTTCGGGCATGCTTTGTTTAGGAAGGTGAAGTCAATGCACATTCTCCATTTTTCATTTTTCTTCTTCACAAGTATAACGTTTGCCAACCATTTAGGATACTTGACCTCCCGAATGAACCCAGCATCAAGTAGCCTCTATATCTCTTTCGCGATCACCTCCTGCCTTTCTTTGTTGTGCCATCTCTTCTTCTGTTTGACGGGCTTGCAGTCTGTTCGGATACCGAGGGAATGCGATGTTACCGATCGACAAATTCTAGGCATGTCGCTCGGTACCCAGGCAAAGACTGACCTGTTTTCTACCAGGCAATCCGTGATTTCTTTGACCAGGTCTTTTGCGAGCTCAGAACCTAGATTTGTGAACTTGGATCGGTCTGCTTCATCCAGTATAACCCGTTGCGTTTCTTCTACGGGGTTCATTCTTTCTATCTCCTCATCAGCTCTCATGTCGAGAGAGCTTGCTAAGACTACCGCTCTGTCTAGTGTCCTTGTTTTCGCTAAGTAACACTCCCTAGCGATTCTCTGCTAGCCTCTGACAACACCGATTCCATGGGACGTTGGGAACTTCATTGCTTGGTAGTAAATGGAGACAATTGCTCTGAGGGCGTTTTGAGTGGCTCATCCGATTATTGCATTGTACGCCCCTACAAATTTCACAACCAGGAACTCAATATCCCTCACTATCTGACATGGCTTTTGTCTGAATCTTACTTTCAGAAAGACTCTGGCGAACGGATAGGCGGATGCTCCAGTGACCCCTTTGATGGGTCACTCCACTGGCAACAGTCGATCTTCTGGTATCTCCATCTGCTTAAAGGCCTCATAGTACAATAGGTCGACCAAGCTGCCCGTATCAATCATTACTCGCTTCACCTCATTGCCATCCATATTCAAGTTGACTACTAACACATCATCATACGGGCAGCTAACTCCCTCCAGATCAGATTCGTCGAATGAGATCACCTCATCATTTTGCTTCTTCTTTTTTACCGACAAATCCTGCTGGGCATACCTCTTTCTACCTTTGGCGGTCGACCCTCCTGTTGCATTTCCCCCAAAAATCATGTTGATGACCCAAACCGGTCGGTCATCTTGTCGCTCGACAGTTCTATCATCTCTTGCTCTAGACGGTGCTCTCGTGTCACGCCGTCGTTAGTATTTCAGTTCTGCCTCCCCCCACCATTTCTGTCTTTTTGTCTCCAAGGCCTTCGCCGATTGTCGGACCGATCAGTCTTACTCTCATTATCTCGATCGGTATTTTTCCCGTGCTTCAAAAATCTACCCAACCTTTCCCGTTGGATAAGGTCTTCAATTTCGTATTTCAGGGCTCGACAATCCTCCGTGTCATGACCGATGTCTTTATGGAAGCGACAATACAGATCAGGGTTCAACTTATTGAAGGGAGTCCTCAACTTATTGGGTTCTCGGAGGGGCTCCCCATCTGCTCTCATGGCTCCCAGTACTACCGCATATCACCTGTTGAGCGGAGTGAAGGATTCTCGTTTTTGTCCATGTCGATCGGTCGGAATTTTCAAGCCAGACTGATCCTTCTGTCGCTTTTGTGAATCGTCTGATCTGTCGGTCAGCCCGCGGTCGTCTGCTCTTCATTTTGTGTTTTTCAGCACTTCCTCCAGCTGGATATACCTGTCCGCTCGACTTCTTATCTCTTGAACAGTCGTAGGCTGATCGAGGGCCAATGACTTCTCGAACTCTTCGTCCCTCGTGTTATTCATTAGGGCCGCCAACATGGAAGAGCAAGTAAGGTCGAGGACTTCAACAGCTTCAATATTAAAGCGAGTGATAAACTCCCGTAAGCTCTCATTCCTTCCTTGGGTCAACTACATCACCTCCAAAGCAGTCTTCTACGGCTGCTTGCTGGTAGCGAATTGATTGAGGAACAGCAACTTAAAATCCTCGAAGCAAGTGATGCAACACGGGGGTAAACTGTTGAACCATCGCCGAGCTCCTTCTTGAAAGGCAGTACAGAACGCCTTACACTGAATTGCATCAGGGATGCAATGGAGGTTCATCATTGACTGGAAGTGCTGCAGATAGTCTAAGGGATCGGTCTTGCCTGTATACTTTTCAATCGTCGGTATTTTGGTACCGACCGCAGGAAGGCTATCCAGGATCTTCGGAGTGAAAGGAGAGCTACCTTGTGCGGACGTTCGGCCAGGGCGTGAATTTGCGGCCAGATTGATTCGATCGTCCACGACTTTTTCTAGGGTTCCCGCAGAATGGCGATCGGCCATCACACCCATCGGCTGAGCGAGGGTCGACTGTTGTTCCGGTCGAGACTGCAGGATTTGACGAATCAATAAATCAGCCGCTTCCTCTATTTGTTTTTGGGTGAGGGAAGTTTTTTGTGGTGCAGGAGGATTTGCGTCCAGGGGGCGCTGGGAATTAGAGTGAGAATTGGCCTCGGCATTGTCTTCCAAGGCTACACTTTGTTCTTCTTGATCTTGGTTGTGAAGCTGTGGTTGATCATTCGAATGCGAGGATTGAGTGCGGGAATCATGATGCGGCGGCGGAAGAGTGACGGGTAGCTGTAAACCCATCCGTTGCATCGCAAGTGCCATGACGGCAGCTATATCAGGGTTGACCGCTGCCGCTGCCCCACGGTGGGCGCTAACTAGTTCAGCCAGATTCTGTTGTGGCTGGACGTCGCTGTTCGGATTCATAAGGTCTGTAGATATAGCCTCTTAAATACCTGCAAAACAATGAAAGGCACACCGGGGGTGATTACCGGCAGGCCCCTCCGATGCTTAAGTCAGTCGTTTGGTAAGGGTCGTGGACACCAAGAAAAGAGAAAACTAGGGTTGTATTGTCGTACCTGTATCATGGCTGAATAGTACCTTATATATAGAATAATTGCTAGGTTTAGGTCTTTACGTTGGTCTTAGTGTTTGCATGGGAGATGATCTTCTACTTCTGGGCCGTCGATGTCTGGGCATGAAATTGGGCCTCGTTTAGCCAACCCAACCAAAGGGAAAAAGGAGTAGTAGAGTCCTTTAAGTCATTCTCCTCCGTATTTAAACTTTAATTCATTTTTTGTTACTGGACCAATAAGGAACTCTAAAATTCATTAAGTGAGAGTTTATTCATATTTTTAGATTCTTCAATTGAGCAAATAACACGAACGAACTATAGTGCTAAGGAACATATTATCTTCTCAACAATATCAACATCTTCCATTTCCTAACTATAGAATCATATACTTACGAAGGTTGTGGTGGAGCGGCATGGGCTCCTCCATTTTTAACCAAGGTCTTGAGTTCGAGTCTTAAGAATGAAGTTACTTGTCATACCCAGCTTGAATTCGGACTAATCAGTTGCTCATGTAGTGCTGGATATCGGGTGGTTTAACAAAAAAAACTATAGAATCATACATTATTAGTTATGTTCATAGTCCTTGTAAATATAACTAGCAACAAATTTACCATCCTTCATTTGTAGATTTTCTTAATCCATTCTTAAATGCTTGAGCTATATGCTCTTCACTTAATATTTTTTATACTGAATCTCAAATATCCTTGGAAGTTTCTTTGCTAAGACTAGTTTCTATGATAGATTGATCAAAGGCCTAAAACAAGTAATTTTTTCTACCTAAATTTTTTTAACTTTGGTTCCTCCAACTCCTTTTGCTCTGTTTTCGTGAGTGCTACTCCATTTGTGGGTGCTACTACGCCGAATTCAATAAGATGCCAATACTCTTTAGTTCTCCATCAATATGCTCCAATAAACATAATGAAGATTCAGAGTTAGAATATGATTCAAAGTCAAAACTATGCGTTTCGGCCACTAAGGACTAATAACGGCATTTTTTGGGTCATTATGCGGAAGGAAGCAAGTGAAAGCCCGAGTGTCACTGTAAAACCCTAACCATTAAATTCGGCGATTCACCGATTCAACTCAAACCTCGAATCTATGGATTCTCACTCTCACTTGACCGCACCGAACCGCTCTCGCAGCTCTCAGTCGCCGTCACCATCGCACTCTGCCTCCGCTTCCGCCACGTCCTCGATTCACAAACGCAAGCTGGCGGCGGCGGCGTCTGATGACCACGCTCCTCCCTTCCCTCCCTCTTCTTTTTCCGCAGACACGCGTGACGGCGCATTGACCTCCAATGATGACCTCGAGAGCATATCTGCTCGGGGCGCAGACTCTGACTCCGACGCCGATGATTCCGACGCCGTCGTCGACGACGACGAGGACGAGTTTGACAATGATTCCTCCATGCGCACCTTCACCACCGCTCGCCTTGAGAGCAATGCCGGCTCCTCTGCCACGGGCGCAGGCTCAGGCGGTGGTGGCGTGTCCTCCGCGCGCACCACGAAAATCAAGACGGAGAATTTAGCGGTGAAAATTGAAAATTCTGATGGCGGAAAGGATGGTGTTCCGGGCGTGGCTGGTGCTGCTGGCTCCACCGCAACGGGAGGTTCTGTACCGGGGATTGTGGTGAAGGAAGATTCTGTGAAGATATTTACGGAGAATCTGCAGACTAGTGGGGCTTATATTGCTAGAGAAGAGACTCTTAAGAGAGAGGTGATCAATTATGAGCCTCTTTACTCCTCCACGTTGTTCCATGCATTGAAAATTTCAGAGATTAAATAGTAAAATTTGGGAGAATTTTCCTTTTGGTTACATGTAACTCGATATTGGAGTTACCTAGATTAATAGACTGATTGAAGTGTTTCAGGAGGAAGCTGGTAGACTGAAATTTGTGTGCACTTCAAATGATGGCGATGATGAACATATGGTTTGGTACCTGTTTCTTTTATTCTGATTATATTTTCAGAGAGTTTTATTTTTTTTTTAATTTTTTTGCTATAATTGTTTCACATATATTGTTATTAAGAACTTGTGCAATTGAAATGCAGAATATAATCTAGTCGCTATAGCTTATTCCTTTGTGTTCTCAACCTCAGGTTGATAGGACTGAAAAATATATTTGCCAGACAGTTGCCTAACATGCCGAAAGAGTACATTGTCCGCCTTGTCATGGATAGGTAACTATAGGGTTAACGTGTGTGTTGTCCTTGATTGTCTTCTCCTTTCTCTTTTTCCTCCAAAGCTAAGCTCAATTTAGTTGAAAGTTGTAATGTGACTAGTTTATAGAGTCTTGCAGTGTAGATGATGAAACTGGAATATGTAGCATGCTTCTTATGTCACACAAATGACTTGTGCTGGAGGAGTGAACATCTCCACAACACGATACATTCACCCATCATTTGATATTTTGTTATGAAATTCTAGAGGCATGTTGTTACTTATGTGCTACTCAACAAATTGAATGACTATCCTGGCGAGCTTCAGGATATTATCCTATGAGCACTCATTTGAGCATTCCATTTC
Organism: Erythroxylum gracilipes; assembly: GCA_026413385.1. Lineage (NCBI taxonomy): Eukaryota > Viridiplantae > Streptophyta > Magnoliopsida > Malpighiales > Erythroxylaceae > Erythroxylum > Erythroxylum gracilipes. Next base: position 12,279,555 of record JANZLC010000004.1, read on the forward strand.
TGAGCCTATAGTTTAAAGTGTGGTCAGATTTTCAAGTGGACGCAGTATTTTGAATCTCCTTTTTTGTTTGCGTTTTCTTTTCAATTCACAGAAACCATAAGTCTGTGATGGTTATCAGACGTAATAAGGTTGTTGGCGGGATCACATATCGCCCTTATGCCAGGTTGGATTAACAATCATATTATATCTTTGTCCTTTTTGAGCATTCTTATGATTTACTGCATTGACATCACGTCATGAATTAAATTCCTTTTACTTCACTGCATAAGTTCTCTTTCTGTTTGTACCATCATTTTGTTTTGTGGTCAACTTTTGTACATGAGATCAATGTTGCGAATACCATACCGAACTTGGTATTGGATTGGGTTCTGGTACAGTATCGATACCGGTCAACTCTGAATTTTTTTTAAATTTGTAAAGTAGTCCATTTTACTAGTACATTTTACCTTCACCGACTACCAAACATATTGATTAATTTGATTGAGCATATTCTATTCTAGTTGCTAGTAATGGCAGAAGAGCATAAGAAAATTGGGAATGTAAAACTAGTTAAAAAAGCATAAATATAAGATTGATGTTTAATTTTGTTCATTCAATTATTCTCGTCCGTAATAAGGCTTATCATGGATCATTTGACATTTTTATAGCTCTACATACTAACAAAAGAAAAATAGACATTTCAATCCTAGAATATGCCAAGATAATTTGAATATGTCAAAGTCAAAATTGCCAATTTAATTTTTTTTTTAAAATCTCAACTGACTAACTCTAAATTAGTAACCTTATGTCTGCATATTGTATGATAAAAATTGTCAAAAACGCTTAGTGCCACTGTTGACTGAATTAAACCGATGCTCTTTCCATGGATGAAAGCAAACAACTTCAATGAATTAGTTTCCATTTTTTCAGTTCCATTTCACAGTCCACACAACAAGCAACGTAACAACAAACCCACAAATTCCATTCACAATTCACAAAATATACATAAAGTCATAAACACACTCCCAATTATTTAGAATTCAACGACAATTTCAATGGGTCGGGTCATGTCGGGTCGGGTCAGGTCAGGTCAGGCCGGAAATAGATATGGATCTATTTCAAATCTAGCATGGTACCGGCCAGTATTTTGAATACCGGCGGTACTGGCCAGTGCGAAGCGAAAAACGCTGGTACTGACTAGTATTTGCTCCTGGTATAGACCTTCCACTATTTCGTACCGTTTTCTGGCCAGCACAAGCCGGTACATAACGAAATACATAACACTGCATGAGATGCAATAGGTCTTTGTCCTTGATACAGTTGCTAAGCTTAAAACAATTTATTCTCAAGTTTGGATAACATTGCTTCTTGATTATACCTATAAGTAACTATGTAGCTGAAAGTTCTGCATTATCTGAAATCAGATTTTGCTCCTCTTTGTCACATATTTTCCCTGGTTATTTACATTTTTGCCCCTGGGAATTGCAGTCAAAAGTTTGGAGAGATAGCATTTTGTGCCATCACAGCAGATGAACAAGTAAAAGGTTATGGAACAAGATTGATGAATCACTTAAAGCAGCATGCGCGTGATGTTGATGGGTTAACACACTTTCTAACATACGCAGATAATAATGCTGTTGGCTATTTCATCAAGCAGGTAATTTTTCTTTTAACCACTTCTGGTAGTTCTTTTTTTCCAGCTTTGACTGCCAGTAACTGATATCTTTACTACCAGGATAGATGACTTCCTACTGATATGGGGATTTTAAATAGAGAAGTAATGAGCAATTACTAGTGCTACATTGTTTTCCAAATGTCTCTTCTTAATTATTTTTCACAATTTTTTTTATGACGGATATATGGTAATAATTTCCATACTGTATCTGATTTTAGTTAACCTCCATATTCCTTGGAGATCAAAACTTGAAGCATTGTAATAGTAATTTAGATTCTACTTCTTGATTGGTCAATGCCAGATTCCTTGTTTTTCCTCTCTATGTTGCTTATCTTCTGGTCGCCCATTTCTCTTTAAAAGATTTTAGTTGCAGTGTTGTGTGATATTGTTGAAAGAATCACTGTGCTTTTATGATTTCATCTGCACGATCTCCTGGCTGTATTTTCCCGGAGAATTTGCACATTTGTTGCTTCTGATTACTTGCTATCTTGATATAGTGGGGTTGGCCCTTAATGGCTTTTTGTGGTAACTTGCAGGGCTTTACTAAGGAGATTTATTTGGACAAAGATCGATGGCAAGGGTATTGTGAATAACAATCTCTGGAAATGTAAACATTATTGAATGTTTGTTTGTAGATTCTTGATCAAATCAGTACCAGTGGTGGTAATTTGGGGTTAGAAGCTTTTTAGGTTCTTTGGGAGGGTGTGTTATGGGAAAAGATTGCTTCTTGATTTTCCATGCAACCTTCCAATATCCTAGTAAGTTTGTTCATAGGTGAAAATATAAAATAGGAATGCTAACTTTAACTTGATGGTCACTGTCCATTTAATATTTCTTTTTGAAGTATTTTTCCAAATTTCTTGAGTTGTCCCTTCCTTAATCCTGTTTGGTTGTGTTCTTGTGCATTTCATTTACTTGTAACATTTTTTAATTTCAGTTACATTAAAGATTATGATGGAGGCATTCTCATGGAGTGCAAAATTGATCCAAAACTACCATACACTGATCTATCAACTATGATTCGTCGTCAGAGGCAGGTAAAGTGAAGGAATTAATCTATGATCTTCAACATTTGGAGCAACAGATGACATTTGAAGTTTATATACAAGGGATCTTCTTAGAGTAGAAGTTGCAACTAGTTGTATTGGTCATTTCTGCTCCCATTTTGCGGGAGCTTCAATCATCCATCTTATTAAACTTTAAGTTCTTACTAAATATCTGGACTACAAACTATCTGCTGTCTACACTTATGTGTCCTTTCCGTCATTTTTTGTAGTCCACTGAAGTATATGTTCCCCTTGCTTTTGGCAATTCTAGGCTATTGATGAAAAGATAAAAGAGCTGTCAAATTGTCACATTGTTTACCACGGGATTGATTATCAGAAGGTACAGGATGAGAATTCTTTGATTATCAATTTTTTCTGGGTGCACTTTCTGTCTGAACTCTTGGAAATTTTACAGATGTTACTGGTTTACTGCAACATGACTTCTAGGTTGATATTAGATTTGGTCATGTTTTCATGTATGAAGCTAGTTTTGATCAAGAAGTCATTGATTTTCAGAAAGAAGCAGGGATCCCCAAGAAGATCATCAAAGTTGAGGATATTCCTGGCCTGAGTAAGCTCAAACCTTTTGTAATTACTTCAGAAGCATGTTTTTACAGTTCAATTACTTATTTCTGGTACTTGGGGATTTAAATCTACATCCTACAAGTTAGGAAAGGGAGGCAATGTAATTGAGTTAGATTATTGGCTTTAATGTTACGGCCTATTATTTTCATCAAATTAGATATGACATGGTTGAAATATTTCAGATACTAATAAGAATTCTTTGGGATGTGATAACAGGGGAGGCTGGGTGGACTCCTGACCAGTGGGGCCATTCACGATTCAGAACTCTAACAGCCTCTACAGATACTGCTACAAATCAGAAACATTTGACTGCATTTATGCGTTCACTATTAAAGGCATGTCTAGCCCAACTTCCATTAGTATTATTTTATGTTTTCTGTGCTGGTACTTGGTGCTGGTTAACAGACTCTGGAATACCATAATGAGAGTCATATAACTTATAGACAGGTTCAATGCTTGCTACTCCTTTTCTGAAGCAAAATGAATTGGAAACTGTACCTAATGACCTGGTCCATTAGGTTTTCATGGTCGAGACTCTTGTATCCATACCTAACCTCCTTCCTGGAAAGCTTTGCTTGTTAATGGTGTTGTTTCAGTCACAGTACCATTTTGACTGTGGGATTCATTGTTATTAGGACATGTGGGAAAAAATGATGCTACCTCTTTCCTAATGGATTAACAACTGATGTAGGACAAATAGAAGAATACTATAAACTGAAAATATGGGTTGTTGAAAATTTGAATTTATACTGGAAATTAAAAAGAACAAGGAATTCAGATAAAGGATAGGTCTAGAAATCTAGGCATCTAGGAATCTCACCTAGGATTTGAAACAAACTAATCTATTAAAATCACACTGATAAGCTCCTAATATTGCTCCTAAAACTTAGGAATTACTCACACTTTAAAATTAGTCTATCTTTGTAGTTCTGAAACACGTTAAACATAGCATATTTTAGGAAAGGCCTTCAAACCCTAATCCTAATGGAATAAGGAAACTCACTAAATTTCTAAAATAAGCATAGAATATCATTTACTAAGGATTCTTATTATTTTTACATAAACCTAAACTCTAGATTAATAAAGACAAAAAGTAATAGAAACATTTTCCTTCTCTAATAAAAAAAATTAAAACAAAATTTGACTGCATCATTCTCCTTGATTTGACAAAAGTCGACCTCACTGAATAAAGGTTGTCAACCAACATCACCTAACCTTTGATTAATGGTTACTTCCAAACGAGTCCACAACTTCAAATTCACACTTACATTCTTCAAGATCTTGTACATCTCTTTGTCTTATGTAGATTTTTGTTAGGGCACTCATAGGCATAATGTCCTCTTCCGTTGCATAGATAACACTTTTTTCCTTGCATTTTATCTAGATTATATGGAGCTTGACATTGGGCTGGTTATGAGCATTAGCAGCTCCTTTTGCATTAATTTGTCCATATAAAGACTCCAAACATAGCTCCACTTTCAGAGATAACATTTTGAAGATTATAAATCCTTTACACGAGAAGTTCTTTTCGTTCTGCCCTTAAACCATTTACATAATGAGATATAAGCTCTCTTGGATTCCATTCCTTCACAATGAACAGAAAGCTCATCAAACTTCTCCAAACTCTCTGTACCATTCATAGTTCCTTGACAAATCATAGTAAGTTGAGCTTGAAGGTCATCTTTGTAATATAAAGGCAAGTTCTTCCCTCTTGGTTTTAGTTTCACCTTTTTCCATAAAGTCAGGTACTTATACACATATTTTCTTGGTAATATTCCAACCATGTCAGGTAGTTCAATTCTAGTTTGATTTCTCAGATTCTGCATAAGTACTAGTATGAGAGGTTGATATTTTGGCTGTCCAACTTGCTCTGGAATCCTTAACTGTTGCTGTATAACCGATTCAACTTTCTCTTCTGTTGCTTCAGTCTTCAGTTGTTGGTTGTTTTTGGGTTTCTTCAACTTCCTATCAAGTTCCCATAGCTGGTTTGCCTGCTGTCTTGTGGGAGTTTTTAATTGTTGAAGATGCACTTCAATGCTGTCCAGCTTCTCCAGATTCCGTACGATTAGCTCATCTTTTTCTTGATCATTGAATAATCTTCTAGGTCCTTCCACTTTGTATAGTCATTGTTGAATCTGTGCTCAGATGCCAAATTGATATAAGAAGCACAACTGAATAAAATCCTGGAATTTTGAAATCTGGGATGCTGAAATGTTGCTAGTCTTGCTGGAAATTCTAAGTTCAAGTTTGAAATTTAACTGGAGTCTAATTAGGTTGCTGAAAACTCGGATTATTATTTCTAGGGGTTTTAGTGAAGACAAGAAAATAGTGGGTAGGATCATTCCAAGGCTGATGAAACTAGGAATCACTCTTAGGTCTAAGGATCATTCTTAGAAGAAATCTTCCTACCTAGTTTGAAAACTCAAAATTTGAATAAACAATAAGTTTTACTTCCATCCTAGCAATAAATGGATTCCCAATTAAGATTTCCATAACAAAATTTAATCTACTTTAATAGAGATTCTTTATTGTCTAATAAGTCGAGTCATAAACTAATTAGGATGATCTACTTAACTTCTACCTAATTCCTATCTAATACGCAGTTAGCATTAGAAAAAGTACTTGACAGCCTCTGTTACTGTTCATGTAAAATGGTGACAGTTGCGCTTAAGAAAAGTTCCCAATCTCCATCCTGTTTCGTTCTTTTTTTTTTTGTTGGTTACCTGGTTTGACAATGACAACTTCTGCAAATGTGCTATTTCTGACTATTCAACGCTCCATCCACTCTAACCACTTGTCTTCTTGCTTTAACAGTCAATCCATGACCATGTTGATGCTTGGCCATTTAAGGAACCAGTTGATGCACGTGATGTCCCTGATTACTATGACATCATCAAAGATCCCATGGGTGAGAGTTTTTCTACTTTTGCATGTGACTACTTTGCAAATTGTTAGTTCTAATGCCAAGCCTTATATATCAAAATAACCTATTATGATTGTTTTTTAAAATCTTTTTGACATAGCAGCTCTGGGAGAATTTGAAACTTATAGTTGTTCTTGAAAATGATGTATGATGTGCAAGGTTCTCATATAACTCTAGTCAAAGTGTCTCCAACTGGTAATTGAAGGGGTTTAGTGTGACTGTGATGTACATATTATGAAGTTTTTAACTAATTGGGAACTCATATTTGAGAAACTTAACAAGTATATGAGGTTCCATCTTAATTCTTTGATCTCTGTCTTTGGAAAGATGTTAAATGATGTCCTGTTCTCTGCTATTTGTTGAAAGCTTGTAATAATCAGTGATTCATGATTGGACACATGTTCTATTACAGATCTGAAGACAATGTCTAAAAGGGTAGAGTCTGAACAATATTATGTGACATTCGAGATGTTTGTTGCTGATGTCAAGAGAATGTTTGCCAATGCACGAACATATAACTCTCCTGAAACCATTTATTACAAATGTGCTACCAGGTTTGCTCATCCACTTACTTTTGTTTCCTTTTTCATATTTCTGATTGCCACTTCATTATATTTCCTTTGTATGTGCAGGTTGGAAACCCACTTTCAAAGCAAAGTTCAGTCGGGTATTCAACCTGGTGCAAAAATTCAGCAATAACTAATTGGATGTCCGGTGTAGAAATCTGAGTATATGATTTCCCCAAGGATAGGTTTCACATGGCATAAATAGTTCGTTCAATGGTTTGGGACTGTACTTGTATCCTTCTGATAGTGATAGCCTTTGTATGTTAATTTCCCTGGAGTTTTCCAGCTAGTTTATTCTTCGATGGTTGAAGTTACCCTCACGTTTACATTGCGGCTACTCGTCTAACTCTTTAACCTTTCATATGCGAAAAGAACTGCTTTTGGTCTCCAGAATAATTCTTGGAACGCGCTTTGTTTAATATCTACGATCTTCTTTATTCACAGTGTAAACAGTTTTCAGCACAAGCATTACTTTTGTAACTGTATTTCCAAATTTTAACTTCCCACTCAAAAGATTTCATCTACCTATGGTAATGAAAATATAAATGCATGTCACTGGCACAACTAATGACATTTGTGGATTTTTTTTTATTTTTTATTTTTTTATTTTTGGTGAATGGGACATTTGTGGACTTATACATACACAATTTGCATATAAGGATTAAAATCACAGTTCGGACTTAGCATACCCATTTAACGTGCAACATCACTTCTTTCACCATAAACATGGCCAGACCCACCCTTCTGAACTTTTTTCTAAGATAAGTTTATTAGAGATGAATATTACTTAATTTTGTTGGTTTATGCCTTACTGTCAATCAGTTAGATGTAATTTAGTGACAATTATTTAACGACATTTTTTTTATCTTGTATATATTTAGATATATATGATAAAATTATAGAGTAAATATACATTTCAAATGAAATTATAATACGATCATAATTATAAAATTCATACTATATTTGTTTATTATCCTTAAATTATTTATAATCATTGTTGTACTAAGACTAGACATTAATAGAATGTAAAAAAACTAGCATATGTTATATTTCTTCCTTATAAAGGAAGTATTTGATCTTATAAACCAAAGTATGGAGATATTAAACAAATATATGAGTGCTTGTTAGAGAACAAGTTTACTGAACTGATTCCATATAAGAATTTCATTTGGAACATTACTTTTATGTCTATAGAAATTCTCAATGTGATAATTGTATAAGTGATCATTTGACTTGAGATCACTAAAGTATCTCGTATAGGGTTTTTTATGTTTTAATATTATTTATGCCCTATTCTAGTCAAGGATAGCCTAGTCAATAGTTATTGAATATATCATGAACTATATTGAGGTAATTGAGTTAGAATTCTTCATTCTAAAGTAATTTGAGAGAATATTTCATTATTCTCAATTAGTATCGATTTGGAAATCCTTCACCAAGATTGAATGCCACTTTAAATAGTTTTTAAATCTAATTGAATCAATTACTAACTGTGGAGAACTAATACAATCGAACTTAAAGAGAGTAGAAATTAATTTCAGACTTTATGCTTAATCGAAATATTATGATGAAATGATTGAATTAAAAGAAAAAAAATCATGCACAAAATGGTTAGTCAAAATCACTTTGACATTCCTAAATATTTTGGTGGTCATAATGCATTACTAAACTCCAATCTTGATTTATGCATATAACTTATTTAATTAGAAAATTAAAGATAAATTAAAGGAGCATAATTGATCTAATCCTAAATACAATTTAAGATTACAATTTATATCTATTACTTACATATTTGGAAACCTAATAAGTCACAAAAAAGAGAGGAAAAGTGTTTTAATCAATTTGGACTTGATTATAAAGTTTGAGAAATTTTATGATTAAATATGAGATATTTAATATATAAGGACTAATATGAGATATTTAGTACATAAGAACTAACATACGATATTGGATTTTAATTGGTATTTAATTATAATTAATTCTAATTCTAATTAAATTTTATTAAAATTATAAATTTATTTCAATTAAATTACTAAAAATTTCGAGTCTTATTATAAATGAACTTAAGCTTTAAGAGAGTTAACACTTCTTAATTAACCTTCTCTACAATAGTTGTAAAATTCTCTCAATACGTTTTGTGGATACTATTAGAGACCAAAAACTGATGCGGCTATAGTAGTTGAGATGAACTAATTCTAGAAATGATTCAAAGAACACAACAAGAAAAAGATCAAGCTTTAGAATAAAGTATAAATTATGATTCATGCTTTATTATATTTTATGTTTAATCATTTATAGAATTTAATTGTTCTTGGCTGAAATATCAAACAAAAAAGTTTTGTGTTTATTCCACTATGAGTGGGATTATATCCCGCCTATATTTTCTAACAGTAGTATTAAAGCCATCCTAATTCTATTACTTGATTAAAATGTATGATTGTTATTAAACTTAAATTTTGGAATTGAAAATTAGAAAATACTAAACCATCAAATTAGAAATCCAAAGTTAAGAATTCCAAAAGTTTTCAGTAATGCAACAATTAGAAACTCACAATCACCTATTGTTTTGTGAAGCTCAAATCAATAAAATTTAAAAATTGGAATGATTAAGTTTTGAGAGCAAACAATGTTACGCATATGATATATGTTGGTAATTATTGCGGTTTGGTGAGTTGTTAGTGGTTATGGTGAGATGAAAATAATGCAATTTGGCTAATGGTGGTTGCCATTATAAGAGACTTTGCGATAAACTATGGGAAGGTAAGGCATGAGATGCCATTGTGTATTGTTAGTGGAAGTTGCAGGTGGGAGGCAAGGTATGAAGATGTCTATGGTAAAGAAGATGGCAGTGACATCTGAGAGGAACACAACTAATAGCTGTTGCATTCCTCTCATTGAAAGGATGCTTTGAATGTTGAAAAATTGGGTTGGGATTCGATTCCACACGTAGCATAATAGTTACAAAACTTTTTTCATATTTGATTTCCCAAAAGCCAAATCACTAAAATTGTATAAAATGATTAACACATAAATCATAATAAATCAAGAATCGTAATTTGTATCTTATTTTGAAGCTTGATCTTTTTCTTGTCGTATCCTTTGAACCATTTCTAAAAGTGATTCACCGCAATTCTTATAACAACACAAGCGTCTAGTCTTTAATGATATCCACAAAATGAGTTGAAAGAATTCTACAACTATTATAGAGAGAGTTAGGTAAGGAGTGTTAGCTCCATTAGAGCTTAAGCCTATTTATGATAAGTTTTGAACATTTTAGTAATTTAATCGAAATTAAATTCTAATTTCAATCCAACTTTAATTATAATTAAAAAATAATTCTGATTAAATACCAACTATGCCCAAATAAGATGTAATATCTCATATTAATCCTTATTTATTAAATATCTTAGAATTAATTATAAAGTTTTCCAAACTTTACAATCAAGTCCAACTTGATTAAAATAAAATATCTTTGCTCTCTTCAACTAGTTTTTTATGTAACCCATTAGGTTCCTAAATATATTGGCAATGAATACAAATTATAACCCTAAATCATATTTAGGATTAGATAACTTAAATTTCTTTAATTTATATTTAATTATTTAATTAAATAATATATATTTATAGATCAAGATTGACATTTAGCAACACATCATGACCACTCAAATATTTAAGAATGTCAAAGTGGTTTTGACTAACCTTTCTATGCCTAGTTTTTCATACAATTCAATCATTTCATCATACAATGTTTTGATTAGGCATAAAGCATGAAACTAATATCTACTCTGCGTCCAATCATCGACACATTTGTTTAAGTATCTCTATACTTTAGCCTATTAAATCGTCTACTTCCTTCATAAGAAAAAAATAAATGTATGCTTGTCTTTTTATATTTTATTAATGTCAATCGTAATAGAACATTGACTCTGAATAATTTAGGGATAATACAAAAATTCAATATGAATCTCATAATACAATTTCATCATAATTTCATTTGAAATTTATAATTGTCCCATTGAATTTATCAGATATATCTAAATATGTATAAAATAAAGAATACCTTTAAATTGTTTTGCCACTAAACTACAACCAACCGTTAACTGTAAGGCATAAGCCAACAATCTTCCATTTGCACTAAGCCAATAGTTTAGGTATCTTATATCATATCACCATAAGAAAATCAAGCTATTGCTAGGATAGTGACTAAATGAGAGAATTCTACAAGATTCTCTATAATGAGCACTTGCTTAAATCTTACACCTCAAATAATTGATATCTTTAATACTCTACAAGTATCAGATATCTTATATACTAAACATCTTTAACACATTATCTATGTACTTGGACGTAGAATAAGTGAACAAATTCCAATTTTTCTCTATAGATCTATTCTTATAATTAAGTTGTTAACTTTTCATATCCAACAAAAGTTGTTCTTGGACAATTATATTTTCAACAACTGAAAATTAGAATTGTTGTTCTATATGAGCAATAAGTCTTTACATACTCTCACTGAAGAGGACAACTAAACTTCCACTAACTTTCTTGTAGACATGATAAATTCACAATCATCTCCAAAATAAACTATTTGAATTCAATATGAAAGTGAATATTTTCATGTCTCAACCTTTCAACTATCCATCAAAGGTATCATAAAAGAAAAATAGTTCCAATTGGACGTATTTTGATAAGATTTGATCTTTTCAAATTTCATCTTACTCTCACTACTTATCTTGAAAACCATTCTCTTATTAATGTTCATTGAAGTAAGCAAGTTGTTTAATGAGTCTGTAAGATTATATCCAACCTTTTGAATATCTCATAAACCTTTTATTGTCCAATTTAGTTCTAAACTTAATGGATATTGTATGCTTCAACCAAGCATCGCATTTTTAAATCATTAACTTTAAGTCTTTGAAAGACTTAACATCTTATATCTAATATGGAATCTTGCTAATTAATCTAATTGGAACTATTGAAGCTAAATAATTGTATTAAGTATAACTATAGAAGAAATAATATTGCATCATATAATATCTCATATTGTATTTCCCTTTTTACATAAATCCACACTCTTATGAAATTTTATTATATAGGTGTTTACTGCAGAATCTCATTCCTTATGGACAAGAAAAATTTAAAACTCACCGCATCAATCTCATCGAAGTGCTTTAGTATTCTCAATGGTTAATCTTAGATTTAAACAATTTAAACTTTTCAAAATGTTTTCAATATTTCATTTAATACATAAGACTACCTAAACAAGATAAATTCCACTTGGAACCAAAAATATATTAATGTAAGAAAAGCATGTAATTAATTATATGTCATGACTACCAAATGAAATTACAAATTTAATCATATATTTAGTTGCTCCCACTATTTTATTCAAAATAATAGCCCTCATTATTATTTGAAAAGATTAATCTTTCTAGTGGTCTAAGAGCCTATTCAAATTTAGTTGATCTTGAGTTTGCTCAACAAACTAACTAAACTTTAATTATGTAGATAACAACTTTATCAATTACATCTCATGTGATTCCTCACCCTACCTTTAAATTCATGTAATTATGATTTTGCTCATCCAAATCACACATATTTAGTTAAATAGGACTCATTATCATAAGAATAAACATATTCGGGTTAAAGCAGTCTTAAATTTGCTCAGCAAGTCTAACAACAAATAGAACTTTGGTTTATTCTTCTAACAATGGAGGCAAAAATCATGTTCAAAACATGTAGTTATTTTAACGAGGGATTTAATTTTGTTCATCTCATCAAACACAAAATTACATGTAATAAGATACTTAAAACATGCAATTTAACATACATCCAATATATATATATATATATATCAAACATATAAATAAAGTACATAACTTATGCATTCATAATCAAATTATATGCATAAACTATCAAGCTTCGTTTGATTCTAGTTATTGATTTCATAATCTAAAATAATATTTCTAGTCCTTGGAAAATCAAATTAGATTAAACTCATTGATTCCTAAATAAATTAAATTTCTATTTCAAATAGAAATGTGATTTGAAAACAATTTTCAAGTCAATTAGAAACTATTTCTAATTATCTTGACTGCTTTAATAAAAATTAATTGAAAATAAATTTTCAATAAATTATACTTCTTACTTATTATAATTTAGAAAAACACATTTTTCAAAAAAATTTAAGTAATACATTCTATTCCAATTAGAAAACTATTTCTAATCTCTTTAGAAATTAATTTTCCTTAATTAGAAAACTATTTTCTAATATCAAAAGGAAACCACTTTCAAAATTAAATAAAACACTTTTGAATTTAATTAAGAAAGTAATTTATATTATTTATTTAGAGATTAATTTCTTAATTAATTACAAATCTTTCTTTAATACATTAGAAAAATATTTTCAAAATTATTAAGAAAGCATATTTTTCTTAGTTAATAAATGAAAACACTTTTCACAATTTAATCAAGAAATTTTTTTCCAACAAATCAAGAAACTTATTATTTATAAATAAAATACAATTTCTAAATAAATAGAATAATAATTCTCTAAACAAATATTTTTAATTTATCTCAATTGAATTGAAATAAATAATTGTAATTAAGAAACACCTTTTTTAATTACGTAGAGAATACTTTTCTTAATTTTAAAGAGTCTATTTAATTAAATTTCAATCTAATTGAAACTAATTAATTCTAATTTTTAGAAATAACTTTTCTAAAATTAATTAAGAATTAATCTAATTATTAATCTTAATCATATTAAGAAAAATAATTATTTTAAATTTTAAATTTTAAAACAATTTTAAAATTTACATTTGTAATAAAATTTATTAAGATTACATTAATCCTAAACTCAAACAACCCTTGTTCTAATTTAGGAATAATAAAATTTATTAAGATTATATTAATCCTAAACTCAAACAACCCTTGTTCCAAATTAGGAATATATTATTCCTAACCTAGAACAAACTAATCTAGTATCCAAATACTAACTATTCTAGCTCTGTAACATTTTTATTTCATAATTACTATACCCTTGTTCTTATTACCAAACACACTTGTTTTTACCCTAGAATAAGTTATGCATACTGCCAAACATATCCATTCCCCCTTCTTCATCTTATTTTCCAGAAACCTTAACAATCAAAATTGAAACCCTAGCAGCCATTGTTCATTTACTGTCGTCACCATCTCTGTGGCTATCTTCATAGTGTTGCAAATTGTCATCGGCATCGCTACTCTCTAGAGCTAGTGTAAGCTCCCAGTCGCAAGTCCTATCTGTAAGCCTTTAATGTCTCTCCTCGCTGGAGTTAGCGCTGTTGAGTTTTGGCTCCTCTGTTTGTCCCATATTGGTTGGGAAAAACAATTGGGGCAAGACTCTTACCTATATAAGGAGGTTGCTATCTCCTTAGTTAATGCACCAATATAAAGTCAAAGATTTGTATGACAAATTTGACTTTAGTTAAATTTCTCTTTTAAGGTGGGAGTTGGACAGTTTGTTATGGGTATTTCTTTTTGGGTGTGTTAGTGTGTTGGGGGATTAGGTGAGAGAAAAAATTATGTGATTGTAAGGATTTTTCACATAGTGGATTTTCTTCTTGTTGCCTGTGGTTTTTTTTCCAGTTTGGGAGTTTCCATGTAAATTCTCTTGTGTTGTTATTATTTTTTATTTTCTAATATTTTTGCCTATCAAATATCCTTAGGTGTGGGTTCGGGAGGTCTAAATTTCTAACAATTGGTATCAGAGCCAAGGTGTGTTTTTTCTTAAAAATTCTAAGTATGCTCTGTGATCGTAGTTTTGACTGATCTTCCACATCAGAAAAGATTTTTTTGAGAAAGGTTCATTTGGTGCGGTGGAGCTTTGGTGTGGTAGTGTGGAAGTGCATGTCTAAGAAAGTTCTGGCTAAGGAAAGACTTGGTATTTAAGTGTGTCCTTTCTGACCCACCTCTCTTTCCTGGAAACTTACCTGGTGTACTATTCATTTATACAGTAAAATTCATTAAGGCAAAAGAGCACAGGAAAAATGTCAGGAAATAGGGCTTTGAATCCTCTTAGATTTGAGGTAGAGAAATTCGACGAGTGAATCAATTTTGGCTTGTATCAAGTGCAAATCAGGGACATTTTGATTCAGTCGGGGTTACACAAGGCTTTAAAAGGCAAAAAAATTGCTAGTATCATCACTACTACTAGTGATACTGGCAAAACGGGTAGTACGGACAGATCTAGCATAAGCGATGAAGATTGGAGGATCTGGATTTGAGAGCAGCAAGTGGGATATGATTGTGTTTGGCTAAGAATATCCTTGCGAATGTGTATAGAATATCTACAGCAAAGGAGCTCTGGGAAAAGCTCGAGGAGTTGTATCAAACAAAGGGTGTCTTAAATCAGGTGTACCTAAAGGAGTAGTTTCATACACTGCGGATGAGGAAAGGTACTACAATTTTAGATCATTTAAATGCTCTCAATGGGATCGTCTCTGAACTGGAGGCTATTGGAGTTCGTATAGATGATGAGGATCAAGATTTGAGACTCATTTGGTCTCTTCCACCTTCATATAAACACATGAAACTGATTTTGATTCATGGGAAGGAGAAGATATTTTTTTTTGAAGTTATCGGAAAACTCTTTTCAGAAGAGAGAAGACTGGGTGGTGGAAAAAATGTTCCTCCTGAAGACTCAGCTTTGGTAGTAGCTGGATATCGGAAGAAGAACTCCACGAAGAAAAATATAGTATCCTGGACATGTGGACAATCTGGGCATGTGAGGAAAAGTTGTTCTAGAGGTGGAGCGGGTTCGACAAGATGCTCTGTGTCAGTTAATGGAGAGACTCACAATGTCGCTAACATTATCTCTACGGATGATGATCTTGCTCTCTAAAAAGAGGGGCATGTACATCCTCATAACATTTTGCTAATCCCAAAGATGTCATGATAGAGTATGTGTTACTGTTAGCAGGTCCACAAGTTTGCTTATGGGCATTGGTTTGACATTAATGTAAGGTGTGTGGTGGAATTTATGTCGATGGCTGATGAACTTCCAAGAAAGCCAAACATGGGAGTTGCACCATAATTTTTCAGCAAGGTTATTTTCGACATGTGCCGAAGTAAAAGGCTTGGAATTGGTTTATTCTGAGTGGGTATGCTTTTATGGTGGAGCATGATGCTGTGAAGCATGATAATTCTCTACATTGAGAGTTATATTATTTTTCAGGATATTTTCACTGAGGTGGAGTGTAGTTGTGGGATCAACCAAAATCGCTAAGGTGGAGATTGTTAAATTTTGGCTTCTTTGTTTGTCCCATATTGGTTGAGGAAAATAATTGGCGCAAGGCTCTTGCTTATATAAGGAGGTTGCTACCTCCTTGGTTAATATACCAATACAAAGTCAAAGATTTGTATGACAAATTTGACTCTAGTTAAATTCCTCTTTGTTAGAGTTGGAGAGTTTGTTGTGGGTATTTCTTGTGGGTGTGTTGGTGTATTGGGGGATTAGGTGAGAAAAAATTGTGCGATTGTAAGGATTTTTCATATAGTGGATTTTCTTCTTGTTGCCCGTATTTTTTTTCCAGATTGGAAGTTTCCACATAAATTCTCTTGTGTTGTTATTATTTCTTTATTTCTTTATATTTTTGTCTATTAAATATCCTTAGGTGTGGGTTTGGAAGATCTAAATTTCCAACAGGCGTAAGCTCCCACGACGCATCTGCAGTCCTCCAGAATAGTAGTTGTCCAAATGTGCCTTCATCTTCGCGTGAAGCTATCGCCAATCGTGATTTTCTATATTTAATTATAAAATTTCTTAAATATCTTTATTCTCTATAATTCATTATTTATGAATGACTCGTTAATTTCTCAAATACGTTGGCAATGGATACAAATTATAATCTTATGTTATATCTGGGATTAAATAAATTAAAATCCTTTAATTTATCTTTAATTCTCTAATTAAATATTTTATATCCATATACCACCTAAATTATGATTTTTTGTATAATTAAATTATTTCATCATATAATGTTCTAATTAGACATAAAGCATAAAACTAACTTCTATTTTTATTTTGAGTCCAATCATATTTGTTCTCCATTGTTTCACAATAAAATTTGTAAACTATTTGCAAATGTCATTTCACCTTAACTAAGGATTTCTTGAATTAATACTAATTGAGAATATTGAAATATTCTCTCTAATTACTTAAGGGTGATGAATTTTATTTTGATCATTCAACTACTTCCATGTAGTTCATGCTACATGTAATGAGTACCAACTGAACTATCTATGATTAGAATAGGTCATAAGTAATTTCGAAACATATCAATTCCTACACAAGATAACTTTAGAAATCTCAAGTCAAAGGATCACTTATACAATCATGATAATGAGAATTTCCATAAACAAACAAGTAATATTCTAAATGGAATGAACTTGTTTTTTTAACAAACATCCACATTTTTGTTTAAATATCTCTATACTTTAATCTATAAGATCGACTACTTCCTTCATAAGGAAAAATATAATATGTGCTAGTCTTTTTTTATATTTTATTAATGTTTAATCTTAATAGAATATCGGCTAAGAACAATTTAAAAATATATATAATATAATATGGACCTTACAATTATAATCTTATCTTAATTTCATTTACAATGTATAATTATACCATGCGCTTTATTATACACATCTAAATATATATAAGATAATAATACTTTTAAATTATTTTACCATTAAATTATAACGAATTGATTAGCTGAACCCTTACACCAACACCTAGGTGATGCCATCGAGCATTGAAATATGACTTGGGTGCTCTAGAACCTGTCTGCTAGTGCGACGTGATGCAGTTAGAAGCTTTGCATCTCAAGGATGAGTTTTCTAGGTGTGGCTCCATGCGGCAGGACAAGCAGCTTCAAGTTGCAAATTGGGGAGCTACTGACAGCTGGTCTATAACAAGGTAGTAGTTGAACTATGTTGGCAATGGCCGGAATGATAGGTGGTGGCATCATTGTATGGTAGCTACAAGTAATAATGAAATGGTAACTTGAATTTTTTAAAGCTATGGTTTAATAATAAAGATAAAGAACGAAGGTGATTGGTTACAATAATACAATATTCTAAAATCAGGAATAGTGGGTATTTGTGTAGGATTTTAATCCCTTTAAAATACAAGATCCGTTCATCTCAAATCATCAAGAATCAAGTAAAAGCAGAAGCATACTTTAATCCATTGTTAAAATCTACATTGGAGTTTTGCGGTTTGTCTTTCAAATTAGAGCATAGCTTTTCTAGAGTTTTCTCTAACTCTCTATTTTTTCTTTGCTAATGGGATGTCAGAAAAGAATTAAGCGTACATTTAATTTGGGGACCATAACCACTTATATTAAGGTAAAACCTAATCTAATTTCTAGTTTGGCCCATCATAAAACTAGAAATTATAAACGCGATTTCTACACATATAAAGCCCACACTTAAAATAGATGCATAAAGCCCAAAATACCATAAACATATTAGAGAACTTTAATTAATTGGGCTTAACTTTATATGATAGTCTTTATATACAATTATACACATATAAGCCCACGTGTTTGATTAAAAATACTTACAATCTCCCACTTGGGCTATATGTGTTACCTTAAAATTGTATATTAACCTTATGAGTACTCAGAATTTTGCTATCATTATTGTATGCATCCCCAAACAATCCGGTCCATCAATCATACCAACATAGGATCAAAGTGCCTTTCGCTACAATTAACATACTAGAACCATCAATAGTCATATATGTTGATATAACCAAATGAAATGGATCAAGCATGGATGTGTAGCATAGAAATTATAAGCATCGTGATCTTAACATGCTTATTTCCAACTGGTCCAACCTTATGGTTTAGTGAGATCAATTTTAAATAAGTTCAGACAAAATAAACCAAATATCTTAAAACTGAAAATAACCTCAAACAACTTAACCAAAAGTTGTATCCAAAATGACAG
>JANZLC010000004.1:12314461-12327700 GCA_026413385.1 Erythroxylum gracilipes
TTTTCTACTTACTATTATTAATTTTATTATACCAACATAATTATCTTATTATTATTAATAATTAATTATTATTATAATTTTTTACTTTTATTATTATTATTATTATCATTATCATTATTATTATTATTAATCGAGATAGAAAATAGAGATATGTTGTTTTTCTGTTGCAAAAAACATGTTAAAATTCAGATAAACGATGTTTTCTGGTTTCTGTAAAACTGTTGCGGTTTTTTTATTTTCAGAAACAAAAAAATCACATCAGAGTAAATCAAACACATTTTACTTACCTGTTTTTTTTTTACAAAAACGGCAACAAAAAACAGAAGAAAAAACATAAACAAACAGCCCCTAAGATGACCTAAGGTTTTAAAATAGCTAATCATGGGCTTTTTAATTTAAGATTAAACCTGATCTTTCCCAATATAAACTTGCAGTAGATTATTTATGAGCCAAGAGCTCTTGCTTAGGAATAAAAGCATGCAAGTATTACACTATTACTGCAACACTTCTCCAAAAAAAGACAGCCAATAGACATTCCTGTTGTTTTAATTCAAAAAATCAAACCCACGTGTCAAAGATATCCAAGCATGGTGTAACAAAATGGACTATCATCACAAATAGTGCTTATATTTTGAAATAATGTTAAATTTTGATCTATGCCTTAACAATCCATATGTCGATCCAGATGATTTGATTTTAATGTGATAGCAATTCATAATCTGCAATGGCTAATTACATAAATATCCTCAGTCAATATGCTCTAGCATAATCGACATTTACCCTCCCCACACTACAGTGCTCTCGTCAGGATTCATCGGCGTCGTCCGTGAGGCCTCCTCCTCGGCGTCGTCCGTGAGGCCCTCCTCCTCGGCAACACCAGCGTCGCCCCTTTCGCACCTATCTTCCACGCCGTTGTCACCCTTGTCTTTGGAGTCTTGGCTCTCTAGTTGTCCTCGAGTTGTCGTTGGGATCCTGCATCTGGCGTTTGTCGTCCCTCCGATGACTTTCCCTTCCTCTCCTTGTTTATTCACGAACCGGGACAAGTCTCAGCCGAAGCAATTGGCGGCCTGCTGCTGGTGGTACCTTGAGACGCCGGCAACAGCTTCCCTCTTCCCGATTGCCCCTCTTTGGGTTACGCACTTTGGGTTTTCCTTCTGATAAAGCACATAGTTTTTTTACAACCACAAACCAAAGCTAAATTTCTACAGATTCCTGCCTGACGGTGACCGTGGATGGCCAGTCCTCTAGGGACCCCTTCCTTGCAGATTATGGAAGAAGACAGAGCAACGAAGAAGGTTAAATATCGAGACCCAGGGGCTGCCTCTCCTGGCTACCGTGATTGCTTGTTGGCTGGGGCAATTTTAGAATTAACCATGGAGGATGTAATGGCAGCCAAGAAGGTCACCGTGGAGGATGGTGATGTACTGATTGAGAACACCGGCCACATTCCTAGGGTTACTATCTCCGATTCCCTCACTCATAAGCTGAACCGAAATTTGGACAATGCTGTGATTGTTCGTTTGCTTGGAAGAGACATTGGTTACAGGGTGCTTTGTTCTAGGCTTGGTGTCATTTGGAATCTAAGTGAGGCTAAAACTCTTGACATTGGTAGGGTTTTTTTCTGATCCAGTTCAATAATGAGACAGACTACCGTCATGCTATTCTAGGAGGTCCCTGGATTATTATGGGTAGGTATCTACTTGTTCAACCTTGGACTCCTAACTTCAGAGTGCATAACCCTTATATAGGACAGACGGTAGTCTGGATTCGCCTTCGTGAACTGCCCTTGCAGTATTATCCAGCAGAGGTTATCAAAGCTATTTCGGCAGTGGTCGGTCCAGTTTTTAAAATTGATTTCAATACAAGTGATTTTGAAAGAGCTAGGTTTGCAAGGGTGGCAGTGTCAGTTGATCTTATGAAACCTCTTGTATCGCAGTTTGAGATAAATGGTGAAATTCAATTAGTTGAATATGAAAACCTTCCTGAAGTTTGTTTTTCTTGTGGTCGATATGGGCATTTCGATACTCATTGCGCATTTAAGGAAGAGCCAGATCATGAGAATCCGTCTCAGGGGCTGCCCTCCAAAGCGAAGAAAGATGATTTTGGTCCGTGGATGGTGGTTGAGAAGCGGAAGAGGAAACCAAATTCTCAGGGCGAACATCATGGGTTCAAGGATCAAGATGGGAATCAAGGCTCCAGATATTCGGTTCTAGCAGAAAAGGCTGTCGAGACTCTAGGAGGTAACGAGGAATTTGTTAAGAGTATTCCTACGAACACTGATCCGGTACATGATTCTTCCCGAGATGGGCCATCTTTTCCCGCCCGTGGGCTAAGAGGTTCATCGAACAGAGGCAGAAGTTTGGGCCGTAAGTATGGAAGCACCAGGGAATCTCCTTACTCCTCTCACAAAGAAAATGTCGGACCATCCACTAAAGAGCGAATCACCAAGCCCACTTTAGGAGACTTCTTTGATTTCAAAAATAGGAATGCCTTGGATAAAGACATTGTTAACCTCCCTTCTACCTTGAACAAGACAAATCATTCTGTTGTGGGCATGGCTAACTCCAAGTCGCCTAAAGTTTTGGGAGAACAGCCTGGCATTACTGAGGAAGCTGCTGCTATGTCAGCCGATTTGGGCGCTGTCCTTGCTGATGATACTCTGGGTGAACAGCTCCTAGGACGACCACCAGATGACTCCATGGCTGTTGATGCTCCCACTTTGGAAGCAACTACTGAACCTCGAGCAAACACTAATTTGTCTGTAGCTGAGGACATTGAGGAATTTATGCCTTGTGAGAATGATGATGTGGATCCCTATTTGAGGGATTAATGAGGTAACCTTTCTATCTTCCCCTCTTTTTAATGATTGTTTTTTCTTGGAATTGTCAAGGGGCGGCTAAGTCCCAATTTGTGAGAACTCTGAAGTGTTTCATCCGGAAACATAACCTGCATGTTGTTATTATTCTTGAGCCGAGAATCAGTAGACTTAAAGCTGGTAAATGTATTAGTCGAATTGGTCTCCCCTTCTCTCATCGGGTTGAAGCAACGGGCTTTTCTGGGGGTATCTGGATTCTTTGGGATGATTTCTATGAAATTGAGATAGTGCTCAATAATCAACAATTTGTTCTTATCTCGGTCTCTTAGAACAATAGGTTTCTATTTTTTCTATCTGCTGTTTATGGGCATCCTACTCCATCTGGTCGGGCTAAGTTATGGGAGTCTCTTCTCCATCTCAATGCCACTATGTCCTTCCCTTAGGTACTAGTTGGTGATTTCAATGCCATTCTTTATTCTCATGAGAAGAAAGGGGGATCTCCTAACCGAACTGGGGTATGCCGGCAGTTCTCTAATTGGTTTAAAGACACCAATATGATTGATTTGGGCTATAAAGGCTCGGACTACACTTGGCGACGAGGTTTTATTTGGGAGAGACTGGATAGGGGCATTTGTAACGCTCCCTGGAGGTTGGCCTTTTCGGAAGCTACTGTGACCCACCTCCCTCGTATTCACTCGGATCATTGTCCCTTACTTTTACAGCCTTGCAGTTTTACTCCTTCTGTGGCCAATAGACCTTTTCGGTTTCTTGCGGCTTGGTTAACTCATGCTGATTTTGGTGCATTTGTGGAAAACAGTTGGGAGCCTCATTCTCAGCTGTCTTCCTCTCTCTCAAAATTGACAGATAAGCTGAAGATCTGGAATTCTACAGTATTTGGGCATATTTTCAGACGTAAGAACCAGTTGTTATATAGGATTACTAATGTGGAGCGTAAGCTGGATTCACGCCCGTCGAGTGCTCTGATGACTACTTATAATCAGCTTAAAGCAGACCTGGACACCATTCTTCATAGGGAGGAGCTTCTATGGATGCAAAAGTCTCGTCGTGACTGGATTAAATGGGGAGATCACAACACTACCTTCTTTCATTTGCAAACTGTTAAAAGGAGGAAGCGGAATCGGATTGAATTGCTCAAGGATGAGGTGGGAAACTGGGTGAGTGATCAGCAGACTCTTCAGAACCTTGCTTTATAGTTCTTTAGCAGGTTGTATAGTGATGATGCAGCATTCCAGCCGCCTTATCCTATAAGAGGAAGTTTCCCTGTTTGTGACCTTACTATCGTGGCTTTTCTGAACCAACCTATTAGTGATGAGGATATTCGCAGAGCTCTTTTCGATATGAAGCCTTGGAAAGCACCAGGTATTGATGGGTATCAAGCAGGGTTTTATCAGTCCCAATGGCATATTGTAGGCAGGGATGTGTGCAATGAAGTCAAAAATATCTTCGCCGGAGGAGATATTGATGTTAATATCAATAAGACCTTGTTATGTCTTATTCCTAAAGTGGAGGTTCCCAAGCAAATTGATCAGTTCAGGCCAATTGCTCTTTGCACAGTCCTGTATAAATTAATCACTAAGACCCTTGCTCATAAAATCAAGCTGATCATGCCTCAAGTGATTGGGCCCGCTCAGACTAGCTTCGTTCCAGGTAGACACATCACTGATAATATTGTGGTTGCCCAAGAAGTCATTCACTCTATGAGAACCATGAGTTCGAAAAGGGGTTGTATAGCAATAAAAGTTGATCTTGAAAAGGCGTATGATAGAATTAGATGGGATTTTCTTCTGGATACCCTTCATGAGGTCGGACTACCCCCGGCCCTTATCAGTATTATCATGAAGTGTGTTTCTGGAAGCTCTATTCAACTTCTATGGAATGGTAGCATCACAGATCATATCCTGCCGACTCGAGGCCTCCGCCAAGGTTGTCCCCTGTTTCCTTACCTTTTTGTGTTATGCCTAGAAAGACTAGCCCATGGCATTTGTAAATATGTTGACGAAGGGTATTGGAAACCTATCCAGCTTAGCTGAAATGGTCCTCTGCTTACTCATCTGTTCTTTGCCGATGACCTGATCCTTTTTGCTAAAGCTGATACTTCTCAGGTTGATATTATTAAAGGGATCCTCCAAGACTTCTGTGCTTGTTCAGGTCAACGAGTCAACTCTCACAAAACTCGGGTATTTTTCTCAAAAAATGTTCCTGCGTCTATGAGCAGATCTTTAAGGGCCATTCTAGAGTTTCAGGAAACCCAGGATTTAGGAAAATACCTAGGCGTCCCCCTCCTCCACTCTCGGGTCACCAAGAAGAGCTATGGGTATATCCTGGATAAAATGAAGGCCAAAATATTAAGTTGGAATTCTAGTCGGCTTTCCTTCGCAGGTCGTGTTACTTTGGCGAATTCAACTTTGCTTTCACTGCCATCCTTTGCCATGCAAACTTCGAAGATCCCTGTTACTATCTGTGATGAGATGGAAAAAATTAGTAGGGGTTTCATATGGACAAAGGAAGATGACAAAAGGAATATGTCTCTAGTTTCTTGGGATAAAGTGCAAATTTCTAAAGGGGCTGGGGGTCTGGGTTTGAGGAATCTTCGCTTAGTTAACAAAGCCTATGCTATGAAAGTTGGATGGCATATGTTGATCGATTCTAATAGTCTATGGACTAAGGTTCTTCGTTCCAAATACAAATTCAGCATTGATGCTCCACATAACATTGTTGGTCCTGCTTCGTGTACTCCTCTATGGCGCTTGGTGACTACAAATTGGGATGCTGTGATCTCCAACACCTTCTGGGCCTTGGGTGATGGCAACACAGTCAAATTTTGGAAACAGAGTTGGCTCCCGGGTGTCTCAGAACCTTTGTTGCATGCAGCTAGTGGATCTATTCCGGATACTATGATTGATAAACCTGTTTCTTTTTTTGTTACTATAGATGGAGATTGGAGATGGGAGTATTTTTCTCAGTTGCTACCTCCTTTAATCCGCTCTCTTATTGCTGCTACACTGGCACCCTCCGCGGCTTGTGGTAAGGACTCACTTTTTTGGGGGCTGTCTTCGTCAGGAGCTTTTACTTTGAGCTCTGCGCTCTGGAAATTATATTCCTTCTCACAATTTTCCTTGGAAGCTGATTTGGAAGTGGCCAGGTCCTCAAAAGGTCAGAATGTTTTTTTGGCTAGCCCTAAACAATGGAGTCTTAACCAACGATGAAAGAAAACGACGACACTTAAGTGATTCTGGAAATTGTGATATTTGCAACGATGAGCTTGAAACCCTTTTACACATCCTCCGGGACTGTCATGTTGTTGTTCAATTCTGGAATCTCTTTACTGATTTTAATAATTTGAGCTCCTTCTGGAATGTTAACTTGGAAGATTGGTTGGTGTTGAATATGAAAAGCTCTCACCTCTCCCATGATCATTTTAGCTGGCCTACTATCTTCGGATTAGGCTGCTGGAACCTGTGGAAACGGAGGAATGACAGAGTTTTTAATTCTGGTGCTTCTTCCATTTTTCATATCTTACAGAATACGCTTACTGAAGCTAAGTTGATTCAGGATACCTTCGATAAGGTGCCTTCGGAGAATAATAGTCCTTCGGGTTCAAGATTAATTTTTTGGAGATGTCCGCATTCCCCTTTCATGAAGCTCAACACTGATGCTTCTTTGGCTGCATCTACGGGGAGTGCTGCAGGGGGAGGATTGATTCGAGATCATACTGGTCGCTGGAAACAGGGGTTTGTTTTCAAGACGGGTCGGTGTTCCATACTTCGTGCGGAGTTATTGGCTATCTTTTATGGTATTCAACTAACCCATAATCTTGCCTATTTTGATGTGCTTATTGAATGTGATAATGAGCTTGCTGTCAAGATTGTGACCGGTGGTGTTCAAGCTAACTCTGATTGCTTGCCTCTAGTTGCCAGAATTCTGGACTTACTGAAGCGTTTCCATAATGTGACACTCACTCACATTTACAGAGAAGAGAATTTTGCAGCTGACTATCTTTCTCACCTTGCTTTTGATTTTCCTCCTGGTTTTCATGTTTTGGGGCAAGCTCCCCCTTGTATTGGTAGATGGCTTGATCATGATTTAATAGGGGGTGTCCTATGTTAGGTAGGTTTCTGTGTTTTCGTGAGTTGTGCTCATTTTACTCACAAAAAAAAAAAAATTCCTCAGATCATAACACCTCAGATTCTCAAAAAAATTTAAGTGGTTAATGTATAAATCGAAGTTCTCAAGAAAACCAACAGACACAGCAACTTAACATCTTTGAGTCTGTTCAGATAACGAAGAACTGAAAAGCTCAGCTGGTCAACAGTGTCGCATAATAAAAAATGGCAGCTTTAACAATAATCAACAATTATGCCAGATACTCTAAAGGTCTCACCAGAATCTTGTGATCATAACAGAAAATTAATATCATCCAATCTTTGGCCTTTAGCTAAAGAAGGAAAGCCTTCTATCTTTCACCCAATACCTACATTCACATCCACATTTTAAAACTCCAAGTCGAATACATGCATAAACACAACAAAATGACTCATAAATTAACTCCCTCTTCCCTAAACATACATACCCCGCTCATGGCCACATTGTGTATTCTAAGTAGAGTTTGGATTTGAGAAAGTTTTGGTACTCGTCAGAATCAATCAGAGTCGTAGGATTGATATTGGACGACTGAGGTACGGTAGGCGATGAAGGAGGATGGTGGAATCTTGTGTTTGGAATCTCAACTACATCATCGCCACAATTCTTGCACTGAGACGACATCGTCGATTGTGAAACCGTAGATGACGCGACGAGGTGTTGTTGTTGTTATTGAGAAAATGCCTGTTGATTTCTAGACCCTTCTACTTTTATCTAAAACATCTTTGAGTTCTATTTATGGGGATTAAAAAAGGATGAACAGATACACGAAAAACATTCTTCTCTCATCTTTTCTTCTTTTTTATTCTTCATCTGTTCTGGGTGTTTGTTGTTTTACTACTCCGAGCTTCCACCACCAGTGCACCGTGCACGTGTTGTAGGCTGGCTGTGTTAACCTTAGGGAGCGAATGACGTTGTCGATTGCTCCTGAGTTATGCCAGAATTCGCTTTCAGGGTAGTGGCTCATCCATAGCATAACTTTGGTTGATAGTTCTCTGTTTTTTTTTATCTGTTTATTTTCCAACTATCTAAAAGCGAATCTAGATCTATGGCTATTTCTCTGAACAAAGCTCTTCCTGACCCCTCTAAATTTGAACCCCTTGATGGAACCAACTAAAAACTACTGATTCTTTTTGAACAAATCGACGTCGATTATGTATTGTTCATGGATGTTCCATTTGATGAACCTGAAACCTCTCAACCATCTGTCACTTCTCTTACTACCCCCTCTGTTTAACCTCCTACTATTCCTCTCTCCACAGCTATTACTGAAAAAGAAAAAAAGTTAGATGACAAGTTTAGAAAGAAGTTTGATAAAGACAACAAAATTGTGAGAGGTCACTTGCCGAATCACATGACGAACTCGTTGTTTTGATTTGTTTGTGAAACATAAATATGCTAAACTGATTTGGGACACTTTAGAAAAACATTACGGGGGCGATGACGCTGGAAAGAAAACATATGTGGTAGGAAAATGGTTGCAATTTCAAATGGTTGATGATAAACTTGTGATGGACTAAGTTCACGAGTATGAGAATTTGGTGACCGATGTACTATGCGAAGGGATGAAGATGTGTGCGATGCTGTAGGCAAATGTGCTACTAGATAAATTCCTACCCTCCTAGAGTGAGTATAGGAACCAATTGAAACACGAGAAGAAAGATTTGACTTTACAGGAACTAGTCAGTTACATGAGAACCGAGGAAGCCAACTGACTAAAAGATAAGAAAAACTCTGTCTCTTCTTTTTCTGTTAAAGCTAACCTTGTAGAATCTGTTGATGGTTTTAAGGATAGGTTCAAAGGGAAGGGGAAAAAAATCAAAAGTATGGGCAACAAGAAAAATCAAGCCAAATCAAGAAGGTTGATGGAAAAATCCATAACAAAAAGGTAGCTTGCTATGTCTGCTGCAAACTAGGTTATAAGGCATATCAATGCTATCATAGAAAAAATCAACAAAATCTAGCATATAAATCAGCAAATCCAACTACACCACATGCAAATCTTACTGAAGAAGAAATTATCATCGCAGTGGTAGAGGCTAACTTGGTAGAAAACAAAACGGATTGGGTGCTTGACATTGGAGCTTCAAAACAGTTATATGCTCATAAGCAGTTGTTCGATGATCTTAAAGATGCGGCAGATGGTGAACATGTCTACATGGGAAATACCACAACTATTGGAGTGCTCGGAAAAGGGAAGATTTTCCTTAAACTCACTTCTGGGAAAACTTTAGCTTTAAATGTTTTTTTGTATGTGCCTTCACTGTGTAGGAATTTATTTTTTGGTAGTTTGTTGAATAAGGTTGGATTGAAAATTGTTATCAAGGCTGTCAAGGTAATAATCACCAAAAATGGGGAATTTGTGGGAAAGGGGTATGGGTTTTTTGTTTTGAACATTGTTTTTACTGCTTTTAATAAAAGTTCTTCTACTGCTTTTGCTTATTTTGCTTAATCTATTCATTTGTGGCATGGTGGGCTAGGACATGTCAATATTGCTTCAATTAAAAGACTAAAAACCCTTTAAACTAGTTACGTCAAGAAGTACTAAGTTGCTAGAATTAATACATTTAGATCTAGCTGACTTTAAGAACACAATTAGTAAGGGTGGTAAAAAGTATTATATTACCTTTGTTGATGAATTTTCTAGGTATACTAAAGTGTACTTGTTGAAATAAAAAGATGAGGTTGTAGATATGTTCTTGAAATGTAAAAAAGAAGTGGAAAATTAACTAGATCAGAAAATAAAAAGGCTTAGAACTGATAGGGGTGGAGAATACGGTACCAAATTCCTTGAAGAATTATGTGATTTAAATGGCATAATACATGAAATTATTACCCCTTATGCTTCACAAAAAAATGGCATAATTGAAAGGAAAAATAGGTAGTTAAAAAAAGCGATTAATGCGATGTTGCTAAGTTCTGGTTTGAATTATAATATGTGGGGAGAAGCTATTTTATCCGCATGCTATATACTTAACAAGGTAACTCACAAAAAGTTAGATAAAACTCCTTATGAATTGTGGAAAGGTTTTCCTCATAATCTTAAAATTTTAAAAGTGTGGGGTGTTTAGCTAAAGTTGGTTTCCTAAAATTTAGAAAAAAATAATATTAGAAATAAGACATTTGATTGTGGATTTGTTGGCTATGTTCAAACTAGTGCAACATATAGATTTATGTCTTTGGGTGACAATTCTATTTGTGAATCTAGATATGCAAATTTTTTTGAACATATCTTTCCTTTAAAGAGAAATGATGATATCATTTTTGATGGTCCTAATAATAAAGTTGTTGTGCCCATCTCTTTACCTTCTACTCTTAATGCGCATGAAAATGAACCTAGAAGGATTAAGAGCCGAAGGATAGAAAATATTCTTGGACCAGATTTTATTACTTCTTTTTTAATTGAAATTTATGATTATAATAAATTAAATGAAGACATTTTTTTTAGCCTTTTTAATAGAGGAAAATCCAAAACATATGAAGAAGTTGTCATATCCATATATGCTAGTTTTTGGAAAGAAGCAATTGAAAGTGAACTTGATTCTTTAATAAAAAACCATACTTGGGACTTAGTTGGTTTACCAAAAGGATGTAAACCTATTAAATGTAAATGGATTGTAAGAAGGAAAATGAGACTTGATGGATCTATAGAAAAATTTATACTTAGGACTTAGTTGATTTACCCAAATGATGTAAACCTATTAAATATAAATGGATTTTTAAAAGGAGATTGAGACCTGATGGATCTATAGAAAAATTTAAGGCTAGATTAGTGGTTATAGGTTACACCCAAAGGAAAGACGTTGACTATTTTGAAACTTATTCTCCTGTGACTAAAATTGCTACCATTAGATCTCTAGTTGCGCTTGCTGCTATCTATGATCTTGTAGTACACCAGATGGATGTATAAATGACATTCCTTAATGGAAATTTAGAAGAAGAAATATATATGGAACAACCTGAGGGTATTGCATCTTTTGGACAGGAGGACAAGGTATCTAAGCTCAAAAATTCTCTTTATGGTCTAAAACAAGCTCCTAAACAATGGCACAAAAAGTTTGATAAACTTTAACAAGAAACGGTTATATTGTGAATGGGTATGATTCTTGTGTTTATTCAAAATTATTTGGATCAGATTGTGTACTTATATGCCTTTATGTTGATGACATGCTAATCTTTGGTACTAATATGAATGTAGTTAATGAAAATAAGATGTTTTTATCTTTCCAATCTGATATGAGAGATTCAGAGAGATTTAGGAGAAGCTAATGTGATTCTTGGTATCAAAATAAGAAAAACCAAAATTGACTTTTCCTTATATCAATCTCATTATATTGAGAAAATGTTAAAGGAATTCAATAGTTTTGATGTTATGCTTATAAGAACACTTCCAAGCATACTCTTAAAAATAATAATGGTCCTAGTGTTTCACAAGCTAAGCATGTTAAAATCGTAGGAAGTGTTATGTTCCTTATGAATTATACTAGGCCTGACATAGCCTGTATAGTTAGTAGATTAAGTCGTTATACTCATAATTCAACTAATGAGCATTGGAATGCAATTTATAGATTACTTAAATATCTCAAAGGTACTGTGAATTGGTGTTTACATTTTCCCAAATGTCCTGCAGTATTATAAGTTTTTTAAATGCTAATTGGGTAAATGATAATAATGAAGTTAGTTCTACAAGTGGCTATGTCTTTACTTTGGGTGGAGGTGCTATATTATGGAAATCATAAAAACAAACATATATAGCACACTCCACCTTGGAATATGAATTCATTGCTCTTGAGTTGGCAGATCAAAAAGCTGAATGGTTGAGGAACTTGTTGATAGATGTGCCATTGTGGGGGAGATCCTCAGTACCTATTTCCCTACAATGTGACTCACAACTGGTAATTGGTGTAGCTAAAAACTGTGTTTATGATGGCAAAAGGAGACACATTCGTATTAGACATAGTGTTGTTAAACAACTATTAAAGAATGAAGTAATTTTTTTTAGAGTATGTTAGATCCAAAAATAATTTGACAGAAGCTCTTATAAAAGGGATGATAAGGAGAGTTATTCTTGAATCATCTAAAGGAATAAGGCTTAAACCCATAGATCAAAGTATAAGGTTTAGTGAATAATGTTTGGTTGTTACAAATGTGATGGTTCCATAACCTAGTATTGGGTGGTTCTATTTTGAATGGACTTGATGGATTATCATTATGTATATATTTGTTGTGGATTTATAGCTAATATGGTTGTTCTATTTTGAATGGATTTGATGAATACCACTTGGTAGAGGTTAGATCGCAAGGTCTTTAATGGTTTCGTAGCCCTTCGGTTGGGTGGTCTAAAATGATTAGACTTGATGAAACCACCTACTTGGGTATGAAGGTGTGGCCATCTTCTATAAAAGACTTACATTATCTTTCTCGAGCACCCATAAGAACCAAAGGTATATGCACGCAGCAGTAAAAATAAAGGGTATAATATATGTTGTGAGGGTCTCAATTCAAGTTCTTGAAGTTCAAGAGCAATTCACTTCCTTAACTAAATTATTGCCTGACTTTGCTATGTATCAATTCAAACAAAAGATATTGATGCTTAAGTATATGACCCCATATAGAATATGTATGCCTTTTTGCCAATAAGCGATTTGTGGGGGATTGGTGGAAAAATGCCTTCTGATTTCTAGACTCTTTTATTTTTATCTAAAACAACTTTGACTAATAAACTCCTTCTATCCTTTTCTAAAATAACCTTTGACTTGGTCTTTATTCCCAATGATGTGAAAATCGGACCGGACCGGCCGGTCCGACCGAAAATTGTTTGAACCGGCCATGTGTCCGGTTCAGTTTAGGGTAATAACCCTTGAGTATAAAAATCGGCTGGTTTATCAGAGAATCGGCCGGTTTATCCAAGAACCGGTTATTTGATAACCAGATGCAAACCTAAACATAACATCGTCTTCTCTCTTCTCCGAATGCCTCCATCGTACCTTTCTCTCTTCTCTCTTCTCAGATGCCTCCATCGCACCTTTCTCTCTTCTCAGATGCCGGGTACTTGCCATAGGAGCTCGGGTTGCTTCCAGATCTGGCCTTGTTTCACATAAACTCCAACAGGTTTTGCTTGCCATATGAGGTTACTAGCAAAGGAAGATTCTGGAGCTAGGGTAACTTGCTATGTTGGGAGCTATCCCTCCTCTAGTTGGAATGCTTGATTTGGAAGATGTTGAGTCTCATATCGCTTGTCTCTATGCTTTACTCAATCTTGG
>JANZLC010000004.1:12366579-12377206 GCA_026413385.1 Erythroxylum gracilipes
AGAAAGAAAGTATTATAACATGATATATACAAGAATTGATACAAAAATTGTAGCCAATATCTTCTTCTTCTCTTCTTCTCTTCTCTTTTTCTTCTCTTCTTTTTCTCCCCTATCTTTGTTTATTCCTTTCTCTTTTTCTCCTTTCTCCTTTCTTCCCCTATTTGTTATTGATAAAAAAGATCATGATCTCAGATGCTTCATAACTTCAGAAAACATTTCTCTTATTTCCATACGGAGTGACTTGAGATATTGTCCAATATACTCTACTTCTTTATACAAGTCACCCACAGAAGCACACAGATCATCAACTTTATCTTCAATGTCTTCATCATGCTTCTGTTGTACTACTTCAAGACCAACAGTTGTAGTATATGTATCTGAAGATATGACACCTGGTTCAGTGATTGTAAGGGTAGAAGGTTTGACAGATAGGTTTGGTTCTGGGAGATCAGAGTCTTCAGGGTTGGTTATTCGTGGAGCTTGTCTTCCAAATAGGTGTAGAACATCTCCAATTGAAGACACAATATTTAAGGGACTAATGTGCATAATTAGATGCACAAGAGTCTCTATTGAGTAGCTGACATCTCCAATCTTAATGGATCTGTACTGCCCTTCTGTAAGTCTTCCAACTACCTGAGAAGAGTCTTCAGTGGTTCGTCCACCACAGTTGCTTCCTGATGCCTTCGAAATGTGGTGGGAAACATAGGTTCCTTTTTGTTGTGCATCATAGCATGCCTCATCTATGTCTCTCACTTCAGCTTCGATCTGATCTTTCGTCATATCACTCAACATCCCTTCAGGGTACAGTTTCTTCTTCCCCTTTTTCTCATTGCGAACAAGGTAAGGCTTTGGTTGAAAGTCAGACACAACCTTGATCATAGTTCTCTTTGTGATTGGTAAGATAGTGTACTTCTGCCTTGTCATCTGTGTGGGGTATGGTTTGGTTCCTTCATCCCTCAGAAAACCATAAATAGTTATATCATCATCATCCAACAGATGCATTGTACTACTATTTACCAATATTGGTTGTAATTATGCCTTGACTGACCTTATTGGGGATTCTCTGATGATTATGGAAGCGCTACTCCTGACAGGTAGAATTTCTTCAATAATCTTAACTTGCAAGTCCTCTTTTCTTAACGGTTGAGAGGTATTGACTTGTGCTGGACTGCGTTCAACTGACTTTTTCTTCTGAACAGCAGTAGGAGTGCTCTTCTTTTCACTGATTTTCTGCTTTTTATTTCCTTCAATCAGTCTAGGAATCTGTTGTTGAGGTTAGGGTGTCTTCTTCTCAAACTCCAATTTCCTCTTTATCTCAGTCTCTTTAGCCAATTTAGCTTAATCTTCCTTTAAGATTGAGACTAGAGACCTAGTTGCCGGAGGTGCTTTCTTCTCAGAGTCTCCACCATGCATCAAGTCTTTTCTTCTCTTCTCTTCTTGTTGACGCAGGGTTCGGTACTCTGGGCGACCTTTTCGCTTGTTTAGGTATCTCTGAGAGAAGTGTCTCCCCTTTTCTCTTCATGGATACTTTCTCTATATACCGCACCTAGCTTCCTTCTTTACCAGAAATTGCCTTATCTTTCACTACTTCGTCTGACGATTTCTTTTCTCCTTCTGCGGACATTCTTTCCGTAGATTGAGATTTTGACCTTCTTGTGTGAGACAGGAGTAGTAAAAATAGTGCACAGACAAAAGTAAGACGAAGCAAAAGCTAAGAAAGATAAAAGTAAGATGAAGGGAAAGCTAAGACGAAGTGGAAACTAAGATAAAACGGAAACTAAGACGAAGCGGTTGAATGTAGAAAAGCGTTCTAGCAAGGTTTGCAGTTAATAACGATGATTTGAATAATAACAATAATAATTATCAAAAATTGATTCAGCTTTTGTGCAACTGGGAATAATAATAATATTAGAAAGTGATGAACCATTTTGGTACAGTTGAAGAAACCTAAGACGAAGCAGCGGTAGCCAAAATGAGACGAAGTAGCCAAAGGCAAGTTCAAGTAAGGTTTGCAATTAATAATAACGAATTTAATCATAACAATAATAATAATCAGAAACTGATTTAGCTATTGTGCAACTTAATTAATTAATTGATATGATAATTAGCTTAATATAAGATAGGCCTTTCCAAATTCAACCTCTAGCAAGGTTTGTTAATCAATTAATTGAAATGATAATTAGCTTAATATAATCTTCAACATAACCCTTATGCTAGGTTCTTTCGAAGTCTTAAACATATTCTATCGCTTGAAAATTACGAAATTGTTCTCAGATGTTATCCTGGTCTTGATCAACTCGTTTACAATCTTCCTATTGCTGATGATAAACAACATGATAAATCTCCTCATATCCAAGTCTACATTCACTCAGGTCTGAGTTATACAATTCAATCTTATTATGCATGCTATGACCCGCTTCAATATCCACTTTTATTTCTGAGTGAATCAGAACAACACCATGGCATTAAGTGGTAACCACAGCTGCAGAGAAACAAAAAAAACCGAGAACTTAACAAAGCTGGAGAGAAACTCCAAATGTTGAATAAAACCGTAAGCCATCTATACACATAATAAAACCTGGATGAAATTCGAAGCAAAAAACACAAAGACAAAAGGGGAAAAAATCAAGGAACAAGGAAAACTTACCACAGCTGCAGAGAAACAAAAGCAAAAATGAAAACTTACCAAACTTGGAGAGAGACTCCAAATGTTGAATAAAATCGTGGGCCATCTGCACACACAATAAAACTTGGACGAAAGTAACACATTTCATTGCTTGAAAATCACGAAATTGTTCCCAGATGTTATCGTGGTCTTGATCAACGTGTTTTTCCAAATGTTGAATAAAACTACAAAACCTGGAGAGAGACTTCAAATGTTGAATAAAACTGTGGGCCATCTGCACACACAATAAAACCTGGACGAAAGTAACACATTCCATCGCTTGAAAATCACAAAATTATCCCTAGATGTTATCGTGGTCTTGATCAACGCGTTTGTCCAAATGTTGAATAAAACCGTAGGCCATCTGTACACACAATAAAACCTGGATGAAAGTCGAAGGAAAAAACAAAAAGAAGAAAACGGGAAAAAATCAAACAAAAACCTGCACAGAAACAAAAGCAAAAACGAGAAGGTAACAAAGCCGGAGAGAAACTCCAAATGTTGAACAAAGCTGTAGGCCATCCGCGTTAAACAAAACCGTAGGCCATCTGTACACACAAGAAAACCTGGATGAAAGTCGAAGGAAAAACGCAAAGACAAAAAGGAAAACAAAATCAAGCAAAAACGAAAACTTACCATTCTTGCAGAGAAACAAAAGAAAAAACGAGCACTTAACAACACAAAGGAAAAATGAAAACTTATCATAGTTGCAGAGAAACAAAAGTAAAAACAAAAACTTACCAAAGCCGAAGAAAAACTCCAAATGTTGAATAAAATCGTAGGCCATCTGTACACACAATAAAACTTGGATGAAAGTCGAAGGAACAAATGAAAAGAGAAAAACGAACAAAAAATTAAGGAAAAACCTGCAGAGAAACAAAAATAAAAACGAGAAGTTAACAAAGCCGGAGAGAAACTCCAAATGTTGAAAAAAACTGTAGGCCATCTGTGTTAAAAAAACCATAGCCATCTGTACACACAATAAAACCTGGATGAAAGTTGAAGGAACAAACGTAAAGAGAAAAACGAATAAAAAATCAAGGAAAAACTTGTAGAGAAACAAAAGCAAAAATGAGAAGTTAACA
Source organism: Erythroxylum gracilipes (assembly GCA_026413385.1). Taxonomy (NCBI): domain Eukaryota; kingdom Viridiplantae; phylum Streptophyta; class Magnoliopsida; order Malpighiales; family Erythroxylaceae; genus Erythroxylum; species Erythroxylum gracilipes. The sequence goes on from JANZLC010000004.1 coordinate 12,370,330, forward strand.
AAGTCGAAGAGAAACTCCAAATGTTGAACAAAACCGTAGGCCATCTGTACACACAATAAAACCTGGATGAAAGTCGAAGGAAGCAAAAAGGAAAACTTACCACACCTGTAGAGAAACAAAAGAAAAAACAAGAACTTAACAAATAAGCCATCTGTACAGACAATAAAATGTGTATAAAAGTCGTGGATGATAAGGACGAGGACGAGGACGAGGACAACGAAGAAAAAAACTGAAAGAGAAGTAGAGGAAGTCCAGCGCGGAGAGAGGAGCAGAGGAAGGCAAGGTCGGAGAGCTAAGAAAACAGAGAGAAAACTTTGCAGAACTGTAGGTAAACAAATGAGGGAGAGTAAAATGGATGAGCAGAATAAATGAGGCAGAGTAATTGCGGAACTCTAGGGAGAGTATTGCGAAACTCTAGGGAGAGTAATAATAAAGGCACAACATTCAATGACCAGATATAACCCGTCAGATTAAATGGACGAATGAGATGGATTGCGTGGTCACAACATTCTATGAACAGATATAAGCCCTTAGATTAAATGGACGAGTTGGATGGACAAATGGACGAACGGGATGAATTGCATGGTGACAACATTCTAGCCGTCAGATTAAATGGACGAGCGAGATGGATTGCGTGATCGTCCATCCCAACTCGTCCTTAGTATATATACTTAAAGAATGAATGAATGAACTCATGAATGGCACTCATGATTTTAAATGTCAATTCTTTTTTTAATATCCTATTTCTATTTTTGGCCTTGTGATTTTAAATATTAGTTCTTTTTTTCCTATTTCTATTTATCTTCACGAACAATTGTTGTCATTCTTTTTGTTTTTAGAAAATGAATAGTAGTCACATTAAAAGAGAGAGGGATACAAGAATACCTACAAGGAGACTACAAACAAAAAATTGCAACAAAGGAGAAGCGTAGAGATATAAAACAAAAACAAAGTAACAAGCACTCAGTGGAAAAGTTCAATTAAAAAAGTGACTAATTGGGTAGTGCTAATCAGGTTTAATCAATACTCTAATTTGAAGTTAATGTTGGACTCGTAAAATTGAATTCGACGAACTAAGATAGTTTGCCTTATTTATTTGACTCTGCTTGTAATTAGGACTCGAGGTGTTTGGTGGACACTTTAGATGATTTGCCTATTTTTCTTCATATATAAGACATAAGTGTCATAACTGAGTACCAGCTTGAAGACTTTAGTGCTTCTATGATGAGTGACTTTCAAATGTTTAGTCCGAAATTCACAAATGTAGTCCAACTTCTTGCGTTGCATCGAATCTCGCATAAGCTAAGTGCTTGATACCAAAAAGAACTTTAGTCACAGCAAGTGAATAACAAGTAGTTGAGTGTCTCAAGCTCATCACTGCAAAGAGAATAGAGACTAATGTGAAGTGTAATACCTTTTAACATGTCTAAAGTTCTAAGACTATGTTAAATAGCGAGCTAAAATATAAAGGAAGCTTTAAGTGAATTGCTCCAAAATTTATGCCAACTTTTATCATGTGGTTTTTTATCCAAATTATTTAACTAGGTTTAGACAAGATTTGTTAATGAACCTCTTAGAACCAAGGACGGATCTACATTCTACCTCCAAAAAGTTTCAGATAAAAAATTTATTATTTTAATTTTTGATCCCATAAAAAAAGTAAATTTTGGTTCCTATTAAAATTTTTCCCCCACTAAAAATAATATTTTAGCCCCATTAAAATTTTGTCCCCACTTTAAAAAATTTCTGGATCTGTCCCTGCTTAGAACTATGACATATTCATATGACCTCTTCTCCAGCATCAACATTAGGTTTATAATTGGGAATAGTTCATTATAGGGTTGAGATCCTTATGTTTGTAACTCCAATGTACTTCAACTATAATAGAGTTCACTTTGCCTTTCAAGAGAAACTAGAGCTTGAGTTGCTCAACCTTTAAATATTATATATGGGCCCTATTTTATTATGGTTATCAAACCAAAAATAGGTGTTTTTTTTCCATTCCTAATAATATTCTTCATTTCTTGATGCATTATGTTTCTCAATTTGAAAAGTTGATTTAAAACCCAGGAGTTGCTTTACATGGGTTCGATACCCCAAAAAAATATGATCTTTTATGATATGGGAGTGTATCCAGGTAACCTAAATAAACTTATTGTTTGTAAATAGCTCTCATATATGTTTGACCAGAACCATCTTTTTTTTTCAATTAATGGATTTGATCCCCAAGCCCCCTTTTTTGTTCAAAAAACATATCTCACACCAACTTACTTTCTTCAAAAGTATTATTAGATTTCCCTGAACATAAGAAATTCTTTATTATCCTTTCCACATCTTTGATAAGTTTTTGATTTACATATAAGTGACACATCGAAAGAATTTGGAGATTGTTGAGTAGTGATTTGATAAATTATAACATAAAAATATAAGAGAGGAATGTATTGATCCAATGTAAACTTTTTTTATACTCAGTCAAAAAGTGGCTTACTATCCATGTCATTTCTCTTGACATAGATTGGTATCCACATGTACTTAAAAGGAAGTGCTTAATGTCTGCGACTTAAATATTTCTATGAGAATACTTGTTAGCTCTTGAGTATCAACATATGCATACAGGCAGCTTTGGGTTATGTTAAAAGTTAAGCTTGAGATCATACTAAAGAAATCCAAGCATCTTATTAATATTTTTATAGAACAATGGTCAGCTTGACAAAGAAGCAGATGATCATCCATAAAAGTTAGGTTAAAGAGTTTCATCTTCTTGCATTTGTGATGGAATTTAAAATCATCTCCTTAGTAAACCTTATATTTATTAATTTGGTCAAATATTTCTATGAAAATGGTGAAGAGGTAAGGAAAAATTGGGTTAACTTATCTTAATCCTTTAGCTCCGTTGAAGGTTAAAAAAGGCTCTTTTGTCACTAGGATTGTAAAGAGGCTATCATGAATCATTGTTATAACTAAGTACAACTTTGTCAAGAAAACCAAAGGCACTTAAGGAATCAACCAAGTACCTCCAATTAAAAGAATTAGATACTTTGTAAAGTCAATTTTGAGTGATTTAACTTTTCAGGGCCTTTTTATTAAGATAACATTCGAAAAGTTATTGTGCTAAGAGTAAGGTATCACCTGTACTTCTCCTTTACATGAAAGCTCCCTACTTTAGATTGATTATAGTATTCTTTAAGCCTATAAGATATCATCTTAAAAATGATCTTATAGGTTATATCATAAGAACAAATTAGCCTCTAGTCATCCAGTGAACTTGGATTTGTAATTTTGGGTATAGGTTATATAAATTTTGTTCATTTCCTCAAGCATTCTACCAAATGCAAAGGACTCTAGTATAGTTTTGGTGATCATCTGATCTTTTGTTAGATGCAAAGACTTTTAAAAGAAGAAAATATTGAGGCCATCTGGCCTGGAGTGTTTTTGGGGTTCATACTGAATAATGCATTTTTATTATCTTTAGCCTTAAAAGGTTTCACCAACGTTTCCTTTTTACTATAGATATAGAGAAGTTGGAATGAAATTTATGATCTCATGAACAAATTATCAATAATAGCAATTCCAATTAAGTTTTTGAAGTGGTGGGATACCAATTTCTTAAGATCCTCATGTTTTTGAATTCTCTCTACCCTGATATTCTCTAAAGAATATTTTTGATTCAAGTTGTTACACAAGATAACATTGTGGAAAACTTAGTATTCCTATCACCCTCTCTTAACCATCTAACTTTTACTCTTTGTTTCATTAGAGAATGGTGATTTTCCAATAACTTAGTGTAGGTGTGTAAAGCTTTCCTTTCTCATTTCTTTAGGTTTATATCACTAGGACAGGTATTTAGCTCTTTATGTGTAATATCTTGTTACCCTTGTTAAGGCTAGAATAGTATATTACGAGAAATTACTGAGAAATTAGAAAAATGCATATCATCCTTAAGTTAAATATGTCATGCACATTTTTGCATATTAATATGATTGTACATGCATTCATTGACATTTTTCGGGTATAATTGAGTTATTAATGCGATTAAAATGTGAATTGTGGTTTATTTGTGGTGAAAATTTATTTGGAGAGTATTATGATTATTTCAGAATTTTTGGTGAATTTTAGGAAATTTATAAAAAAAATTGGGGTATTTTGGACTAGGAAATATAACCAGTAAAATGGTGACATGTGGCAGTATTGATCAGTGACAAGTGTAAGACATTCAATATACCCACGTAGTTTAGTATTAAGCAAAAACATTTCTACAGCTTGTGTGTTCTTCACTTGAGTTGTTCTTCATCCACACCGAAAATACCAGGTTGTTTCTATTGTCAAATTATTATTTGATTCTTACATCAAAGTAAGGATTTCAGTCTTTTGAGAGGGAGTTTGTTGTGTTTCTCACGTTGGTTTCCATCCACCGAAATCTGAATTTGCTGGAATTTAGCTAACTCAAGTAAGTTAAGTTTTAAGCTTTATGATATTTGAATGAAGCTTGAATTGATTATGATAAATGGAGTAAACTAAAAATGATACAAAAGTTCATGAAAATCGATGAATATATATATACTCTGTTCTGGTGGTTGTTTTTACTGTTCATATGTGAATTTGTGGAGAGTTTATAGAGATGGATTTAAATGAGTTTAATGAATTTAAATGAAGATGTGGTGAGGTCGTGATATAGAGTTGATAAATTGATAAGTTGTTTAGATGAAATGAAAGAGTATAAATGGAACAGATTGCATCAAATGAAAGTAGAAAGAGAAACAAAATGCAGAAAATGGAATTTGCATCTATGAGGATCAGATTTTTGATGTTTAAGTGTGAACCTTGGATTTTTGATTTGTTTTGTGTTATTGAGCTAAAATGAAGGTAAAAGAATTGGTGTAAGTGTCTTAAGTGTTAATTGAAGGAGACTGAAGTGAGAATAAAATTATAGAAAAATACAGTTGAGAGAGGAAGTGAATATGAAGTTTTGGATTTTTGATGTTTGAAGTGTAAGTTTGAATCTGATTTGTTTAGAGTTTGTATTGGATATAGAAATGCATAATAGATGATTTAGAAGTGATTAATCTGAAAAAAAAATGGAAGGAGCATATGAAGAAGTTGTTCAGTGAAGAAGAGAAGAAAAGCGCAATCGTGTTAAATCTGAAGAAGGTAGCACGATCGCGACTTTGCTGATGATGTTGCGGATCACGATTGTGCAGGTGCACGATCGCAACTTCCTTATTTTCTGAAAATCGATTATTTCTGAACATCTGTCATTCAATTTGCTATAACTTCTTCACCCGATGTCCAAATGACTTGATTTTTGAACCAATAGACTCATAATAGAATGTAAGATGAAAATGTTGAGGAGTACAGGAATATGATAACTGGAACGGCTTAAAGGTGCCTTCCTATAGTTGGGACCCTCCTAGGGCAACTTGTGGCCAAAAAAAAACCTCTAAGTTTTTAATATCAAAAGATAAGAGATTCAGATTGATAAAATTCTTGAATAACAAGTGTACTTCTTCTTTAGTAAACCTAATCGAATTGCATTTGAAGTCGATGCCATTTGGAAGGAATTGCTTGTAAAAAAAAAAAGCTTTGACTTTGTTATGACTTAGGGCTCCCTAATGAATCTTCAAATTATATTTCACATGAATAAAATTAAATGCTTATTTATACAAATTTACTAAACTTATCTTTATGAAAAACGTATTAAAATTGATATTTTACACCCTAACATCATCACAGAATTATGACCAAAGGCCAAAGACAAAAGCACCCCTATACTAAAGAAAATTTTAGGGAAACCCTTTATCATTTCTATTATTATGTTTTGGATCATTTTTAAATTTATAAAATAATCCTTAAATTTTTAAAAAATTGTAAAATAATCATTTAATACATTGTATAGTATAATTTATAATTTTACATTTACTCTGTCTCAAAAAATTATAATAATATAAATTTAAAATAACGACAATTTATTTTTTATTAACATTATTCGTCATATATTTCAAGTATAAATAATAATCATATTTAATATGAAAATATCATTTAATCATCATACATATATAAAAATTAAGAAAAATATGATATACAGATACTATAATAATTACATCATATTTGATGTAATTATTATAAGAAATCATAATTACATCAAATAAATTTTAAAATAAAATTTGATTAACAAACTTGGTCTAGGACTTCAAATTAATCAAGAGATCGATGATTTGATGAATAATTGATATGAGTTGACAACATAAATAACAATCAAATTAGCAGATATTGTTATTTGATAATTAAAATTGGTGCATGGATAAGGTTTAGAATATTTACAAAAGGATTTTGAGTTATTAAAAAATTACGATGTTACATCAATAATGTTGTATATACAAACAAGTATTGATACTACATGTAAATGTAGATTAATATATAATGCTTATGTATAATTTCAGTATACAAATTAATATACAAATTAATTAATTTTGAAAAATTACATGAAATGACTGAATATTGATATGCATATATTAAATTTGATAAAAATGTAATAAGTAAAGTTTCAATTCTATATAAGGAAAATCTAATGTTTTAAAATTATACATAAATGATACATTGTTAAAAATTAGTTTAAAGGTGAGTATTCACTTATCTGAACTAACGAGGTGTTTGGTTGAGGGTAATAAGTATTCTATTACCCCTATATTCCTACTTATTAAGTATTCTGCGTTTGGTTAAAATAAAACTTACAGAATAACCATTCCTAAGCATTATAATTCTTGGAGACGGGGGAATAGCTAAAGATGGTCCCCCAATCCACACCCCCCCCCGCCGTCTTTACCTATTTTGCACACATCGGGAATAGGTACGCACAAGCTTTCTTTCTCTTGGACAAGTT
>JANZLC010000004.1:12377306-12395985 GCA_026413385.1 Erythroxylum gracilipes
ATCTCTAACTTGAGCGTCGGAGGGGCTAATCGGGACATCACCCCCGACGTGCCTTGTCTTGTTTTGCAGGTAACGCAACATTGAGAGCTTCGCAAGTAATCAGTACATGGAACAGAAAACAACGTTCCGTTCAGCCAAAATCTGGCAGAACCAATATGTTTCGCGTGATCATGGAAGATAGGATTAAAGGCAATGTGTAGAGTGGCTTTGTTGTCACAGAACAAACGTATAGGCTGCGGGAGCGCAACGCCAAAAGAACGTAGCAAACTCTTAAGCTAAATCAACTCTCAAGTAACAGCGGCCATGGAGCAATATTCTACTTCAGTAGACAAGCGCAACACAATGTGTTGCTTCTTGGTCTTCCAAGAGAAAGGAGACTGACCAAGGTGAACAAAATAACCAGTAATAGAACGACGACATAAAGGGAAACTAGCCCAATCAGAGTCACAATAACTATATAACTGCTAGTCCGAATCAACATGCAAAATTATACCTTAATAGGGATTACCATCAAATAGCGAAGGATATAAAGAGCATCTTCCTAGTGGTCGGACTATGGTTGTTGCATAAATTGCGCCAATATATGAACACAGTAACTAAGCTCAGGGCGCATTATGGTCAAGTAAATCAAGCGGCCAATTAGACAAATATAAGGCTCCGAATTAGATAAGAAGGGCCTATTAGCCAAAGCAGGTTGGTGATTTTGTTCCATCAGGAAGCATTTCGATTTAGCATCTATCAAATTGGAATTAGAGAGAATATCCAACACATATTTAAGTTGACAGAGGAAAATTCCTTCGGGATTACAAGCTACCTCGAGACCAAGAAAATGTTTGAGCATGAATAGAATCAGGATTGTTCCTTGCAATAAGAAAATCATCAATATATATAGAACATAGAGAGATTTAGAGTCCTTATGCAAAGTGAAAAGAGAGTAGTTGGCATAGGACTGGCAGAACCCATATGTCTTGAGAGCTACAGTCAACTTGGTAAACCAATAGAGGGGCGCCTGCCTTAAACCATACAAGGATCGACAAAGACGACAAACCTTGCCAAGATGGGAGGCCGAAAAACCAAAAGGCATTTGCATATATACTTCTTCAGCCAAGTCACTATGTAGAAAAGCATTATTGACATCCATCTGATGTAATTCCTAATGTCGAGCAACAATAACAGCTAAGGCAGTACGAACAGTCACCATTTTGGCTATAGGAGCAAAGGTCTCAATGTAGTCAATACCCTTGATTTGATTATTAACACAAGTAACCAAGCGAGCTTTGTGTCGTTTTATAGTACCATCGAAGCGATATTTAATTTTATAGACCCTTTTGAAAATGATGGAAATCTTACGAGGAGGCAAATCCTCAAGAATCCATATGCCACTCTGTTTAAGAGCCTCAATTTCCTTGCCCATGGCCTCATGCTAATGGGGGTCACAAATGGCCTCAAGATATGACCAATGGGCTCACGATATAACTTGGGATCAACCTTTTCTGAAATAATTGCAAGAAAGGCGCAATGTGGAGCAAAAAATTATCATATTTTACATAACAAACAAGATGGTACAAGATATCTGAGGAAAATGACGGAGAGGTGGAGACGGGGCATCGATGCGTACTATATTGGTGTGAACATAATCACATAAGCACACCGAAGGTTTCTTCTGTCAAAGTCTATGACCACATAACTCAGGCGGAGCTGTAGTAATGGGCGAGTCACCACCAGGAGAGATGGAATCGAAGTTGACAAGATGACATCAGGAGAAGAAGCAATGGGATCAACAAGGAGCAACAAGAGGGCTGTTAATGTGCAAAGTAGGTTGGGCAGCCTGGGACGGGACAAAATCACTTACAATAATACCTTCATCCAATTAATCATCCAAAGTGTGATGTATGTACTCAAGTGGAAGCTCAGAAGATGACAGAAAGGGTGAGGGAGTGGACCCAAACAACGCAAACGGGAAACAGTTCTCATCAAATCGAACATCTCATGATATAAAGTGGTGCTCACTCTCAAGATCAAAAACTTTCCAGTCCTTTTGTGAGTAAGAATAGCCCAAAAATAAGCATTTTGACCTCGTAAACCAAACTTGTCTCGGTGTCAGTTGTAAAAATGCACATAATATAAGCCACCAAAAACACGAAGATGGCAATCTGAAAGGGGTTTCCCATACAACATTTCATAAGGACTCTTTCCCTCATTTACCACAGAAGGGTTCAATTAATCAAGTAGTCAGCTACAGGAACACACTCACCCCAAAACTTAATTGGAAGATGAGCTTGAAAACTCAAAGATCGGGCTACATCTATAATATGCCTATGCTTTCTTTTAACTTGCCCATTTTATTGTGGAGTATCGGTATAAGAAGTTTGAAACAAAATTTCATGTTTCGCAAAATAAGACCCAAGAGGTTTAAACTCAGTTCCATTGTCACTCCGAACAGTTTTCACTCGTGTATTAAATTGAGTCTGAGCCATTGAACAAAAAATTTTAAAAATCTATGTAACCTCACTTTTTTAGCCATCAAGTAAATCCAAACACCACGAGAATAACCATCCACAATAGTCAAAAAGTAATGTGAACCACAAGAAGAGGGAGTTTTATACAGTCCCCAACATCACAATGTACTAATTCAAAAGAAGTAGTAGCTCGACTATTACTAACAGGAAACACATCTCTTGTTTTTTTCTCCTGTATACAAGCATCACAAAAGTTATTATGATCATGAACATCACCAAAATTAACTAAATTGGGAAGACAAACTATCTTAGAATAAGAGTATCCCAGATGCTTATGCCATAAATCAGACGTATCTACTTTAGTCACTTGATGTACTTGCGCTTGCCTTGCACCACTGAAGTAGTAGACCCCACATTGTCGTTCACCCCTTCCAATCAGTGTCCTCGAAGTGTAGTCTTGTATTGTATCATAAAAAACTTTTTAGTAAATATGACATAGCAATTCAATGCATCAATAAGTTGACCCATTGAAATCAAATTACAGGTGAGGTGTGGCACATAAAGAACAATGTCCTACCAAACATTATCACCCAAAATCACATGTCCAACAATAGTAGCATTCGTGATTTCACCATTAAGTAAAGTAACTAGCCAAGGAGGAAATCTAGCTAAGTCCACAAGACAAGATTTGGTGCCAGTCATATGAAAAGAGGCCCCTGTATCAAGAAGCCAATCAACAAAGGTCTACGTACCTGTTAATTTCTTAGGGCCTTGAACTTGCTTACTCTGATTTATCATGGTGAGGAAAGCGCTCCACTATTTTTGGGTAAGTATGGGCATCGATGATTGTTGTGTTGCGGCCTCGCCACTACTTCTTGTAGCTATAGTCGAAAAATTTGTGAGTTGGACCGCATTTGCCACAGTTGTTTGTGAGCTTATACCACCACGTCCTCGACCCTGAGGACCACTTCATCTACCTCGATCCTTACTGCGTCCATTGTTGAACCACCAATCAAGGTATTTGTCGATTAGCTTGAATTGATTCATTACATCATATCCATCCTTTTTACAATAATAGCATGTAACCTTCTCCTTGTCTCCCCCTTACACTAAACTGCCACAACCCCTTCCCCTTGGACAATAAAGGCAACAGCTTCAACCCTCTCCTCCGGTACTTGACTCAAGTTCCTATGTCATTCCTCCTTTATCACCATTTGATAAGCCTTACTAAGTGAAGGAAGGGGCTCCATACTCAAGATATTGGTTCTAAGATTGCCAAACATTGTTCCATCCAAACCCAACAAAAAATCGTGATGTCTCACTTTCCATTTTCTCCAAATGTTGCATGCCCAAGTTACACGAACATCCACCATAAGTGCATTGGGGTATATTATGATAGCCATCATATTCATCCCACAAGGGTTTCATATGACAAAAATAACTAGTGACAGTTTGCCCTACTTGCTTGCAATTTCCTACCGCTTCTCTTAATTCATGCACACATATAGCATCTCTAACATCAAACTGAATTTTCAAATCATCCCACAAATCACATACACTATCCATATAAGCTATATTAGAACGCAAGCCAACATCAGTCAAAGTCATAATCCATCCTACTAACATCGAGTTCACACTAATCCAATCCTCCAAATCTTCAATATTATTAGTAGGTGGTTTTATCGTGTCATCAAGAAACCAAGTTCTGCTTTGCTTGAAAAGCATTTTTCATGGTCGTAGCCTATTCAGGATAATTAGACTCACCTTTAAGAGTGACTCCACATATATTTAGCTTAGGAATATCCGAGTTGTGTAAGAAGTAGGGGGATGAGGGGTCGGTAATTCCGTCATTGCTCCTCTTTCTTGTTGTCATTATACTGATCCCTTGGTTCATCTGTCCTCCATCCTTTGTCATCTCTATGTCTCAGCGTTTTTCCTCTCACCAGGATTTTTCCTCATTTTGTGTAACCCGAGCCACTAGTTGGCTCTGATACCATGTAAAGTTTTGAGAGATGTAGTATAACCAATATATACACTGAGCTAGGCAAGGAAACAATCACCTAAGAAATTGCCTAGCATATCTCTATCTATATATACACCCACCATATAGATGTACATTAAGGATACAAACATATACATTGCCTATATCGTTTGTTGTAACAACAAATGATGTCGTTTTTCTTCCATTTTAAACAAAAAAACCAAAGCCAATAACGACGTTGTTTATTGTGAACAACAAACAATGTCGTTTGTTGTGAACAACAAATGACATCATTGTTGTTTCATTTAAAATGGAATGACAATGAGGTCGTTTATTGTGCACAACAAACGACATTGATATTTGTGCACAACAAACGACATTTAAAATGGAATGAAAAGTAGGGATGATATTTGTGCCCAAACTCGACCCTGACTCAAAGTTAATGGACTTAGTTCAAGTTGATTAAATTGATTTGATTTTTTTTAGAATATAGGGTTTCAATTTGGACTCAAATTTATACTGTCTGACTCAATAAATCATAAAATTATATCGAGTTAAAATAATATTTTTTTGAGTAAAATAATGTTGTTTTTAAAATTAAAAAAAGAAAATAATCAAACTTGGTTCAAGTCCGATCAGACTTCGAATCAAGTGCAAATTCGATTAATTATTTTCAAAATAAACCCAAACTCAATCTGACCCACTACCAAACTTATTTGCAAGCGACTGGCTACGTATAATTGACATCCCTTGAAGTAATTTCTCATCATTTGATTCATAGGACCAATTAAAGTGATAAAGTTTATTTCAATTTATTAAATTATTTTTGTATCATTTTAATTGTTTCAACTTGCACTGATTTAACTAGTCCATCAAATCCTTTAATATTATGTTCAGTTCCATTATTCGTAAATAATTACATGAAATTGTGGAAGAAATCATTAAAAGAAATCGTAACAACACCGTTTTATAGACGAAATCAGACTTTTTCCATACTAGAAAACATTTATAATTGAAGTGGAAATGTTCTGGGTATGAGAAAACAGCTAACTAGTGTACTAAATGGTTTGGGAAAGCTAACAAGTGTACAGTTACATATAATACATTCTTGTTTTGAGGCTTCAATGTAAAAAGGAGTGAGTTCTTGAACTACCAAGCCCCAACATTTTAGAGGCCAAAGTTGGAGAAAAATTTGCAGGAACCCCAAGTGTTTGTTTGCTTTTCTTCACACATTTTGAAGCAATCTATCTTACTTTGTCTTCGTATGTACCATCCATCTTGAAGATCTTATATCGTTGATCTGTAAGACTTAGCAACTTTTATTATGCTCAATCAGAAGAACATAACATAATACAGAAAAATAAAAAACTTGTACTCGAAAAATCAGATTTAGTAGTTCCCCTTAACGTCAGTTTTATTTTGTGAAAACTCAGAACATGCAAAACATATAACTCACCTGGTGGGAAAATTGAACTTCAAGTTGCGACCTCTTAATTTCATTTAACTTCTTCGATTTTCAACTTGGGCACTGCCAAATTTAGAAAGTCGAATGTTTCGCAGATATCGTCCTCATCTTTTTGAGCATACAGTGGAATAATCCCGCAGCTTTTGATTCCATTCTTCATTGAGCTGGTGAATTTAAAAAAGACTACATCCTCTTCAAAGTTATCATCATGTTTACATATCCATTCAAAAAATTCTCTACTAATACAGACAAACATGTGCTTTGTATCCTTTCTTCGAATGAACAACTGCTCAGAATAAGCGTTGGAGGAATGGTAGTTGTCTCCAAAATAGCAATCATATCTAATATAGAAGCTTCCTCTAACAGAATCAACACAGAAGCAAATCCCAAAAAGAGATGATTAAACCAATGAGAAGGAAGGTGGATTTGAATGGAATCACCCATGCTTTGATACCTGACCCATTCCGGTATTCTACTTCCAGGATAACCCATTTGAAAAGTCTTCTGACAGCGCAAATTTATAACTCAAATTAATGATTGTAAAGACCCAAATAAAGAAAAAGAGTTACATACCAATGGTTTCTGCATTTGATTTCTTGCAAAAGATGTTAGATGATTCCTCAACAGTGTACTTGCGACAGCCTGACATTGATCTTCATCCAACTTTAAGCAATTCGAAAAATAGAAGATTTTATAGGGCGGCCATGTTTGTTCTTTTTGTGAGTCAAGGGGTAGCTGTTTCAGGGTCCATATTTGTTCTAGTGAACCGCAATCTTCGGCGATTACAGCAGAGACACTCGATGGAAGTTCTGGCAAGGATTGAAGCCTTTTGCACTTTCTTATAACGAGAAATCGTAACCGTGAAAGTTGTTTGATGGTTGCAGGGATTCTCTCAAAGTTATTTTCACGCAAATGTAGACTTTCTACCGAAGATGGAAAGCACAAGAACTCGTCCAATTCTCTTAAATTGCTCTTGTAAATCAATAAGCTTTGTAATGAAGAGAAACCTTTCGGCGACAAAGCCAAGGCTTGGTGGTCTCCTACAAAACAATTTTCAAAATTTATAAAAGATATTTGTAACTCTTGGAGCCCTTTGAGATTGCCAATTGATGATGGGAACTTCTCTATGGCTGTCTCCATTAAGTTAACAAACTCCAAATTATCCACAGGCTCTAAAATTTCAGGAAGCGCCTTAAACCGTGAGGATCCCTCTAGATAAAGTTCCGTAAGAGATGTTAACTTGTTAAAAAAATTGTTTGCAAGGCTTTCAAGCTCTCTACAATGCCTCATTTCCAATTTCTTTAATTTACTGAGGAGTTCAACTGACGATGAAGGTACCTCTTTTATGGCTGTCAAATTTAAGTATAACTTTTCTATGCTGCTTGAAATTTCTGGAAAGGTAATCAAATTTTCACAACCACTAAGATCAAGAAAATCAAGAGCTTCTAGAAATTCACTTCTGCCAGTTGGAAAATGAGTTATACTTTTGTTGTTTACCATACTTAAGGAAGTTAACTTGCCCAACTGACTTCCATAAATGTAGGAAGGAACTTTAACCAAACTCCGAAAACCATTAACAATCATACTCAACATTCCATATGTCCCTGGAGATGCCACTAAATCTTCCTGTAGTTAACAAAAATAACAGAAGACATTTTTAACTCTACTTTCAACTTTTATTAAAAAGAAGGAACAAAAGACTAAACTATTAAGCAATATGTAAGTAAGTACCTTGGCTCCGTTCCATAATTGTTTTATGTTGCTGTAGCGTAATCTAAGCACCACAAGATTCTTTGGTTGGAAATTAGGTGGAAAAGATTCCAATGGATACTTATCCCAACCTAAATACCTTAATTTATTGGGAAGATAATCAAGACCTTGAGAGAGATGTAGATTACTTATTTCTTCTGAACTTTCATAAAAATTGAGAAATTTAAGATTAGGCATCTTCATGAATACGTTCGGATTTAAATCTATCTCCTTTATCTTATTTATGTCCAGATTTATGCTTTCCACTGCTTCAGCTTCCTAACAAACAATAGCCAAATATCCACATAAATTAACATAACAATAAATAACATATTTAAAATAAATCAAATAGTATAAGAGATTACTAATAATATAGAGTTCTATTTTAAATAAATTTAGGATTTGACTTTATTCTCAGCAAAATCTTCATAAACATCTTCAGGATCCCATAATCTGCTACGTTGGTTCGGATGCTTAGCTTCTTGACGAACGATTTCTTTTCCCATTTCTTGTAATAAATCATGCATTTCCAACTCGTTTTGATCGAAAATAGTCAAAAGACACTTATCTACGAGAACACGTATTATAATATCGATATTGAATCTACTGCTTCTATATATCCTACTCATGATGTCTTTGTGAATTCCTTTGAAAAAGCATGCAATGTCAAGAAAGACATCTTTCTCCACCCTATTTAACCCATTGTAACTAATCTGTAGTACTCGTTGAATGTCCTTGTTAGGAAGTTCTAGCAATTGATTTATTGTATTTTTCCACTCCATTTCCTTTTTCCCAACTAGAGAGGAGCCCAAAACCTTCAAAGCTAAAGGATTACCATGTGCATAGTTAATAATTGAATTTGACAAGGAAGCATAATTATCTCCTGGATATTTTTGCTTGAAGGCACTCTTCGTGAAAAGTTGAAGGGCTTCATCATCATTTAATAGTTCAACTTTATATATAAAATTAGCCCTTCCTTCAAATACTTGCTTATCTCGACTAGTGATGAGAATCATACTTTCCGAACCGAACCAACATGGATCTCCAATCAAAGACTCTATTTGTAGTGGATCATCCACATCGTCAAGAACAATTAACATCTTCTTACGACCAAGTCTTGCTTTAAGAAATGGTCTAGGTCCAGCACTAAACATATATTTCGCTGGATTTTCCTCACCCAACGCTTTTGAAACAAGTTCTTCCTGTAATTTCATCAAGCCACCTGCTTCTGCTTGTTGCCTCACATTATGTACAAAACAACAACTTTGGAATTGATAGGACATCATATTATATATGACTTTAGCTATAGTAGTTTTACCGACGCCGCCCATCCCCCAAATTCCTAAAACACAAACCTCCAATGGTGTAATAGTAAATACCTTCTTAATTTGCTCAATGCGTGAGTCCATTCCAACCAAATTCTCATAGCCATCCCATGTGGTGGATTGATTCAATTTTTCCAAAATATCTTCAACTATTTTGTTAATAAGCATATGATCATTCCTACAAAGTATGAAACACAATATAAATGAATGGAAAGCAAATAACCCTTACTTAAGTTGACCATAGAAACCACAACATACCTGAAGTCTTTAGAATCAAACCCACATAGCCTGGCGGCTGAGGTCAATGTATCCCTCCAACCTCGAGTCTTGTGTGCATTCTTGGGATTTTGCTCGTGTTTTACAAAAGCTGCTGAAACATCGTCGGACTGTTTCCTTAAATGGGATGGATTTACCTCGTAAAAGACAGGTATGACAATCTGTCTATGGGTTCGACGACACTCCATGATCTCTACAAGTTCATCAAGACACCAACTGGAAGATGCGTAGTTTTTTGAGAAAACGACGACAGCGACAGTGGAAACCTGGATGACTTGGGGAAGTGAGTGAGCAATTTCTTCTCCTCTTTTGAGTTCATCATCGTCAAAGAAGGTATGGAGATCCTTTTGGCACAAAGCAGCATAGAGATGGCTAATGAAATTGCGACGAGTGTCTTCACCCCTGAAGTTCAAGAAGACGTCGTACTTACATGGTTGGGAGGTCAAAGTAGTAGTAATAGTACTACTGAAAGAAGAAGAAGCCATTATTGTTGAATCAAGAGGGTGGACGCTATGTAATAATAGAAAATGGCCTTTCGGAAGCTTATATGCATTAGTGAAGATAATCGATCGACTTGTAGTAGTCTTAATAAAACATTTTTTTGTTGACTGTGAAGCTTCCATGAGCTTTCTCTGGAAAGCAGAAGATTAAAGATTATTACATGTCGTTGTCTTTCATAAGTGGATTCCTTCTCTAATTGCGTTCCCTCAGAAGAAGAAGAAGCCATTATTGGCGAAACAGAGTGGACGCAACCTCAAAATAAAAAATGACTGGCAACAACACTTCTATGCATTATTTAACAAGCAAGAATCCGATGATTTGAAGTTTTGTGGGCAACATTACCACTTATCGATATTTTATGTCCTCCTTTATATTTATTAGGTAAATTAATTTATTATATAAATTAAATTCAACATTAAATTTTTTTAATGCTTTGATAGTTTCAATTTAACTTATGAGTTTATTAGTTATGTATGAGATTTGTTAAATTAAAACTTTTTAAACTATTTTTAAATTATATAATACAAGCGAGTTAAAAGAGTCGTTTAAATAAAACATTTGTTATAAATATTACTTTTAGTAAATTAAATTTTAAAGGCCAAATCCAATATTTATAAGTGATTTATAATAACTTTAATTAACAAAATAATTATAGCCTCTCCAAAATCAAGTAGTTATAGCCTTATAGGATACGAGGAACTGACAGAACAAGCGTCTTCCTCGTCAGAATGCTTCTTGTTATTGGGTTGCAACGGCTTCCTTGGTACTGAAAGTGGCTGCAGTTGAGGGCAAAGACGCTTCAGCATCAAGTATTATATTCACGATGAAAGCAACATAGTTCAGTGTTATCATACGGTAAGTTTCAGCTCTGCTGAAGTGAGTTAGCATGTGATTTTGGACAAGGCGAAGAGCTACTAACATCTATACATTAGATGCAAACCTAACCAGATTCTGCTTTATGAAGTTCGGATGAAGAGCCTTGCTTGCATTAGAGGGTCTATTAACACCAGTAATGGCTTCATACTAGCAAGATGACATAAAACAATAATAACTAATACATTAAATATACTTTGTGCCTTAGAAAGAGAAATACAGAAGCGATAGTGAGGTGCTGTTTATTTAAAGGCATTGAAGAGAGGATGAATAGAAATGTGAATGTTACAATTAAGCATAAAGAATACTGCAACAAGTAACCCAGGAACTCAAGTGCCTGCCAACTTACGAGAGATAGGGATAAGCTACAATGAAATTGCAACAATCTAAGTAGCATTAAGCAAACCAGTCCATGCACGTGTTCCCAGCAACTTTATGTTACCTTTTCTAGACCTTCATCCCTGTCAACCAAAGTTGATGGTCTCCCCCTTCCTCCAGAAACTTCAACCTGCAAGTTAACAAAAGCCATATGGCCATGATTTTGAAAAAGAAAAAAGCACAAACTGGGACCACGTCAGAATTAAAAACTCACTGGAACAATTTCCTAGGAGAAAAGACCAGCATTTTGAGCAGCAATTCCACGTTCAAAGCTCCTAATAGCATATGAATCCTGCAATACCATCGTAATTTGATGAGCATTTTGAATTCTGTGTTTAGAATATATAGGAATGTGGCTTTCAGCACTACCAATTGATAAACTAAATAGTTTCAAAATATTCTAACGAGGAAGAAGATATCAGATAAGGAAAAGGATTAAAGCAGAATCCATTTCATTGCTGAAGACAAACTGTTCACAAAGTTTTATTGATATGTGAAAGCAAACCTGCTCTTGGCTGGTTAGGGAATACTGATCAGCACAAATTTCTGCACAAATTCCCATTCCAAAGTCATTATACACATCCCACAGTCCATCTTTGAGCATGCCATCAATAATAGTGTTATGTCCTAATCGAGAACCCCTTCTGTGTAAAAAAATTAAAGGTAGGAATGGATCACAAAGAAATATCACTGCCAAACCCTGCCAAACCCATCCATCTGGAAAGTGACAAATGGGTCCAAACAAAAACACAGAACAGTGTTGAGCAATGAAAAGGAAAAACAGATCTATATGCGAGACATAAACAGGTTTAGCCACAGATAAAGCACCAAAAGAAAGGAAATGTCACGCAAGAATAGAGGTGTGAATCACATATGAAAAATGTAAAAGATAGACTTGAACCCAAATGAATTGCAAAGATGGACAATGAAATACCTAAGATGGTGATTAACAATGATACAGTGGGCAAAAATTACACCCAGAAGAAGAAGAGAGGCTCAATACAGAACAGAAAACACTTGAAACCATACGACCTGACATCTACCTCAAATAAACCAATCGAAAGGCAAGTTTTGTTCACCTGTGATGAGTTTGCAAAAAGATTTCCTTGAGAAGATGGGTGCGTCCTTGAGAAGTTCCCTTGAGAAGTCGGTGTGTCCCTTAAGAAGTCGGTGGTCACTTTTTCCTTGTGAAGATGGGTTTGCAAAAACAACGTGAAGAATCAGAAAAAAAGCAAGACAAAAGTTAAAGAAGGAAGAGAAAACCGAATAGCATTATAACTTTCGATATAAACGTAAGTGACGTGAAAATGACTACTCGAAAAAGTTAAAATTTGAGGTTTTTTTGAAAAATTTTAAATTTGAACTTTTGAAAAAGCTGTATTTTAGCTTTTAAAAAGCTATTTCTATTTCAAAAGTACCTTTAAAGTTTACAGCCAAGCACTCATTTTTTTTCCTTAAAATGATTTTTGCGGTAAAAAAAATCAAACATATTTTTGTTTTCAGTTTTTTATTAGAAATCTCAACCAAACAGGTTTTTATATTCAATTTTTATATTGCTAATCTCAACCAAACATGTTTTCATTTTTTAAAAAAAAAACAAAAACTAAAAATAGGAAACAGAAATAAAAAATAATAATTAAAAAATTAAAGTGGAACCAAACGGCCCCTTAATCTTAAACCTATATCATTCGATAAGATATGCTCGTTTATTAAAATTACTAATTCTATGATAGCATAGAACATTTGAATTTTCTAAATAATATTATTAAACTAAAAAGAGTTAACCTTAATAAGGAATGAAAAAAAAATATTACTATTGTGATTTTATTCTTTATTATTATCATAATCCAATAAAAAAATGGTAATTTCCATTAGCCACTGAATAATGATGTATTTACACAAATTATTTGACATTTAGAAGTTTCCAGTATTTTAACAACCTAAAATAACTCGGGAGCTAACGATACGTCTTTGTTTGGTCGATGCAGAAGCTTCCGTATTTAACAACTAAAAACCCAAGGTCCACATTCGTTTCACTCTTTCGTCAGTAGCAATATTCCTCCGATGCAAGTATTTATCTATTCTGCTCTAAACGAAGGTCTTAGTTCTCTGGATTTCTCCCTGAAAGCTCTTTGATTTATCTCTTTCCAAATCCCTGAGGCCAGGTAAGACAACGCAACTTTGAATATTCATTTCTCTGGTCTGTTCTGCTTGGCGTGGTGTGTTGTGCGAGAGGACTGACTGACTAGGGAAGAGACGACGGCGGTGTGCGTGTGCGTGCGTGAGCCGTGACCGTGAGGAAGAGATGATGGGGTAGTGCCGAGTGTGTGGTGGAGAGTCGCCGGAGAGGAGAGACCGAGAGAGAGAATGAGAGAGAAATGAAAAAGCAAGACAGTGAGAGAGAGAATTTAGCAGCGACGCCGGGAGAGGGCCGGATGGGGTGTAAATTTTCTTAAATTTACAAAACGGTCCTTAAATTTTCTTAAATCACCAGTACCGAGATAACAAATTCTAATCTCTGCATAGAACGCTTGACCCAACTGACCTGACTAAACTTTTAAAATAACCCAACCTACCCTGTAAACTAATTCCCCCAATTAATATTCTCTTCCTGTTTAGTCACAAGCCTTATAATTATCCGGTGAACAATCAAGAGACATCGGAGGAAGCCATTTTTGTTTCCGGAGTGGCTTATAAGCAATAAGTAGCAGAGTGGCTCAGCCACCACATTATACCACGCACAGAAAACCACAACAACCACTCAACAAAACCTGGTTTGCATGATCCGTCATGACCACCTTATAATCTAGTTCTTAGGGTTGAAAAGCTTGAAATTTGAAGCTTTTCATGATAATCTTATCAAGTCCACTATCACCAACAGAGCCATCAGAACTCCATTCTGATTCTTATTTGAAATAGCAGATATCCTTATGGGTAATATTTAATCACCATCAAGTTTGAGTTATGGACTTGGACCTTGACCTTATTTTACAAATTCTTCTCTGAATATAATGGTGGTAATCTTTTCAAATTGTTCACATGTATGGTTTCAGCACTTTTAGTGTAAAACTCTAAGCATCCTTGTCTTTCTACAATCCTCTCACATAGGCATGATGTCTCCTAGAGTGGACTTTCAGTTTCACCATTACTATCACAGTCACCATCTTCCATTATTTCCAAAACCAACCTTTACTTTCTTGTTTTCTTCATTTTTGGCAACGATAACTATGACAAGAATATTTCATGTGGGTTAAATCAGTGTCTAGTATCATACCAGCCTCTTTTGGCAACTGCATTGAGTTTTATGCTCTTGATCTCTCGAAACAAGCTCATTGGGTCAATCCTTGAAGAGATTTTCAATTTAAAGATGTTAAGCAAGCTTTTGCTTCTAGGAAATTCATTATCACGAGGATTTCTTAGAGGTTTCGCAAATTGTTAGTCTTTAGTTAGATTGAGGCTTAGAGAAAAGTAAGCCAGTTACATAATTTGGTATTTCCAAACCTGTATATGAATAATTTGGTATTTCTAAAACTGTATATGAATCATTTCTCTGGTGGCCTTCCATTTGGGATTTCCAACATCACTATTCTTGAGCTGTCTGGATGTCCATGTTACTATATTACTGGAGAGATACCAACTCACTTGGGGGAGCTTGTAAATCTTGAGCAACTTGAACTTAGGAGGAACAGCTTTACAGGTGAAATTCCACTAAGTTTTGGAAACTTTGGTTACCTGAACAAGCTCATTCTTGACAACAATTTGCTGAGAGGGTCAATACCACATTCCATCCAAAACTAGCAGAAGCTAACATTGCTTGATTTAAGCTCCAACAACCTTTTAGGTTCAATTCCACCTGAAATTGGTTACACTACAAGTTTGACAATTAGTTTGGACTTGAGCTCAAACGAATTTAGCGGTGAGCTCCCTGATATGATGTCTGGTTTGAGACAGTTACAATCACTCGATCTTTCCCATAATAAGCTATGTGAGGAGATTAAGGTTCTTGAGTTGCTTATTAGCTTGACTTCTTTTGACATCTTCAATAACTTCTAAGGTCCTATTCCCATTACACCATTCTTTAGAACTCTCTCTTCAAGTATGTACCTCTTAAATCCCGATCTTTGAGAGTCCTTAGATGGCTCAACATGGTCATTAAGACTTTCGTAGAGATGGACCTAAATGACAAAAATTGTTGCAGTAATACTGGCTTCAGTGATAGCCCTACTTCCTCCAATTCACGTTCTCTTCCTTCATCGTCTCCCAATTAGTCACTGGATAATTTTAGGGCTTGTGTTTAAACATGAAGAGAATATGAAATGGGAGAATTAGTTTACTGAGAAGGCTGGGTTGAGTCAAGTATTTCACGTAAGCTAGTTTTGATTGTTTTATGTGAACTAATTTTGCCACGTCAAAATTTCCGTTAATTTTTTTAATAGAAATCAATTCTAAAGTATTTTTCTGTACAGGTACAAACTAGAGATTTTTTTTTTAAAATTTCTGTAAATACAAGAGGTGCTTTTGTTAGTCTCTTACCCAATAGCTTTTCATTACCAAGATAGTATTAAATGTACTATCACCAACCTTAAAAATAATCTGATTCATCGTATGCTGTTTTGACTAAAATTTGCCCAATTTATTCCTGCCCATTCTTCCCAGTCTCGAAGAAACCATCGTGCCCTTCTCTGAGACCATTATATGAATTAAGCCTAACCCAGTTACGTAAAACACTCACCCAAAACATCAACTCCAGCAAATGTAATCGCTGCTTGTGAAATCATTTCCAGTGCCGATCTTCGACCACCATAGCCAACCTCTCCCAATCCTCATCCTTTTCTTTCTCAAGAATATAGCCCTCTCTTCTCCTCTCTCCAAGCAGTATACCTTGGCAATCCCACGCTACCATTTCCGTGTGAAAATATAAACTATAATAGTTTTTGGGTATCAAGAGAAGGGTTTATCTTTTCTCAAGCCTGACATTGGATCCATTGTTTACCGAGTCACAGAATAAGCCCATACGTTTCACTTCCATAGGAGCTGCAGAAGAGCATGTGAAGTCATGTTTTTGGACAGAAGAAGTTGAGCACCAAAATTCACCACAAAATCAGACGACGAACTCACTCGACACTTAAAACTCACTGCTTTTTGAATTATGCTTGGGCTTTCGTACGGAGAAATCTTCCTGTTGCTCGGAGTTACGGCTACGCTAATTGGTAAGTAACTTTTCATGTTTAATTTTCTCCAAATTGGAAGTGGATTTAATTTTACGGTTTTCTAAGTTGAATTGTGATTAGGACCGAAGGATCTTCCAATTGTGGCGAGAACAGCTGGGAGGCTAGCTGGTATAGCCTTTGGTTACGTGCAACGGGCTCGTGGTCAATTCGAGAACGTTATGCAACAAACTCAAGCTCGTCAGGTACATTTCTACGCCTTCTTTTTTCGTTTTTTTTTCTACCGCATTATTTTGCAGGAGTACTGTGTGCTTGTCCTGTTTGTTTACGTTATAACTTCTGAGGCTTCAGTTGTACATCAAGACATTGAAACATTTTGTGTACGCAATGTTTTTTGCTATTAAATTATTTGGTTCAGTTTTTCTACACCTGAACTTTTATCAGGCAGCCTACAAAGTATATCAGTTTGAGATTGAGATTGTTGGGTTTTCTTCTTCTTATTCACCCTCTCAAATATACGCACTTTGTACCTTAGGTTCACAAGGAACTTCAAGATACAATGGCTCAACTTGAAGCTATTCGACATGAAATCCGAGGCATCTCTGTCTTGAATCCTGGGCCTATGACTCGAAGGCTAGTGGATAATCTCCACAATACATCCCCTTCCAATGGTATTCTTCAGTATCTTGTTCTTGCAAATTGTTTCTAGAGGGTAGTTTCTTCCAGTTAGGACTTGCTAATCTTTGTTGCCTTTGATACAAGACAGATGACAATGCACCTGAAACTCCAGATTCAGAGACTGCATCCCAAGTTACTGGTTCTAGAGTTTCTGCTGAGCAAGTAAATGCGCAGAGTGTTTCAACAACTACCATATTCAAGGTTTCAATTGGAAACATTCTGGCTCTTGTACTTCCTTTTTTACTCATTAATGTCTTTGTAGTATGCAGCCTGTTAGTGTTAAATTTCCCTTCATTTAAGCTTTATTGTAATCTTAGGGTTCCAGTTCAAAAGCCTCAGATACATCTTGTATACACAGCCAAGCAACTGCATTTGCAAGGTTGTCTGAATCCTCGGCCTTGAAGAATGCGTCATCACGGATTGGTCCAAATGCAGAAATACTGATTGAAGATCCCAGTCTTGCTGATGTTTTGCCTGTGTCTGCTGAAAGTGCTGGTCTATTACCGAAGCACAAGGGTAATGTTCTTTTCCCCCTTTTCATGCAATTATGATCCTTTTTGCCTCCGTTGTGTTCACTTTATAGCACACTTAAGTGGGATATCACTATATTACTCTAGTATACCTATTCTAACATGGAGTAAAAAAGTTTCACATAGTAGTGTGGTTGATGTTACCACATCAGAATTTATAGTTCCTTATCGTACTATAATATTTCCTATCTGCTTATATTTGGACATATCAATGTGATGATCCTCCAGATTCGCTACATCCAGCTCTAGAAAGCTAACTACTAAAAAAAAAAAAAGTTAATCCTTGTCTGATTTTACACTCTCTTCAAGCTTAAACTCAGGTAACCAATGTTCTCTTCCTCAAGTAGTGACAATAAACACCGATGTAACTTATAGATTTATTACTGAATTTAAAAGTTGCAGATGTTAGGTAGTGTTTTACCACAATTTTTTTTGGTGCAGTACTTGCAACCCATAAATTTTCTTTTTATATTAATTCGATATTAACATGGTCGATTTTGCGTTACTTATTGTTAGATTTTTCACGAAAATTTCTTTGTTCATGTAAAATTCATTTTTTCTTTTCTCGTCATAGTTCCTGCAGAAGTAATGTAGATTTCACTTCCTGATTTGCAATAGCACCTTTGAGGTTTTTCTGTTTTCTTATTTTGTGCTTCCTTTAAGTACTGTCAAACTGTTGGTACATCATAAATGTCTCTTTATCGAATCACTTTTAAAAACTAGATTATTGCATGATCAGTTGCGTTTTATTATTGATTATTGATGTTCTTGACATTTATGTCAGTAATTCTTTTGTTGAACTTGTTCATGAAAGTTTCACCTTTTGAATACATAATATTTTTATGCTATGAGAAGTCTATGGTTCATCTGTCAGATGATGTGAAAGGATCTGATATAGTGTTGGAGGCTATCCTGGAGGCTGAGGTCGCTCACAATGCGAAAGACTTTTTTGCACAAATCCCAGAATCAAATAAAATATGAATGAAGGTAATTTGTGGTCTATGTTATTCATCATTTTGTTTGTGCATAAAAGGAGCATTAGCATGTGATTCTTTGGAAGAAGATTTTGTGCAACCGCAGAATAAAATAAATTGTGAATGAAAGTAATTTATAGTCTCTGTTATTCACCATTTTCTTTGTGCATAGAAGGAGCATTTTGATAGAACTCTCAACAACTGAGAGATTTCCTACTGGATAGTATTGAGTATAATGACAAATTTGTCAAGTTACAGTATAGAATGCAGCCTATTTCGAGAGTTGCTGCTCTCTCCAGCCTATGGCTCAAGTATATTCTTT
>JANZLC010000004.1:12441658-12452934 GCA_026413385.1 Erythroxylum gracilipes
GTTCAACTAATTGTCTTTAGTGGAATGACATTTGGTTAATAAGCTGGAATTAATTCTAATGAGATTAAATTAATTCCGGACTTATTGGAGTTTAAATTATATTCGTCCAATTACATTCTCCACTTGGCTTCTAGGTAGGTTATCAACCAAAGTAAGAAATATAAATAGAGGTTATCGGAAATAAGAAAGAAGGAAGGACCGAATTTGATTCAGAATAATAATATCAGGATAATTTACATAAGAGATAATTAAATTGGGTATTAAAACCTATGATTGAATGTTGGACCTGCACTAATTAATTGTTAATTGGAAGCCCAAATGAACATTTAATAATGGGTTAGACTTTGGTTTGATTTGATTAATTAGATTAATTAAATTGAAACAAAGTTATTAAAGAAAAAAGGAGGGCATGTTTTCTCTGTTTTTAGCATCGTAGTGGGTTCTAACTCTTTTAACCTCAATTTTTGACTAAAAGTATCGAGCATCATATTAATGCTGGCTTCCAAACCTACGAATGCCCTGTCTATTTTAACTCTATTGATACTGCATGGAATGTGAATATTCCCTAGGTCCTATTTCTTTTGTGTTATTTTAGGGTTTTCTTCCGCTATGAGCTCCTTAACCTTCTTCCTAATTGATTCCATTAGTGTGATCCTCGTTTGTAGTTGTTATGTTATGTCCTCAACATTGTTTAATTCAGCCTCCTTGGAATTTCTCATCGCCTTACTTGAATTTGACTTTTGCTGAGCTAGAAATTTAGGTCGAGGTTCCTCGATTAGCTTAATTACGAGCTTACTTTGAAAGAATTCCATATTTTTTTTGTCCTTCTCTATTGTCTCCATGTTCTTTCTTATGTTTGAGTTTTTTTTCTTGGGTCTGAGTAATAGCTATGATCCATTCCTTTGGGTTAGATTCGGTATGTGTTCTGAGTTAAAATTGCCTCTGCTAGTTGACCTACCTGGACATCCAGATTGTGTATTGAAAAGGTATGGTTCTTATTGATTTGCTTAAACTTGTTTTCAAACCTCTTATGTGCATCCTCCATACCTCCAATTTTATCTAAAATCCTATCTAACTTGGATTCCATTAAGCTCAGTTTATCTTATTGGAAACCTGGTTGTCCTTGGGGTCTAAATTGTCCTCCAGCATTATTCGTCTAAGAGAATTTAGGGTAATTCTTCCACCTAGGGTTGTATATATTGGAGTAAGGATTATTTCCCCCTCCTCGTTCATATTGAGCTCCCATATAACTAACTTGCTCCAAATTGTTATACATCATCAAGAAGCAATCCTCCATATCATGGTCCATCTATCCACAGAGTTCATACTTTAGTTGCATGGCTTTTACCGAAGCTGAGGACGAATCCTTTATGTTGTTGAGTTGTCAAGTTAAGTTTTCAATTTTTATAGAAAGTAGTGAGTTGTCTACTCCGCTCATTTGTCTATAGGCAACCATTACTCGCCATCTCCTTTATCAATTCTTCTACTTCATTTACGTCTTTCTCATCAATGATCCTCCTGAAGATGAATAAATCGTGCCTTTTGTATATAGGGTTAGTCCATTATAGAATGTTTACAACAAGAACTCTTTAAGTAAGTTATGGTGTAGGCATTTTCTTTTCAAGTACTTATATTATTCCCAAGCTTCATAAATCGATTCCCCGTCACTTTACTAGAAGTTAGTATTCTCCTTAATAATCTTCATGGTCTTGTTAAAAATACTTATCTAAAAAGACACGAACTAGTTGATCCTATGTGGTTACATTGGCTGGGTTGATAGAGTGGTACTAGGCCTTTTCTCTATCTCTTAGGGTAAAAGGGAAAAGCCTAATTCTTACCGCATCCTTCGACATCTGATGGTACCAAAAGTATTGCAGATTTCAAGGAAATTTATTATATGTGCATTGGGATCTTCATTCGTTATTCTATAGAATTGCATATTCTGTTGAAGCAAGTTTAAGATAGTTGGTTTAATTTCAAAAGAGGTTGCTTTTACAGGTGGCTTAGCTACTCTTTGGTTAGCCGTATTGAACCCTGGTCTCATGAAATCCATAAGGGTTCTTTGTTAACGTCCTTGGTTGCTCCGTGATTCAAATCTTGCTGAAATTCCTTGACCATTATTGGTCTTGCGATTTCTTCTTCTTCTTCACGCCGATCTTTCCTAATTAATTGTTCTAATCAAGTGATATCTAACTCTAAGGTTTGAACTGTACGACTCGAACTTATGGTAACTCTTGTGTTCTTACAAGAGCACGGATTCAGAAATAGAAAGAAAGAGCGGAAACTAAAAACTAACTAAAAGTCCTTAGAATAAAGAACTAAACTAATCGTCTCCCCGGCAACGGCACCAAAAAGCTGTATTTTGGTTCTAAAAAAAGCCATATCTATTAAAGAAGTGCTTTTTTATTTTACAACCAAATGCCCATTTTTTTTAAAAAAAGTGCTTATTAACCTTTCAAAAACCCATTCGAACAATCACTTAGTTAAGTTCAATTAGGATTTTGAATAGGAAAGCCAAAATTGCCTATAAATAGCTTATTTGAGTTTTACTCCTATAAAAGAGAGGTGAAAGAGGAAGGAAACATATTGAGAGAGAGCATTCATTTGTATAATTTTAGGGAAGTAATAAAGGTTGGTTTTTACAGTAGCTCTTATGTGTTTATTATTTCCTATGATTATTTAATACTTTCATTGTATTCTTACTTGAGTGTGAGAGTTAAACAGAGGGTCGTAAGGCATTTGAAAACAATGTTTTGTTAGTCAGCAATCATGTAGGAAATTTGAATCTTGCTTAAACATATATAAGTGACATTGTATTACAAAAGAGTAAACAATTATAGGAAAACCTTTGTAACAGTTGTCTTCTAGCCATCTTATGATGTCTCGTGTATAACACATTTTTGCTTGATAACGGAGAGATATAAAAAATAATAATTTTTTGGGATTTAAGGTTTCATTGGAAATTTGTAAATTTAACAAATTTTAAAATTAAATAGGTCATATAAGTTAGATTGATAAAATCTTTTAAAAAAATCCAACTAGTTAAATTTTGCACAAAGTTTATAAAAGTGATTTTACTTATTACTAGCATTCTCTCTCCTCAGAAAAATCACTAAATTCGAGGAATTCATCAAGCCCATGAAAATACTTAACCCCTCGTAATGGCTTGAGAATGAACTTGAAGAATTAGTCCTTGGCCCCCATTTGAGTAATGAATTAGAGGTGGAAATAAATTAAGCAATTAGGATTCAAGGTGGAGAAAATTTGGAAATATGGGTAAGAAACTTCAAAGAACATTGAGCTTCAGAATTGTAATCGACTTGTTTGGCATTTTTAACTCAAATTTGTTGGCTGGAGACACATGGGTATAGGTTTTGCCTTTATGATCATAGACCTAGTAAATAATTAAGTTCAATCCATTAACACCAAGATTTGATAAGGTTATGTGGGTTTGTGATATTTAAAATGGAATTATGGATTTGACATTTATTTACCTTTTAGGGATTATATACGTGGGATTATGGGTTGAGCATCTAGCTTTTAAGTCAAAGCTTTTTTAAACTTTTATTAAATAAATTAAAATATCAAAAATTTTATTTAATAATGGTGTGTGTGATTTATTGTAAATGTCAAGAGATATATATGTGCAAAATTATAAATTAAAAGATTGATTCGGTGCAAAATTAAATTTAATATATTTACGACAACAACAACAATCTACTAAAAAACTCGCTGACATATAGAGTCTGGGAAGATCTAGTAGTATGCAACCTTACCCCTAATTAGTAGAGAGGTTGTATCTAAATGACCCATATGAAAATCAATAAATAAATAAATAATAAAATAAAATAAAATAAAGCAAAATAATAAAATAATAAAAATGAAAAATAAATAATCAACATAAATAAAAATAAATAATAAATATTTACAAAATAAATATAAAATAAGTAATAAACTAAATAATACTATAAAGAATAAATAATAAAAAAAGAAGAAGAAGAAGCAGAAGAAGAAGCAGAAGAAGAAGAAGAAGAAGAAGAAGAAGAATATAATAAAAACAACAACAACAACAACAACAACAACAACAATAATAATGAAACTAAGTAGAAAAAAAAAACTTAGGTTAAATCCCTAAGAGGTAAGTACTATATATTAAAAGTTTAGGCTACCTACAAGAGGAAAATGTTAAAAGACAATGATAATGATAAGGAACTCTTTATGAGAGATCCTTTACCTGTATTTTAGTATGTCAAAGTTCTCTATTGTTGTTCATGTCTTTGGTAAGTACCAGTAATATCATATCATTCTTGATTACCACCCCAATTCTTCTTAGGCTTCCTTTTTTTCTTATAGTCTCTAAATATAATCTTCTCGCACAGTCTCACAGAAGCATAAATTGCATTGATTTTTGGTTTTATTTTTGTTTTTGACCATTATGAATGAAAACTGGTCAGTTAAAAAATAAATTCAATAGTTCCTTTTGAACCATAAAGAACTATATGCTTCTTTTTATTCTCTGATGCCCAAACTAGTAAATATTAGGTCTCCTCCTTTTGGAAACGACTAGCTGCCGTTTACACTAGAGCACCAAAAAGACGACCAAGAATGCCAAATTATAAGGCCCAAGCTAAAAAACCCTATGTTCAGCCTCACATGCATTTATACCTATGTACTTAACATAAAATCTAGCAAATTTTTGCAAGTCCTAAGCTCTGATTCACTCTGACGCACATAGGTGAGGCAGTTCCAACGGTGGCAAGGTTTATTGCATTGATTAAAAAGGTAGAATGAAACAATAGAAGGCTCAGGAAATGAAGGGTGGAGATTGAAAAAGAAATGAGAAGGAGAGGAAATTTAACTCAATTATCAAGGCAAAATGATCAACGGAAGAGGATAACATTTCAGAGGAGGAGGGATATTATTTTCAGACAATCACAAATTCATAGTTTATAATAGATAGTGATTTTAGGGATTTGGGATTGGGAGAAGAGAGAGAGAGAGAGCTGAGTATGAGAGAATGGAGATGAGAATTGAGAGAACTAATTTAGAGTCTTCTAGATGGGAAAAATTAATAAAGCATGGAGTTTTATTTTGTTTTCACTTTTCCAATTTTCATATATTGTTATTTAGAAGAGAAGTATAAAAAGAAGAGATTATACTTGAAATATATCGTAAAACATTAAAATAAGAAGATATAAATATAAATTATTTTGTGATATTACGAATATTGGTATTTGTTGATCAAAATTAAAAACAAAATAGAAATTTATTTCAACTTTGAAGAAGTATACTTAAAGAAGGAAAATAAAAAGTTATTAATTAGTAATTTAGTATAGATAATTAATTTCATTAAAGATAATTTAAGAGTGTTAAGGAGTGATATTTAAACTTTAAAGAAGTATATTTAATGAATGACACTAAAAAAGGTATTAATTAGTAATTTACTATCGATAAGTAATTTTGTTTAGGATAATTTAAGAATGTGTTAAAGAATGATATTTAAACTTTGAAGAAGTATATTAAAGGACACTAAAAAAGTTATTAATTAGTAATTTAATAAAGATAAGTAATGTTGTTTAGTAAAATTTAAGAGTATGTTAAAGAGTGATGTTTAAACTTTAAAGAAGTATGTTTAAAGGACAATGAAAGAGTTATTAATCAGTAATTTAGTATGGATAAACAATTTTGTTTAGAAAAATTTAATAATGTGTTAAGGAGTAATGTTTAAGTTTTAAAGAAGTATATTTAGAGAAACGAATTGAAATTTTCAGTGCCCTTTAAACATACTTCAACTTTTTTAGTGACTTTTTAGATTTATTCAATCTTGGAAAAGATTTCAATTTATGTTTCCTATTTGAATTGATTTTCTTTAATGTTTTTAATTCTTTTTTAACCTCTTTTATGTTTCTTACTTATATACTTTGATTCCTTTTGTCAAGATCACAAGTTAATTCTCCTTTTTATTGTTATTTCTTTTGATGATTGTGGTGATTAAAGTCAAACATATTAGACATAAAAGACCTAAGAATCAAGAAGACAAAGTTAAAGGATATTTTCATTTTTAGAATTTTATCTTTTATCTTTTCCTTTCATCTTTCTTCTTTGGTTCGTTATTTTGTGACTTATTTTTGTTTTAATTACTTTTATGATTTGTTATAATTATTTTTATCACTTATTTTTAAACAAAATTATTTTTCTCATATTTTCAAGTTAAAATTATAATGGAGAATATGGAATCATTAGAAATATATTCAACAAACTTAGCATCGTTTACTTATGGTAGTTATGATCTAGCATGGAATTATTTTTTCTTCATTTCAAACATCTAATGATGTCTAATATAATTGTATGTTTTACGGTAGAATATTTAAAGGGAAAGGAATTTATATATGATGAAAGAACATCTTGTTGGTGTCAAGGATAATGTTGCTTCTTGCAAAAAGAGGTACCATTTGATGTACATGAGATGATTGGAAATTATTTCTAGTAACAACTAAAAAAAAGGAAAATAAAGGGAAATTATTTGCACTAACAAGTAAAAAAGAGGAAAATAAAGAGGCTCATGATATATCTTATAGAGATGATGAAGCAACATAAGTATTAGATAAAGGAAAAAGGAAAGCTAATATTGATATAGATTCTTATTTTCCTCTAAGAACTACTCTTGGTTTTTAACCTAGTTTAAAAAATGTTTTAGTTGATAAGGATATTGTTTGGTGATGTAAACAAGCATGGGTTACATGGCCCAATCATTCATGTATTCCGTTAAATGCTTTAAATTCGCTATATTTTCAAAAAGCAATAGATGCTACAAAAACGATAGGTCCAGGATTTAAGGTATCTTCTTATAATATGATTTGTGTGTCTTTACTTCAAGATTTTAAAAAGAAATGTTAATTGATTGTGGATATATATAAGTCTGGTTGGGAAATATGATGCATTTATGGTAGATGGGTGGACTGATCAAAGACAAAGATCCTTGATTAATTTGTTTGTTCATTGTAATATTGTAGCAAGTTTGTTGATGCTTATGATATGGTTAAAAATGCTCATACTTTATCTGAATTATTTTCTAAAATTGTTGAGTGAGTGATCGCGGCTTTGTCGTTCGATTTAAGAAAATCGACCTTGGAAATCGGTCAAAATAAATTTATACCAAGGATTGCAGCGTAGCTGAACCTCGGGTCGTCTCTTAAAGGAACCAGTATGCAATTGATCCTAAACTAGCCTAGTCGAATGATGCATGCAATTAAAGCATTTAAAAAGGGGGTTTGGTTTGATTGAATTAAAATTAAAGGAAGCAAAGCATAAATAAACTTTTTTTAGGGATTTTTGGAAATTAACAATTGAAAACAATTCTGAATGAAATCAATTAACTAAAACTCTCTCGAAAAAGTGGCTTGGGTTATCATTGTTCAAAATGATTTTTCGGGGTTGAAATCTACTAAGTTTCGAAAACACAACCTTAAAACTATTTAAGTCCAAGATTTAATTAATCAACTCGATTAATTAAATCTCGTTAAAACCCTTAGTGTATGATATGGAATGATTCATGCAATAAATCAACCGGATAATAACAAAACCAACTTAACCAAACACAACTAGGCAGATCAGGTTAATTAATGCAAAATCCGACTGATATATATGAGACTTCATGTATTCAGGCAAAACATTCAACAAAAACCAATCCATAACATAAATCATCGTTTAACATCCTACTAAACTATAGCAAGATTCATCCAGAAATACATCGCAAAATTCCAACTCGGATTCGTTGCAAATACATTACTGAAATCTTAAACGACGAATGATTACCCCTGTTAAGCTCTCGGTGAACTCAAACCATGCTACATCTTCAAGAGATCCGACGCCTAGCCACGTATGATACCGGAAGAATCCATCGCTGCTGGAAAATCATCTCAGCTCATGACTCCAACGACGAACAGGTAAGAGTGTAGGCGACGAATGATGGAATAGATGAAGAGTGTGATGGTGAACGTCGTCTGGTGGCGGTGAATCTGCAAAAATAACAGAGAAACATATTAGAAATGAAAAGGAAGAAGACCATGAAGAGCGATTAACCTCGGGAGTTCGGCCGTCTGTGGTTAACCTAAAATAGCAAGTATTTATAGAACTTAAACGCGGGCTAGGTCAAATAGTGAGAAAATTTGCCATTTTAAGGTCGGGTATCCGACATTCGTCGCTACTAATGGCTGATGTTCGTCGTGACGCATAAAAATGGACACTTGTCGCGATGAATTAATTGTTACCTAATAAATTCATCGCGACGAATGGCTGTGTTGGTTCGTCCCGACGAATGGAAGGTTTCCCACGACCTGTTTACTTTCTGGTTGACTCCATTGTTCCTACAAAAATACAACACATTTGCAGTATCAATTGTCCCAATAATAGTTATGCAGAATTAACATTAAACGATGACAAAGTACTGGCAATTTGCAAATTATAAAAGCTCGATGTGAGGAACCAAATTAAGCATAAAAATCATGAATTAGGAGTCAACAAGTGCATAAATACTTAAGAAAGTAGGGCCAATTTATAGTATAAACTTGGCTCAATCAGAGGGTGTGTCGCGACGTCTGGGGGAGTCCTTTGTCTCGTTGCAACGTCTATCACACGTCGCGACGTGGTAGATTTTGTTAAATTTTTGTATTGATTTTTTCTGTTCTAATCCTTTTTGTGTGCAGGACAATGCCTCGAACCAAAAATGTTAGCAGGGTCGAGCGACCCACCTCCCCATCCGATGTCCTTCCTTCCTCTTCCGACTCGTTCGACGATTTCTTTTCAGACCATTCCCATTCTCCTTGCCCCACTGCTTCTCAATCCTCATTGGGCGTTTTCTCTGCCCACTCACCTTCTCCTCAACCTTCTCATTCTTCCCACCGTTCTCATTCTCCAACCCGTCCTTTTTCTTCCCTCCCGGTTGATCCACAGTATGCTGCCCTGGCCGCCAAGACTGAGGCCCAGGCTATACTCAAGGAAAAACCCTTTCCTCTTACACCTTCCAACAACCCCTTCGTTCGCCAGCTCTTCCAACTCCAGTTCTCAAACCTAGCCCAACCCAGGACCTCTAGGAACCTTACTTTTGTCCGCCACTTTTATACCCATGCCCGTTACTCTGGGACTTACGGAATTAACTTCCAGGGTGTTACCATTCCCTCTGCCTTCACCTCCATTAACGTTAGGGAGCTCTACCACTTACCTCCTACCCCCCGCTGCCACTACTTCAAACTCCTGCTTGAGTACCCTTAGGACGATGTCCTTCGCACTCTCTGTCCTGAGGGTGCCAACTGGTCTCAACCCAGGATGGCTCAACGCTATCTCCGTCGTACCAACCTTCTCCCCGAGGCCCATCCTTGGCTTCATTTCATATGTAACAACGTCCTACCCACCTCCCATCTTGCCATGGTCCCTAAGGAGCAGGCTCTTTACATTTACCTTCTAATGGTCGGTCGCCTAGCAAACCTCGCCCACGCCATTACCTCCGCCCTCCGACAATGCATCCTCTCAACCAATGTCAAACATTCCCTGATCATTCCTCACCTCATCACTGACATTTTTTGAGCCCATCGGGTCCCGGAACACCCGACCAACCTTACCTTTGAGCTTGCCCCTCCCTTTCAATACGTCCGTCTTCGCGCCCCTCGTCACCTTCAACCTCCACCTCGCTGACCCCTCCCCTCCTTCTTCTCCTTCCCCACCTTCTATGGCTCCTTCACCCCATCCATCCCATCCTGCCCCCTAGTTGTTGCTGCACATTCTGAGGCTCCGCCTCGCGAGGACGTCCCGCCTCCGCCTTCCTCTCCATCCCTCCATCATCAGGTTGCCCTTCTCCAACATCACCTTCAGCACATTGAGGACCAGCTCACCGATGACCGCCGATTCTATCGCTCCATATTCACATTAATTGCAGATCGCCTATAGTTGCCTCTTCCTCTTGCACCTCAGGATCCTTCAGCTGATCCTTCCACTTCCGAGGCAGTTCCTCTGACCCCTCCTACTGATGATCCCCCGGCCTAGTCTTAGTTTTTTCTTGTTCTATTATTTTATTTCCGTTGTATTTCATTTGTCTTTAGCTCGTTGTTTTGTATTTTAGATCCTTTATGTAATTTTGTTCTCCACTTGTCCAATTAATGATCAATCTTCACTTTCCCTTTTTGTCCCTTTGTGCCTTGTTCTCATTATATTTTGATTGCTACTTTTTCATTGAGGACAATGCTGTCTTCAAGTGTGGGGAGCTGTTTCCCTATTTCTATCTTCTGTTGCATGCCTGTTGACAATTTGTGCATGATTATGTTGGCCAATAATGCATTCTGCTGATAAAAACATGGAACAATAAAAAATTCTGTCATTCTGCAGTTCCTCGTCACGACGAATGGTCACACGTTGCAACGAGGCTGGAAATTTAAGTGTTTTCGTCGCGACGTATGCAATGTTACACGTCGCGACATCTTATGCATGAATGATTTTTGCCTAATTTTCTCCACTTAATCAAACATTTTCTGCACTGGTTTTTTGTGCTCTTGTGTTTAGAGCTTTTATAAGTTTCAAAATTGATGCTTGAGTTTTTAAAAATACTTTCCATTTTTGAAATGATAGTTGGAATTGGAAAAATTTTGCTTTTGATGTTTTCAAAACAAAGTGAATGGAGGCATGCTAACTGTAGCATCCCGTTACCCATGTTAGGGCTAGAATTGTGAATTGTGAGAACTTTGTGAGAATTTAGGAAAATGCACATCATGCATATTTATTTGTGACATGCTGATTGAGCCAAGTTTATACTACAAATTGGCCCCACTTTCTTAAGTATTTATGCACTTGTTGACTCCTAATTCATGATTTTTGTGCTTAATTTGGTTCCTCATATCGAGCTTTTATAATTTACAAATTGCCAGTACTTTGTCATCATTTGATATCAATTCTGCATAACTTTTATGAGGACAATTGATACTGCAAGTGTTTTATTTTGTAGGACCTAAGGAGTCAACTATCCAGAAAGTCAACAGGTCGTGAGAAGCCCTCCATTCGTTGGGACGAGCCTACACTGTCTAGATGTCGCGACGAATTAATTATGAATTAATTACCTCATCGCGACGAATGACCAATTTCACTCGTCGCAACGAACATCAACTTGTTAGTCGCGACGAATGTCGGATACCCGGCCTAAAAATGGCAAAATTCTCTACTATTCTGACTCGGCCCGCGCAATAACTCTATAAATATTGCTATTTTAGGTTAACTGTCTCCCATATCTGAAC
>JANZLC010000004.1:12471024-12484611 GCA_026413385.1 Erythroxylum gracilipes
AATATCAAAGTCATCAAAAACCCATCGCTTCTTTTCTCATCAATTTCCTTAAGGCACAAATACATCTATAATACAATACATATACAAAAACACTCATTCAATGTCATTTAATATTTCTAAATTTCACTAAAAGATCGAGGTCCAACATGCTTACTAAGAGTAGTAAGTACATCGAATGACCCACTATGAGATTATCATATGGATGATGTATCAAATGTCAATGATTAATCTCATCATAGCAATGGTGCAAATATCTTTAGACTTGATGTACTCAAGGATATCTTGGATGCTGATCCTGTGTTTTGACATCATTCCTTGTTGCCTCAAAACGAGATAGCTCATAGGGTCATGATTGGGTACAACTATTAATATTTGAAGGTAATTGGGTAGCCAGTAAAGGATTCACCACTCCTTATAGAAGGAGATGATACCCATGGCCTCTTTTCGGGGTCATTACTCTGGAGTCTTTGGCTAGAGCAGTTATATGTAATGAGAGTCTTTAGTGACACACAGAGTAATGAGATCCCTAGGATAAGAGCTAACATCACTTGGACTAAATGTGACATAGTCAGTCTAGTGGGAGCTGACACATAGCCCATACTCTGAACCAAGTGGAGTATAGAATAGTGAAGGGACGAATTGCACAGTAATTGTCTATGAAAAGGTTCATAATTCAGATAATTAACTATCAAAGAGTTCATGTGTTAATTCACTTACATTATAGTAAATTGGCATCATGAAACCGTTCATGATTTGCTTGGATTAAGAGTTAATTCAAGTGGCATCAAACCATTCATGGTATACTCGGATTAGGAGTTAATTCAAGTGCCCAAAATAACTGGGAACCTAAGGGTCAAATGCATAAAAGATCAAATGAAATACAAAGTATGCATGGCTATCATTTTAAGAAAGTTATGTAACCCACTTTATGACAGGTGGTATATAAGTGAGTTCTTCAATTATGTACACATGAAATTAAGCCAAAAAAACACACTCAATAAAGAGGCTAAGGGTCCATAAGAGTTCTGGAAGTTGAGAGGAGTGATCCTAAGATTTGTTTATGCAATTTTAAGTAATTGTTACATGAGATTAATTGCATGTAACTTAGTCTTGATCTAACTCTTACTTAAGCATCAACTTGAACTCATCTTGTTTGGTACTTTAACCACCCTTACACATTGTTTTTTCTTCATCTTTACGTGCTCTTTAGATGCCAAAGAAGGTGTTCGGTGTTTGCTACAACCCAAACAAGGAGAAGATTCAAGTAAGGAGGAGTATTTGCAAGGCACATGTGCTGTAATTTCATGTTCTTATAATCTGTTTATACATGCATATGGATTCTAGATTTTCTAAAGATGTCATGGGGCTGAAATTTTGATTCTGACACTTCCATTGCCTTACCATATATGTGATGCATAGGCCCATAGCTCTCTAACATTATGCAGCCACAAAAAAGTGCTCTTTTATAGCGTCCAAGGTCTTTTTCCCTTAGTTATGCTATTTTTAGAGATGGTCTGCTAGTTAATGAGTCCAAGGTTGAAGCTGTTCGAAATTGGCCTAGACCTAATACCATTATAGAAGTTCGCAGCTTTCATAGGTTGTCATCTTTCTATAGGTGTTTCATTCTACATTTCAGTACCATTATGGTGCCTATCACTGACTGCATGAAGGGGACAAAGTTTTCTTTTACTAAAGAAGTAGAGGAAGCATTTGAACTAGTCAAACAATGCCTTACTATAACTCCAATTTTAGTGCTGCCTGATTTCCACCAACTTTTTAAATTACGTTTTGATGCATCTAAGTTGGGCTTTGGAGCAGTCCTGAGTCAGAACAATAGGCCTGTTGCATATTTCAGTAAGAAGTTGTCTAGTCCGAAGTTGAGATACAACACTAATGATGTAGAATTCTATACTGTGGTTCAAGCTGTCAAGCACTGGAGACACTGCCTATCTATAGGGAAATTTATTCTATACACTGATCATGAGGTGTTAAAACATCTTCACAGCCAAGATAAAGTGTCTGCCTGATATTCCTCATTGGTTGCATACTTGGAATTTGTTGATGCATTGAGTAGAAGGAAGAGCCTTTTGAACAAAATGAATATGGAGGTACCTGGATTTAAATCTTTCTCCAGTTTACTTGATACTGATCCATTCTTTTCTAGAATTATGGCAAAAATTAAAGTTGGTGAGAAGGCGTCATACTTTTTGTAAGATGGCTTTTATTTAAAGAGACCCGATTATGCATTCCCGATTGTAGCTCATGGCTACAGATTATTACTGAATTGCATAGGGAAGGAAATGTGGGGCATGACAGAACCTTAAAGTCAGTGCAAGCTTCCTATTTTTGGACAACCATCTGAAAGGAAATCAAAAAGTTTGTGCAACACTATCGAAAACATAAACTAATGTAGGTTTGTATCGACTTTTACCAATTCCTACGCAACCTTGGGTTGATATAAGTATGGATTTTGTGTTGGGGCTACCAAGAACACAGTGAGGTAATGATTCCATCTACGTTGTTGTTGATCATTTCTCTAAGATGGTTCATTTTATTCCTTACATGAAAACTACCAATGCGATTCATATGGCGTAATTATTCTTTTGATAAGTGTACAGATTGTATGGCCTACCATCTTCAATTGTTTCTGATAGAGATACTAAGTTTCTTAGCCATTTTTGGCGCAACTTATTCGAAATGGTAAATACACAGTTGAGTTTTAGTAGTGCTTATCAGCCCCAGACAGATGGGCAGACTTAAGTTGTGAATCATTCCTTGGGTAAATTGTTGCGAAGCCTGGTTGGTGAAAACATCAAGTGTTGGGATATGAATCTCAGCCAGGATGAATTTGCACACAACCATGTGATTAATTGTAGTACTAGGTATAGTCCTTTTTAGATTGTGTATTATGTTCTTCCTCTAGGTCCTCTTGATTTTTTGCCTCTACCTAGCAAGACAAGAGTGCATAAGAAAGTAGAAGATTTTGTTACTGGATTGTAGGATGTCTGTAGGTTTGTTCATGGTAATCTGCCAAAGGCTGCCGGTAAGTACAAAGAGGCTTCAGATAAGAAGAGACGACATGTTGAGTTCAAAGTGGGTGACTTTATGTGGGCAGTTCTGATAAAGGATCACTTTTATGTTGGTGATTACAATAAACTATCTGCTCAGAAGATTGGTCTTGTGGAGATCATCAAGAAAATCAATCCTAATGCTTCTTACTATCTGAAGCTACCAAGTCATATTCATATGGCTTATCTGTTCAATGTGAAGCATTTGATTCCTTTTTCTGGTGATTTGTCATATGATGACAATCAAGGGCGAATTTTGTCCACCCAAGGGAGAATGATGCAGTCCAAGAGATAGCATGCGCATATCTAAACATATTTGACAAAATACAGTTGTAATTCTGTCGACTTCAAAAATGGTCAAAATTTTGCATTTTCAGAGTTAATTTCGAGTTTTTTCTATTTTTGGTAACTTTTTGATTCGTCATAACTTTTAATAGGAATGTCCACTTTTAGCGTTACTCGTTGTGTTTTTCATATTTTTCTATCTATTTTCATAATAGGGATATTTTAGTATTCTTCTTTTTTGGTGATTTTTAGGGTTTGACTATTTAAGTCGCCCAAACTATGTATTTCGCAGTTTTGATGAATAATAGACCTTGAGGGTTGTGTGCCTTTTTTTGCCCTATTTCCTAGCATTCTTGTTCAATCAACAGGTAAATAGTGTTGTTACCAGTATTCGTGATTCGAATCAATGGTATCGAGTTGTACCCTTGTTTCACATTGTTTTCGCTACGTCAACAACCTTGTCATAAATACATTTTTTAATAAATACAGTCATCTTCTTGTAAATAAATATTAAAAAGTATATTTGTATCATACTTTATATGATATATGTTAACTTATAATAAAAATAGTTTCTTTTAATGATTTACCATATATGAATGTTGTAAATAATAGTACATTAATGAGAATACATATATATTAATTTCACCAAATGTATTTAGATATACGATAATTTATTTAAATATTTATAGTTACAAAATGTATAATTTTAGTATTATAGATACTTATTGTGCACGTATTTTAAAATAATTAAAACTTATTATTAAGTAATCATCTTCATATTTGTAAGTTGATTTAATTTTGTTAATAAATATTTATTATCTAGTATTTGATGTACACAAAATTTAAAATAAGTAAATACATTAAGAATTAAAAATATTTTAATATATGTGAACTAAATATATAGCTTAAAATATTATAGACATTTAACATGCACATATTTTAAAATAACTGAAGTTTATTTAATCATCTTCAATATTTGTAAATTGATTTTAATTTTATAACTAGACACTCATTATTCTAAAAATTATTGTTAATTAATTTGATATATATTTTAAAATTAGAATTATTATTATCATTACTAGAATTTGATATGGAGATTCTCCAGTAAATCTAACTCTTTTAATTTAACTTTTTCTTATATTGTGTGTGCATATGAGAATATTAAATATTTGTGAAATTACATTTTCATTTGATTATATTAGTGATTATGCTTATTATATAAATAAGTTCTTGTAAAGTTTATTATATAGTTATATAGGTCATTAAGAATTTTTTTTTTTTGTCATGTAAACTACTTCTTATTATGTTTGTTATATAGTTTTATAGGTCTTATCTCTATCTATTGTTGTCATCTCTATTTAGAGTAATTTCCTATTCTTTGCTATAATACATTTATATATAGTGCCATTTATTGTATCATGACCTTTAGAGATAATAATGTATACACACCATTTTTTTCACATGGTATAAGAGTAAAATAATTTCAAATACAAATATACAAATTATTCTTCCTTTTTTTTGTTCCTCCTCCACTACCTCAATTCACTCAAATTTATCGCTAAACTAACTTCTAGAAATTTCTTAGTTTGGAAAACACATTTATTTCTCTAATTAAATACTCAAAATTTAATGACTTTTGATGATGGCACTAAACCACCACCTCCTTAAGCAGTTATGAACAATGATACTCTCTTATTAAAAATGTAGCCTATCAAGAATGATTTCAAAAAGATCAAATATTGCTTTCACAAATTATTTCCTTTTTAACTTAAGAGGTCTTCCCATATATTATTAGACTTACGACCTCAAGCTACTTAGATGATTTTATCTGATACCTCTTTAAAACTATCTCTCAATTCAAACCATATACTACTTAATAAACTTAAGAATAATGGTGTTTCTATTATTTGGTATCTTCTTAAAGTTAAATATCTTGTAGACGAATTGACAAAAACAAGTAAATCATTAATACTAGCCAAGTTGAATGCTATTTTTTTATAAAATTGGATCTAAATTTTGAGAAATTGTTGTTGGACTTAATTTGTGGGTTACACTTATTACATTCAATGAAATTCACAGTTAGCTTACTACTCATAAGTTGTTGAACAAAAATTACTTATTTGGGTCTTATTTGACCAATATTGCATACAAGCTACCCTTTTACTTATACCAATAACACATCCATAACATACATCATCTTAAGATCAAAACAATGCTTTTTCTCAAATTGTAATGTCTATCCTTCATAACCAAATAAATGTTGAAGGGTAACAACAAGTCATTATCAAATTCAATTAAAGCTCATCAAATTTTAGATCCAATTCTCCATAAGTCAGTATTGGTTATCAACAGCCTTATGCCTCTTAATTAATCTCGCAATAACATGTTCCATAATCTACTATTTCTGTAATTTAAACTTGGATCGCTAACACTCGTACAATGACACTTATCACTTTAGACCTTGGTGCTCTCAATTTTATGAGGTCTCAATATCTTAAAATTTTGGTGTGATAATTTTTTTAAAAGTAAGAGATGCTTATGATGTCTTTCTCAATTTTAAACCCATAGTTAAATAGAAATTTAATATAGCTATTAAGTCTTTCCATTTAGACTGTGTTTATAAATATCATTGTTTGAACAAATTCTTTACTTCTAATCATATAATTCACATAATTACTTGTCCATATATACACACTAGTAAAATGGAATTATTGAACAAAAATTCTTCATATTGTTGAACTGATTTCACTCTATTAGCATATAGTTCCTTTGACTTCAAATACTAGTTATATGCTTTTGATACATCTTATTTTCTTACTAATGGAATGTTAACTACTTTTTTTAGAACAACATGTCAAATTTAATGAAACGCTTTTACATGTCAAAATCACATCATCAAGTCAAGCTGTTCTACTTCTCATTTAGTTCAAAAGGATAATTATCATTAATTGAAGCTAATATCAATTCATATTCCTTTACCCTCTCCATGTATAGCTTTTACCTCTTACTTATTATGTTCTTCTCCTACTCCCTATCTCTACCAATTACACCTTCTTCACAAACTCCAAGTTCAAATCCATGTCTATTACCTACAGACTCACCTCCATCTGCTACTTCTCAAGGATTAAACCTAGTAGTTGATTTTTCGTCTTATCTTTATCCATCCTTAAGCTGAATCCACCAACCTATCACATTTATAACATCCACCATAAAAAGCAATGTTTTCAAAAACTGGACCGGTGACTGAACCAGAGAAGCAACTGATTCAAGGGTCAATGGTTCAACCGGAATTCAATCGTGATTGAATCGGTGACTAATAAATAATTAAATATATAATTTTTATTTTATATATTATCTATATAAGATATTTTTTAAGCATACTATTTAATTATTTATCTAATTATAAACTTAACTTAAACCTTCAAACTTCAAAACATAGAAGTTTTTTTTTTAAGTTCACCAACACAACACAAAATAAGATTGTAGGATAGAGCAAACAGAGACAATGTTAGAGTCAAAATTTTGTCGATTCGGAGGAGGGCTTTGGAATTTAGAGCAGAAATATGAAACAGATATAGTTGAAAAGCAAGGAGCAGTGTAAAGGTGGAGACTTTGGACAGCTTTCAAACGTCTAGCAAAGATTGAAAAGATCATGATTTTAAAGGGTTTTTTTTAGCTGCTTCAACCACTTGCAGAGGTTTTCAGTTAATTTACTGCTAAAAACCAAACTCAACTAATGTCCCATTCAAACAAGACTTTCCGTCAAGTTGAAATCATTAAAATCAAGGCATTTTAAATGGACTGACCGATTCTTTCTTACACCGGTTCAGAGGTTTTTACCGATCTGACCGCAAAATGACTGGGTCAATTACTCACAAAAAATAAGGGCTAAACTGGACCGTTTCATGGTCCGGGTCACCAGTTTTCTAGTCCGACTGGTCGGTTGAGTCCAGTTTTCAAAACACTGATAAAAAAACATGTTCCATTATTGACTTAATCTTCTGTTTTAAAAAATGAACCAATCCCCCAAACCGAACCCACCTCTTTTCTATCGAGCTAACAAACATCAAGTGTGGAGTGCTACCACACATAATGAGTATAATGCTTTAGTGGAGAATAAAACCTAGTCTCTTATTCCATAACCTTATAGAAATAACATTATTGACAATAAATGGGTACATAAAATTGAACACAACCCACATAACTCTATTTCTCATTTCAAAACCCTCCTTATTATAACCAATAATATAATCTTGATTATGGAAATTCATTTAGTCTAGTAATCAAAGCAACAATAATGTATATCATCATTGCTCTTGCTACTACATGTAATTGGTATCTTCAACAAATAGACCTTTCTAATGACTTTTTGTATGGAAATCTTGATGAAACTATATTTATGAAACAACTACAAGGATTCTCTAACAAGGACAAG
This sequence comes from Erythroxylum gracilipes, assembly GCA_026413385.1. Lineage (NCBI taxonomy): Eukaryota > Viridiplantae > Streptophyta > Magnoliopsida > Malpighiales > Erythroxylaceae > Erythroxylum > Erythroxylum gracilipes. Next base: position 12,478,813 of record JANZLC010000004.1, read on the forward strand.
GCAGATTGTGTACATTGTTTGTATTAATCTCTTTATGGCTTGAAACAAGCATATCTTACTTGGTTTCAATATATTAAACTCTTTCTTACATAATTTCAAATTCAAGGTACGAAAAGCATAGGCCTCTCTTTTTATTTTTTAGTAAAGTTAAGAAAGTTATGTTGATGTTGATTTATATTGATGATATCATTACTTTCTCGAAATTAATTGATCAATTTCTAGATTAACTTAAATATAAATTTCCTATCAAAGATATTAACTGGTTATAATGTGTTCTTGGTGTACAAGTCACATAAACTTCAAAGGGAATTTAACTAAATCAACAAAAAACATGTTCATGACCTATTAGACAGTTTGTAAGATGTGAAAGGCTGTCTTACACCCATTTCTACATCACCTCCATTAATTTGAGAGAATGAGAATTTATTTAAAAATGCTCAATTTTATAGACAAAATATGGATGCATTACAAAATGGCCTGACATTGCTTTCATTATTAATAGATTATGTCAATTTATGTATTAACCAATTGATTTCTACTGGACAACAGTAAAAAAAGGATATTTTGATACATACTATTCATCGTGAACGTTTCTTTGGTAAAGACAACAACAATAATATAATGCTTCTTTGATAGTGAGTTTACTAATGGATACGCTATGTATATTAGTAGGTCTTTAATCTTTTGGAGTAACAAAAAGTAACCAACAATTGCAATATCCTCATCTGAGAATAAATACAAAGTAATTGTTAATACAATTGTTGAGCTTTTCTGAGTGCAATCTCTTTTAAAAGAACTTGATATTTTGGGTTTTACAAAGCCTATTCTATAGTGTGATAATATTGGTACAATATACATATTTTATAATCCAATTTTTCATGTCTGTACAAAATATATTGAGTTGGACTATCACTTTATAGGAGAAAAGGTTATGCTAGGTAACATTGACATCTTCACCAAGCCTTGAGGGTAACAATTTGAGCATCTCTTCTCTAAGTCATTGCTCATACACCATTGGCTTGACAGGAGGTGTTAAGGTTGTGTTTATCATATAAACAACTTACTGTTATGCTTGTTATATAGTTCTAGAGTTTGTTAAGGATTATGCTTGTCATGTAAATAACTTTTTGTTATATTTGTTATACATATAGCTCTACAGGTCTCATCTCTATCAAGATTAACATTCATCTGTTGTATTACGAACTTAAAAAATAATAACATACACTCGCAAAATTTCTTACTCTTCATAGATTAATGTTTGTAACTGCATGTGAAAAGGCCAGGTAAAAGAGTTCATCTTTTAATAGTTCAAACGAAGTCCCATTTGTGTATGATCTTTAAAACGTAAAAAGATGGTTCTAATGACAATGTAAAAGGATTCATCTTTTAATAGTTCATATGAAGTCCCATATGCATATGATCTTTAGAACTTAAAAAGATGATATTACTTAGTGGTTTTCAGTTTTTTACAATATATTCATTTTCAGGTAAGTGATTAACTTAATTAGGAAATCATTTCACATTAAAATAATAATTCATTCTACCTTTTCAAAGGCTAATTATTACGAGTGTGCTATTGCTGGCATAAAAATCCAAGCATAGAAGAAACTTTAGAGCTTTAAGAAACAATGTAGCTAGTTACCATATATTTGATGAGGATGATGATGACCACAACTATCAGCCTCTTATTCATATTGTTCTATATGTAACGGATTCTAAATATTGCAGTTAACTTAAACTTATAAATAAGTAGTACTTACCTCTTAGAGATTTAGCCTAAGATTCTATTTTTTCTTGCCTAACTTGATTTAGTAGTTATTATTATTATTATTGTTATTGTTGTTGTTATTTTAATAATAATTATTATTATTATATTAATTTTCATCTTCTTCTTATTCTTATTCTTATCATCATCATCATCATCTTTTTTTTTCTCTCTTGCTCTCTCTCTCTCTCTCTCTCCTTTTCTCTCTTTCTCTCTTTTCATGCAAGTCAATTGAAAATACCCTTTGAACTAGTTAGGTATAACACTATACGCTAGTAGACCTTCTAGACTTTACGTATCAGTTGGATTCCTATTAAGTGTTATTATTATTATTATTGTTATTATTGTATAACGGATTCTAAATGATTTGAGCCATAATTAGATACATATAGCCACTTTCTCGTCAAAAATACTTACCAGCTACTGGCATTACACCTATGATAATTACAAATCATTGAAATAATAATAATAATAACACCGATAATTAAAAATAAGGAATAAGGAAGAAAAAGGCAAAGAAACACTATTAGTGTAATGATTGTTTCTTGACAATTGTAATTCAATTTTGAGAGCTTGGAAGTCCACATTTGCATAAATATATCAGACCTAAGCTTCCTACGACTTTTTTGTAGGGGAAACAAGCATCATGATAATACACAAGTGATCTTCTTATCTAAGAGAGTAAATTAAAAACCACACAAAAGATTGTTGAAGGTGAGGAAGAGATTTTTAATAATTTGCAGAGACTTATCATAGATGTTATGTTTAACGAAGAAAAATAGGCAGGGAATTGAAGGTGGGGTAGGGTAAGTGGGATAGCTTGCAGCGGCGTACATGGGAAGGGATTGGACAATAGGGCGACAGAGTCCCCGTACGAAACCAACAACTTCACATGGCCCCGCTCTCTTCCCTTCCGTTGCATCTACGTACTCACATGCCTTTCTTCACCTCTTATCTCCCGCTCCATTCTTTTTTTTTTTTTTTCTATAAATAGTTTGAGATTTTCCAACTTAACAATTATTTATGTTTTGATGAGTACAGGAATTTATTTATCCTTTTTTCAATTTTATTTTTATAATCAGCTTTTAATACAATAAAAAATAAATACATTAAAGTTGTAAAAACGTTTAATGAATTATAGCTAGTAGTTGGTGCTCAGGGTTATATATGTATCAGTTGACTCCACATTGGATTATGTTTCTAATAATTTGCAATAAGAAAGATATTTCTAATTTCTTTTCTTGTGATTTTGTTGGCCACCAAAGTTTGCTGGTGCATAACAGCATTGATAAACGTGGCGTATATGTGTACATGCGACTTTAGACCAACATCACACAGACCGCTTCACCAGAGGCCTATCAAGATATTAGTAATACTGCGAGTGCGATATGATTTTACGCCTTTCTGCTCATTGTGCCTGCAATTCCTTACGTGATCATTTTGGAGAACGCAACAGGAGAGCATTGAAGCTAATGCATGCTTTTATATGTATGAATGATGAAGTTTTTCACATGGTTAATTCATCATCAGACTAACTAAATATATTATCCAGGTTCATAATTGTGTTTGTACATAAGTTATTAAAACGCAAAAAAGGTTTCAAGTCCTTTTAAAGTGGAAGAAATCAAATACTTAGAATTGAATTTTTTTTATAGTTCTATTACAGCTACAGATTGATGATATGTTGTAGCATATAAAGCAGAAGCTGCATAGAGATGAGGAGATGAACAAATAAGTAGTCTTTAGTAGTTGATAGTTTTTTAGCTTCAACATAGGTTTCTTTGTAATTTAATTCAACATGGAGACTAAGTTTGTAATACAAATAACTATTTTATTGTTGCATATAAACACAATAATCATGAATAACAAAGCAATAAGTGATACTAGTTTTCTACATGGTATCAGCGTCGAAAAGAGTTTCGTGAAATCTCTTTTACACCATAACCATTTTCTTCTTAAATTCAACATCAATGGCTGAGGATATGAGAGAACCAAATCCAATGCAACTTTAAGGAACTGACCATCCAGGAGTGATTCTGGTCACTACTCAACTAAATGAAAACAATTATTTGTCGTGGAGCAAAGCCATGAAAATAGCGTTGGGAATTAAGCTCAAGCTTGGCTTTATTGATGGAAGGTATGAGAAGACACATGATAAATTGCCAGATTTTGAGCATTGGTGTAGAGTGCACTGCATAATGACTTTTATGGATTTTAAATTCAATTTCCAAAGATATTGTTGAAGCGTTCTTATACACAACTTCTGTAAAGAAATGTGGGTAAAACTGGAGGAAAAATATGGAGAATGCAATGGTCCATTGCTATACCAAATTCAACGAGAGATAAGTTCAATATCTCAGTGAAATTTATCTGTGGCTAATTATTTCACAAAATTGAAGAAGTTATGGGATTAACTAATATGCTTAAGGCCACTTCTTTAATGTAAATGTGGAGTAGGGAAAGATTGGAAAACTTGAATCCAAAAACAAGTTAAATTAACTTCTGATGGGATTGAATAAGATTTACAATAGTGTGATAAACCAAATTTTGATTATGAATCCATTCACTACAACAAAAAGACACATTTTGTGTCGTCTTCGTTTAAGACGTCGCGAATTGTAAGAGGCTTTGGCGACGTCTTCGTAGACGTCAGGAGAGGTGGCAAAATTCGGCGTCGTTGGATGCAGACGTCGTTGAAAACCTATGTTGTTTACGTCGTTTAAAAAGTAGGACGTGGAAAAGTACTATCCACGATGTCTTGAAGAGTTAGACGTCGGGAAAGGCGAGGAATTAGCACGGAACCCACCCGAGAAAGACGACAACGTTTTGCAAATGTAATCTCCCGCCTCCCAAGCAGATGAGATGATGTCGTATCCCACCCTTCAAAACGACGTCGTCTCATAATCTGTGTAAAATAAAGAAAATGCCGTTGAGCCACCCTATACATCGCACTCTGCCTTCCCTCTCCCTCCCTGCTGATATCACCGTCCCTTCCCTCTCCCTGGCGCCGTCATATTCTGCGTAAGTTAGGATCTCCGTCGAGCCACCGTCCCTTCCCTCTCCCTGGAGCCACCTTTCTCATCTTCTGTCGAGCCCTTGGAATCGTTGGAGCCACTCTTCAGCCGTTGACGTCCTTTTGTCGTCGTTGAGGTAAGTAATTGAAGTTATTTGGTTGCGATTAATGTGGGAAAAAATTTGTTTATTGAGTTGATTAATGAAGTACAACAGTTTATTCTGGAATCAAAAGAGTGTTTTCATTTGTATGTGTTTTAATTGGTTTTGGGTTTGAGATGATGGTGATGCTATCTGGCGTTTCAATTGTTCAAGTAATCTTTTAATTTCTTCCTCTTTTATGTTTTAAGGTTTTCGATGTTAACATTTGTGGCATTCTGTAGACAATAACTCCTAGTCAGTGTATAGGCTTCTGTTGTGTATTGCTTCCTTGTTGTTTTATTAATTGATGAAAGGCTTGTTGTTTATGGAAGCAGAGTGGTTATTGACAATCAAGCATTTGAAGATACCACAGTTATCTAGGTAATGCCCCACTTATATCAGTTATGCAGATCTGTTCAAGAAAAAAAAACCTTCCCTTCTTATTTATCAATGTTTTCTCTCTTCTTTTTTTGTGCCTTTATGCCTTTTCTTCGCCTTATGCTCTTATTAATGTGCAATTTGTTGAATTGAATTGCAGTTATTAGGTTTGTTAAAATGTTGAAAGGTTTCTAATATATAGACATGTATACTTTCATTGAAAAATCCGACAGTTTCATTGCATAAAAGGGAAAGATACTTTACAACTTCAGTGATTAAATCTAGGTTTACAGAAACTTGTCGCACATTTCAAAACACTTAAGACCTTCTAACTTGATAACAATAAGAGCAGTTCTAACTATGCCTAGGATGTAGGACAATAGAAGAATACATGTAAATCACAAGCAAGCAATATCAGAAATGAACCAAATCAGATAAGGCTTTACACATCCTAAAAATGAACCAAATCAGATGCATATCTTACTCAATCATTGTATGTTTAA
>JANZLC010000004.1:12491693-12514648 GCA_026413385.1 Erythroxylum gracilipes
ATCCTATGAACTGCCAATCTATCCCATCCTATGCCAATTTACTGTTCTACCCTTCCAATTGAGGGTGGGATGTTACATATTCTATGCACATTTGCAAGGACATTCTTAGCCAAATATAATCGTATCCCACTTGCTACTTTCAAATCTAGATCCTCCCAATCTTCATCTCTCATACTAGATTTGCTTGTACTGATATCAGGGATTTGTTTGCTTTTCAATGCGCTGTGTAACCCCGATTGAATCAAAATGTCACTGACTTGCACTTGCCACAAGGAAAAATTGATTCTCCCGTCGAATTTCTCCATCTCAAATCTAAGAGAACTCGAAGCCCTATTTCCTAACATTTTTCCTGTGCTCTTTTGTCTTGATAAATTTTACCGTAGAAATGAATAGTACACTAGGAAAGTTCCTAGGAAAGAGAGGTGGGTCACAACGGACACACTTAAATATCAAGTCTTTCCTTAGCCAAAACTTTCCTAGACATGTATTACCACACTACCACAACAAAACTCCATCGCACCAAATGAACCTTTCTCAAGAAAATCTTTTCTGATGTGGAAGATCAGTCAAAAATGAGACCACAGAGCATACTCAAAATTTTCAAGAAAAAACACACCTTGGCTCTGATACCAATTGTTGGGAATTTAAACCTCCTGAACCCATACCTAAGGATATTTTATAGACACAAATATCAAAAAAATAACAACACAAGAGAATTTACGTGAAAACTCGCAAATCGGAGAAAAATCACCAGCACCGAGAAGAAAATCTACTATGTGAAAAAATCTTACAATCACACAATTTTTCTCTCACCTAATTCCCTAATACACCAACACACCCACAAAGAAATACCTAAGATAAACTCTCCAACTCTCACCTCAAAAGAGGAATTTGACTAGTCAAATTTGTCATACAAATCTTTGACTTTGTATTGGTACATTAAATAAGAAGGTAGCAACCTCCTTATATAGGCAAGAGTCTTGCCTCAATTGTTGTCCCCAACCAATATGGGACAACAAACGAGCTAAAAACTTAACACCCCCTTCATTGTTTTCATACTTCTGTCACTCTCTAAACGGTGCCATTAACAAGGAAAGTAATGGAATAAAAGATATGGGCCTCGTTGCCGTCATTAATAAAATTATAGTCCTTTGAACTTGTTATGCATTCACTTCACTTTTCAAGAAACATGAAGACGTTACGCACACCAATGCCTAAGCATATGCTTCTGCCTAACCATTATTTTCATAGTTGCCAAGTTCATACGTTATTATGGAATTTATCATACGGCGGTAAATATATACAAAACCCTAAAATCATTTTTTTATAAACATCTTAATAAAACAATCATCCAACCAATAATCTAAGGATTATTATTTATTCAAAACCCTACGCTATGATACCACATATAAGTTTTTTCAGTTCTTAATAATTAAACATCAAAGACATAAATCATATATATGTATCATTTGTTAAGAAGCTCAGACACGGACACGGACACGGACACGTGATACGCCAAGGACACGGACACGGACACAGAGACACACTAACTTTTAAAATTTGGTGGACCCGAACGCAGCATATATATATATATATATATATATTAAAATTTAGAATTAAGAAAAAAAATTAGAATTCGTAATATGATATATATTGATTGATATGTTTCAAGATTTCCAATATCTTGATAGTTCATACATATTTTGTATTTTATAAGCCCCTCTAAAAAAACATGGAGCATATATATGCACTCTTCGTGGGTGTCTGTGTCAGACACGTGTCCTACACGGCTCCCTTTTGCCGTGTCCGTGTTTTTTAGATCATTTGTGTCCATTCAAATCTTGAATGTAATAATAATCACCTAGATGAAGCAAATAAATCAATTACTTTGAGCGGAATTCATCATGATGTAGAGAGGAAAACTTTTACCGATTACAAAGTAGTTTTTCTCTCTTGACTCTCTTTCTGTAAGATAGCTTGATGGATAGCTCAATGTACAAAATACTTACTCTTTCTGTATTTATCTTTTGTGTGTACTTAATTAGGATAAAGAGAGGACTAGTTTATATACACTTCTTTATTGATATCAAATATTGTATGTCCATCAAGTACTAAATTAATGGTTAAGACTTAATATACTATTAAATTAAGAAAACCCTAAATCAAGTTTAATATGGGCTTATAGAAAATCTAGGCCACAACATCGGGCCATATTTCTTACAACTAAACTAATTGACTGTAAGACATAATCCAACTAGAACCAGGTGAGCTAGAGAGAATCGCGTCCCTACATTGGACAAGTACATAGAAACCTCCATCATTTCATTTGCTTTAGAGCTTATCATCCTCATGTCTCCATTAACACAAGACACGATTAAGATTGGCTACTTACCACATCTAAGAACCGAGAAGAACAAACAAGAAGACACGATTGAGATTGTCCAAAGAATAATGACTGTCACAAGAGCACAAGACACGGTTGAGATTGTCAGAGGAAGAGAGAAGAATAAACGAGAAGAGGGTGATGAATATTGTTAAAGGAAAAGAGAAGGAGCTTTGGGTTAAGGAATAGGCTCAAATCCAGCCTTGCGCGATTTGTGACTAAACCCTTTGTAGAGGAGGTTATTGTAAATTGTAACATAGAACTCATCTGATGACAACGTAGCCAGGGATCACGTAATTGATTTGAGGTTGTTGTCGTGTTAAAGAAACTGATAGAATTTTATTATAATTGTGGACTAGCATAATAAACATAATTTTGTACAAACCTCGATTAATTAGATGTCAATGATACTTTTCTCAAATGTGTCATTGGGACTGTGCTCATGGGCTTGCTATGATGGGTAGGCTTGGCCCATGTATTGCAATGCATAGGAGGCCTTACTACTAGCCAACCTTAAATACAGTCGCCCCATTGAGAACTGTACAGGTTTCTAATCAGGGTTTGGAATAGCAGTAGTCCATCCTCTACGTCTCTGTCGCTCCGCTTCACAGAACATCACAATGGACTCAATGTTTCCTGAGTTTCTAGGTATTTGTTCATATAAGTTCTGAATCCAGTATGTTGCAATTATAGGGTTAATTAATTGTGTTGATTAATTATGAAATTAATCTGAAATCTTGTGTTAAATTTCCTTGAATTGGTATCAGAGCTAAGTTAACCCTAATTGTGACTGTTATTTTTTTGGGTAATTTTGGTGATGTTTATTTTCATGAAATTTGGGCTTTTCGGTTTTTGTTAATTGTGTTTTTGTGAAATCAGTTTAGATGTTGTTGACTTGTTTTGGTTTGGTGTCAAAGCATGTGGTAGGTTTGTTACATTTTCTGTTGTCTTTTAAACCCCAAAAACTTGAAAAACCGAACCATAAAATGTTTTCTTTCAATTTTTTCGAACCAATTTAGTAGCTTATTTTATGAAATTGATTGAGGGGTTTCATAGATCGTTAAATTCTAAATCTATTGACACCAATTTCGTTGAAAATGAATCAAAATTGAGTAAGATAAGACGTTTTCTCCAAACCTGGTCGCGAATTGGGTCGGGCAACCCGGATACCAGTCAGTCGGGTGAGGAAGACGCAACCCGACCCGGCTGGTCTTCTCCCACACTCGGCGGTGGCACGTGTGGGCACTCTCCACCTTCTCCGGTGGCCGTTTTTTCCCAAATTTTTTCAGTTTTCTCCACTTGTCAAGTTCTATTTTATTGTATTTTTCTAGAATTTTTTAAATGCTAGAAATTTTATTTTCATTTTTTCGAATTTTAAAATTAATAAAAACATAATGTACTCTCCGAATTTTTCCTTAAAAATTTTTGTACTTATTCCTAGTATTATTTGGGCTTGTGGGATCTTGTGTACTCTCAGTGTTATATAGTTATACACCAAAATTAATTTTCGATGTAATTTATGCATATAATGTTATATTATATGATTACTATGGTTAATTTTGTAATTGTGGTGCTAACTGAATCTGTGAGAACAATCTTGGGAAATTTTATTGGATTATTGTCATTCATTTTGTGTAATTGAGAGCTCGCTTATTGTGAGACCAATTATTACAAATTACTGTTGTGATGTTGTTATTGGGCATACATTAGATACTATGTTAATGATGCACTTACCCTATCGGTTTGTCTTTATCAATGTGGTTTCTATTGTTTTGTTTAATTCATTGAATTATGTCTTTAAGTTTTCAGTATCCTATCGATATTAGCTTTAGGACATAATTTAATGTTCTTAATGATCTGTATTGTAATTTGGGACCCTTAGGCAGGATTACAATTGCATGAGAACCCAGCTGTGTTGTTTGCCCAATTTTGCTAGTTATTGATACATTTGCTAAATCTCCCTGCTTTGTATCTATTTCCAGCTTTGAATTCTTTGATTAAGCTGAATGAGACCAATTATGAGGATTGGCTTGAATCCTTGAATCTTTTTTTGGCGGTTTATAATGTTGATGTTGCTCTCCTTAAGGATGAGCCTGCATAACCCACTGTTGAGACTTCCGCTGCAGATAAAGCTAGATATGATAAGTGGTCGTTCTAACAAGGTCTGTTTGATGACCATCAAGTACACAATGGAGAAGACTATTAAAGAGAACATCACAAAAAATGATAATGCCAAAATTTATCTCAAGGTTGTTGGAGAAAAATTTCAAAAGTTTGATAAGACTGAAAAGTCTAATTACTTGACTTTTCTATCTAAGACCAAATATGATGGTGTGGGTGGTGTTCATGAGTATGTTATGAAGCTTGTGAACAGTACAACAAGTTGAAGGCCATAAAAGTTATGCTGGGAGAGGATTATCCGATCTCGCAGGTGTTTAAATCTCTTTTATTTGAGTTTGATGTTCTCAGGACTACTTATCATGCTCAGAAAGATGAATGGAACATTGATGAATTGATTTCCATTCTTATTCAAGAGGAGCATACTAAGAAGAAGGGAAAGTCCCACAGTATTCATCACACTTCTCACAAGAGTGGTGACAAGAAGAAATTTTATAGAAATAAACAGGGTAAGCCTCAATTTAAGAAGAAGGGGAATGATAAACCTACATTAGCTTCTGGGCCTAGTGAGAGTTCTGGTGCTAAGCCAAAGTCTGATTTTAATGGAAACTGTAACTTTTGTCAAGAACATGGGCATAGGCAGCGTGACTGTGTGAAGTTTAAGAACTGGCTGGCAAAGAAGAAAGGTATACCTCAAATCTTTGTCTGTTTTGAATCAAATATGGTTGATGTTCCTCCTAATTCATGGTGGTTAGACACTAGTGCAACTATTCATGTAACCAACTTATTGCAGGAGTTTAAAAGCAGGCGGAAACCAAATAAAGGGGAGTTTACGGTGCAACTAGGAGATGGAGTTAATGTTAATATTGAGCACATAGGAGTAGTTTCCTTGAAGTTGAGTAGTGGACATGATTTGCTTTTGAAAGGAACTGTTTATATGCCTTTTATAAGAAGGAATTTGATTTCAGTTTCTATTTTACACAGTTGTGGGTACATTTTCTATATAATCAATAATGGAGTTGTTTTGTACTATGATTCTACTGTTGTTGGTTCCGCAATTATGCGTGATGGATTGTTTATGCTGATTGCTAATTCTTCTAGTTGTGACCGACAATATGATCTTGTTAATGCTGTTGTTGGAAAGAAACGTGGGAGGGTTACTGAAAAACCATCTATGTTGTGGCATAAATGGTTAGGACATATCTCTAAGGAGAGAATGGAAAGGTTGATTAAGGAAACTATTTTGTATGATCTGGACTTTGCTGATTTTGATACTTGTGTTGATTGTATAAAAGGGAAGTTAACAGCTAAAGTAAGAAAGGAGAAAATGACTAGGAAGGAAGAACCATTACAGATAATTCATACAGACATCTGTGGACCCGTTATTCCTATTTCCATGGGAAGATACAGGTACTTTATTACCTTTATTAATGATTTTTCTCGGTATAGTTGGATTGAATTGTTGCATGACAAATCTGAATCCTTGGATGCTTTTAAGTCACTGAAAAATGTTATTGAATTGCAACTTGGGAAGCAGATCAAATGTGTAAGATCTGATAGAGGTAGTGAGTATTATGGTTGGTATGATGAAACTGGTAAAAACCCTGGCCCTTTTGCCAGATACTTGCAAGATTGTGGAATGAGGCGCAATATACCATACCTGGCACTCCTCAACAAAATGGGATTGCAGAGAGACAAAATCGTACTCTCATGGAGATAGTTAGGTGCATGTTTAGTCACTCCATCTTACCAGAGTTCTTGTGGGGAGACGTTTTGAGGATTGCTGTTTATGTTCTCAATCATGTGCCTAGTAAATCTGTACCAAAGACTCCTTTTAAGCTTATATCAAGAAAGAAGCCCAGTTTAAAGCATTTCTGTGTTTGGGGTTGTAAGACTGATGTAAGGACTTATAATCCTCAGCTGAAGAAGCTTGATCCTAGAACTATTTCAAGTTATTTTATTTTATTGTATTGGCTCAATAGGTTCAAGATTTTATTGTCCCAATCACAAGACTAGAGTCATTGAATCAGATCGGGCTATCTATTTTGAAGGGGACATAGAACATAATGAAAGATATGAGTCTCGTGTTGTTGATTTCAGAGAGGATTGTGTTGTTGTTCCTACACCTATTGTTTTTCATCCTGAGGCAATTCAGACTCCTCTGATTCATGATGATGTTGTTGATCCAGGAAATGATGCTGATATTTCTCAACAGGTTGGCAATGATACTCAAGTCCCAGATGTGGTTGTAGTTTCACCTAAGAGATCCAAAAGGATTCCTAAATCCACTGAGTCTTCTAAATTCCAATACTATTACATTTACTTGGAGGAGCATGAATTCAATTTAGTTGAAGACTCAGATCCAATTTCTTTTCAGGATGCTATTTCTGGTCCTCATAGTTCACAATGGTTGGCAGCCATGGAAGATGAGCTGGCTTCTATGAGTATGAATAGCATTTGAGATTTGGTAGAATTACCTAGTGGTTATAAAACTATTGTGTATAAATGGGTCTTTAAAACTGAATATAATGTTAGATTTAAGAATTGGATGGACAAATACCTAGCAATTGAGGAAACATTGAATCCATTATTATTTTTTGTGAAGTGGAGCGACAGAGATGCAAAGGATTGACTATTGCTATTTCAAACCCTGATTAGAAACTTGTACAGTTCTCAATGGGACGACTGTATTTAAGGTCGGCTAGCAGTAGGACCTCCTGTGCACTGCAAAACATGGGTCAAGCCTACCCATCATAGCAAACCCATATACACAGGCCCAATAACACGTATGAGAAAAGTACCATTGACATCTAATTAATCGGGGTTTGCACAAAATTATGTTTATTGTTTATTATGCTAGTCTACAAAATTAATTATAAAATTCTATCAAACACATGAATGTTTGATCCTTGATACACAATAGTTGATTGGCTGTCTTGTAAATGTAGGTTCTGATAAACCCTTTTTTTTTCCAAGATGCAATAAGAAATTGTTTCAAGTACGATATCTGAATTTGAGGGAGAAGAAGGTATATATATAGATATTTTGGACATGAACAGAAGTCTAGCCTTGTTATTTTAGTGTTTTATAGGCGTTCCTAATGCAGGTTTAACGGACATTCGGTTGTATATACACAATGGAGAATACATGCCAACCTGTTGCAATTAAATTTATTCAGCTCTTTAAAATGATTCACTGTTGACTAAGAAAATTGCAAAGTTCTTGTTTAAGCATTCAACTGCACTAAATTTTTAGCTACTACAAGTTCATCTCATTTGCGGACTGCACAATCTGACCTATTAATGCAGTGGTATGCAGCTTAATAAGAAGAGCTTGCATATGTGTTTCCTCGGGGATAACATAAACAGTCACAATTCAAATCAGGTTGATACTTCAAATTTTCCATCTAGTAGTACAAATATATATATACATATACATATATAAAATCTTTAAACGAGATTAAAATTTTAATCACTGTGAAACTCAGAGTGATTAAAACTCGTTAAATCTTAATTTAAATAATAAAATTGTACGAAAATATCAATTAAAAAAGATAAAAGGAACATTTGTACAATTTTGCTTCCGAAATAAACATCCCGTGTATCTGAAAAAAGCATAAAAGGATCTTTCAAACAATGAGATGGATAACAAACATTGATGAAACATAAAAACTCTATTTCTTTGCCTATTTATTGGATGAATAAAAACTCATAAAATAAAATAAAAACAGACTAAATGAAACAGACTGTCGTTCCAATATAAAGGGAGCTCCACAAAACCTTTGCCTACCATAATTAACAAAATAAAACTACCTTGTGATTTTAACCAAGTTACCGATTGACAGAGCAAGGAAGGGACAGATTGAGAAAGAGTACCGGGAACAAGGCTTCCAAGATTTCTGGGTCATAATCATACTTGAGACTTCAATCATCGTATTGAAAACAGACTACAGAGACGCTTCTCACATTGCATTATTTCATACTCAAGCTCCACATTTTGAAGATAACAAATCACGAAACTTTTTATTCCATTTGATGAATAAAACAAGCTACAGTCTTTAGCTTAGTGTTTCTCTTTTATTTTTCTTATGGAATTAGTCAATGCTTCTTTTGAAACTAAACAATTTGAGGGGTTTGTTTACGAAGGCGGCAATTCTACAAGACGGTTGGGCCTCGGTCGTTGAAAATGAAGGACCCTAGAAACCAATGCCCAAAGAATTACTCTGCTACAGTCAGATTACTTTACTCGATACAACCACCATGCTAAGGTGTGGACTGGGTTGACGTTTACTCCACAAGCACATTACAAGGTCGAATTGGAATCCTTCTCCGCTTGCTATCATCATCGCATGGCTGCAAGGTAGAACGCAAACCGATATGGATCAATTAATTAAAGTTAATACCTACAGTTTCAGCACTAGACTGCTATCAAGTGGTTGCGTTGCTTTCTTGAGGTTCAGATACAATGTTTTAATACATATCTGTATATGGGCACAGAATGAAAGATGGATTGTCATTTTAGTGAACATGAATCACTACCACACACCTGAATGATGAAATTCGGAACTCGAATCCTTTTCGAGCCATCTGCCAGGCGTTTGTAGGGTAAATTGTTTTCTGTTGATGCAAATTTGTTAATGACCTGCAGGGCACATTCGCTAATCATTGAAAGAGAAATTTGATCAAGATTAAATTCCCATAATAAAAAAGGCAATTTTCTTGTAAATTTTTATCCCGACTAGCCTAAGGTTTATTCAGGTAGGTAGTACATTTTTTATTGTGGGTTCTTTCCATAACAATTTTTCAAATTAACTACATAACGTTCAAAACATGAGATAAGGTTATGAAAGTAATCACCTGGCTTTGAATGGCCCCAATCACTAGTTTGTTGCACCCTGAAGCATGCACAGTTTCTAATCTAGGGCATTGAAGAACCAACGTATCTGGAGATAGGGACATATCTAATTAGCTTCTCCTCACACGTAAAGGGTGAAAGTGCAGGATTCAGACCACTGTTGAACTAATTCATATAGAAACCTTAAACAATCAATACCTGGATGTAAGTTTTTGCAACAGTTCAAATTCAGATCATTGAGTTCTGGGCAAGTTAAGTACAATCCCTAGATTCAAGTTTAAAGGTGAGAACAAGGTAAGAAAAAATCCTGATTGGTATTGATTTTGGGAAAAAGAAAAAACGGGATCTTACATTTAAGCTAGAGCAGCCCCATAAGCTGAGTTTTCTCAACCGATCATGTTTTATGAAGAGTTTCTGGTATAGATGTAACTTATTTTGAAGCGTTGTCTGCAACTCAGAATCATCGGTGTCATCCGAAGTTGGATACTCAGAACTTGGATCACAAATGGTCATTCCACAATCCATCAGCTCAAGAAGAGGCAACTGGGCTGTAGCAAATTGGATTCCACCTGAGATTATATTATAATTAGTATGGCTCGAGTAGGAGAGAATGAAAAGAGTACAGAATAAGCTAAATCTTTAGAGCGATTGAGCAGGGTAATCACTTGAAGTGATGTTAGGACAAAGAGCTAGGAGAAGCTTGGACAGTGTTGCAGGAAAAACATTGCAGATCATTCCAATGCCACTGTCACTGATGCTAGACCTGAAATCAAATTGCAGTACCATATAAGTCGTCATGAAATAACATTATGACGCTCACAAATTCCAAGAATGAATATTGAACTCAAACAGGGGGTTTGATCCAAAACATACCCACTCAGATCAAGCAATTCTAATTTTGAATAACTTGAGGCAATGGCGGCAACCGATGCGTCAGTGATTTCCGTTCCAAGAACTAGAGAAAGCGCTCGCAGGCCCCTAAGATCACAAAAAAAAGCAAGCCACCATCATCTTACTTTTGTACAACATGTCAATCATCAGTCTATTAAACATTTACAGCTTTTTGCAAACAACCATTTGACATTGTCCTTTTACAAACCTCAAATTTGCAAATGTAAGAGCAAGTAAAGCAGCATGGGAGAGCCGTTCTGATGCAATGTGTATATTCTGCAATTTAACACAGCTCCTTCCCAAGCTCTCAAACATGGCCGTGAGATCTGTACTGTCATTTTCTTGACGAGAAAAATCCAAGGAAATTTCTCTCAAGTTAGGACAGTTAAACACCTAAAAGAAGAGGGGAAGTTTATCAAATACATAAAAAGTAAGACGTCATCTTTTTTGAATAACAAGGTGCAAGGTTCGGATTGAATCACAGTTGAATGCACTTAACTTCTAAGTTACATCAGAGAAGATTGCGTTCAACTAGCGGAAAACAACAGTACGAGAATTTACCATCTTAGAGAGAGAATAAAGATCTGAAAGCCAAAGTGTAGAAAGGCTTGATGAACAGAGAACTAAACCCCCTAGATTAGAACACCCTTCCACCTTTAGGCTTGTAAGGCAACGTTTATCGGCAACAAAGCGACCCAATTCATCACTGCATATCCAAACAATAGAGCATGGCATGAAACATCAGCCTTTCTATAACCAGCGAAGATCCCTGTTCTCTTCTACACAAAACTAGGAGCACACGGCACCGCCAAGACCTTTTATAACATAACCAATTTAATTGTAGCACAAATTGTTAACTGTTTCCTTGGAAGAAAGACTTGGAAACACAAATTGGTGGAGTAAGGTTATAGCCTATCAACCTTAGCGTTCATTGTGATTTAACCACTATTACCATCATCCACTTCCAAATTATAACTTGTGTAGCAAGCAATTATTCTTTCACCCAACAGACTCAGAATGCAAAGAGATAGAGAAAGAGCAAAGCTTAAACAAGAAAAATCCAAGGATAAAATAGTTTATGGCATACGAACAAACAAGTAGGAAGAAGATTATACCCAGATATTCGATTAACTGCATCAGCAGATGTGCGTATCTCCAGAAACTCCAAAATGGGGCAAGAAAACGCAACGCAAGCCAACATTGTCGCATCCACATCCCTGCAACACCCAAACAAATACCAATGTTACACAGTGAAATGATAAATTTCTTTATTTTGTGCATAACCACTGGGCATAATATTGAGTGGGATTCCTATGCCACATAACCAACTAAAAATGTATTTGCAAACCAACGACCTCGACTTCTTTCCAGAACAATATTTTCGATAATTCTATTGTCTGTCTGTTAAAATTTTCATTTGTCTCGCTTTAATTTGGCCACATTTTAACCCCCACAAAGACAACGTTTATGCGGCGTCTTATGTTTAAATAATTTTATTTATTATTAGCATCACGTCTTTTTCCAAGTCTCCGCATCTTTAGTTCACAAAAACCCAAATGTTCATGGAAACGGACACTTAAACTCCATAAGCCCGTGGATCTGACAAAACAGAGCGCCGTCAAGAAGAAACCCTAACCTTTCCATCCTCAGACTAAGCTTAACAAGTCCAGTACACTTCTTCAACACAGATCCAACAAACCCAAGCTCAGCTCTACAAGGAACCCTAAGCCTAAGTTCCTCGGCTGCCCTCCAGAGCCTCCTCGCCGTGTCCCTCCATCCCTTACACACCGTCGCTGCCGCCAGTAGCTCCGATGGTGGCAGCCTCCTCAGTACTTCCCACAAGCAACTCGCCGGCAGCCTCCCGGAACACAGGCCCCACAGATCCGACTCCGATTCCTCTATATCAACCTCCGCAGAGTCGCACTTGAGGTCAACGTCGTCAAAAGAGAGAGCTCGCCGTAGGTGAGAATACGGCTGCTTCTGGAAAGGCTGGTGGCGAGAGGCGGAGACAGCGGCAGCGGCGGAGGAAGTGGAAGAATCGGCAGAAGTAGGAGTGGTGATGGGAATGTTGCAGACGTGGCCTTTCTTCGGGAGGCCACAGCGGCCGCAGTTGTAGCTGCCGCGGGACTTCTTGTTGGGGTGCTTGTTGGTTTGGAAGTCGAAGGGGAAGGAGGCGGTGGAGCCGCCAGGTGTGGCAGGGGAGATGTGCGGCTGGTTGTGGTGGTGGTGGTGGTGGTGGTTCATGGTGGGCGGCGGCGGCTACAGAGTGTGGAGAGAGGGAGAGGCTTTGAAAATGGAGGGAGTGAGTAAGGAATAAAAGAGAGGGAGAGCTGTCCGAAAGGGGCGGGAGATTTAACGTGTTTTGGCGCCTTGAGCATGGTTTTTGCTGAATGGTCAGAATGACCGTTTTGTCCTTGCTCAACCGGGTGGATTTAGATTAAATTGCTCGTCTTAACGTTTGAGTTTATAAAGAAAATTGGGTAATACATTGGAAGATAAATATATTAGATAGGTATACCAAACAAGGATAATAGAACAGGAAACGAATTCAATGTATTAAAGTTTTATGTTCGGTAGGGGAGTTTTTATAGGATTACATTTACAATTTCCAAATCTATATTTCTTAAGTTGTTAAATTAAATGTGAATTGAGGATCATTTACATGTGTATTTAAGCCTTTATCATGTATATGTGATCCCATGTAATCCTAACACTCTAAATCGACTCTCACTTCTCTCATCTCTTGGTTAATCTCCAAGGTAGTATTTTCAAACAATGTTTTCTTTTATATATATATTTATATGTAACTAAAGGTTTCCTTGTTGTTATGGTTTGAGCTTTCAAATTTAGTAAAAAGAGCTTTTCATTTCTATTTTGGATCTTAGTTTCTTTTTAACTTTTATAATCTTTTTTAAAATTAGAAAAAAATTATACTAATAAACAGAGCACCTAAAAAGACTTATAATTTAGTATAAACGCTACTGACCAAGTGATTACAACTTTTAAGAATATATTCATAGTAAATTTTACATTTCTTCTTTTCTAATACATATATAAGTATGGGAATGTTATAGCTTAAAGACGTTTCTTTTCTAGACTTAAATACATGCCTCTTCTTCTATGTTTTCATTTGGTAATCACTATATACCTAACAACATATTATCTTTTGTTGGTAATGAATCCAATATCTCCTCAATTTTGTTATTTTTATATCTTCATTTTATGTTTCTAGTGCTAAAACATGTTTTCATTTGATTGATATTTTTTATATCTATACTAAAATTTATCACAAGTGCACAAAGTAGTTGAAGTTAACATTCGCAAGTACGGGTCAATCCTACAAACATTATAAGTACTAGTAATTATTCTTTTTCTATTATCTAACCTATAAATCAGATTTTGAATTTTATTTAAAAACTAAACTAAACAAATAAACTAAGATCGAAAACAATATTGAACTCAAGATAGAGGAAAATACTAAGATGATATCAATATCAAATAATAATGTCAAAGTAATGAATCCCCCTAAAAACCTTAATTATTAAACCTTTATCATGCAATTATATTACTGATTATTAGATTGTGAAAATTCCTATCTTATGCTTTTTGAAGGTCATTAATAACTAATCCATTAGTTGATTAACAAAATCTTTCTCGTTAAAACCCTATGATTGTGTTTTTGATTTGTGAATTTCACTATTAGGTTTGACCCTAGTCTAGAGGATTTATATCAATTTGTGAATTTCACTATTAGGTTTGACCATAGTCTAGAGGATTTATATCAACATATCTCTAGGTTTGCAATGCAACTCCTTCCAATTATAGTAGATTTATTCATACAAGAGGATTTCTCAATTTCAATAATATGAAATCAAATCAGACACTAATATTTTGGGTATATTCGAATAAGAACGAAACACATAATTGAATAGTAACAAATCAATCAATATAATTGCATTGAATGAATATCAAGTCATGTTATCACAACTTAGGGTTCATCATACCTGGACTCTAAAAATGTTTAGTTCTTACTCATAGAAAACAAAGCCAATGATAAATATGCAGAAAAAAAACTAATAGAAAACAAAGAGATCATAATTATAAATCTCCATTTCTCTTAGATTGGATCTTTTTACAAAACTTGATTTGATGTTGTTATCTAATGGATCTCTTGATGTATTCTTCGTGCTTTCCTTGTCCCTTGATTGGAACTACCGCCTCCTAGGTTGTTTATGACTTAAAATGATTAATACTTAGATCCCTTTGTTTTGCCTCGACTCATATCCTTTTATAGTAAAATCTAGGACTTTTGGGCTATATATGGTCAACTTGTATGAGTGTGTGAGTGATTATGTGTCTCTAAAAATACCAAAATTTGCGATTTCACACAGGCATAAAAACTTACTTGAGCAATATACATGACTGTGTATATTAACATACTTGGGCGTGTAACTCTGCATGACTAGAAATAAAATTCTTCAATCTTCACATGTTTACATAGACTTACACGGTCACTGTACACGGTCGTGTAGGTCCTTTGTTACTTCAAATCTTTGTTCCATGCCACAATTTAATCCCAATTCTTTTCCTATTAGTCCGTGAAGGCAATTATTACCTACAAATGCACTTAGAGCAAATTAAGTACCAAATATATAACAAAAATATAAAATACCAAGCAAAACACATGAAATATGGGTGTGTAATTATAGTTAAATAAGCATTTATCAACATTATTGTCACTTTTTCATTTATCTTCATTCTATACTCCATCTTCTTGTCATGCCTTATGTTATATGGCTTTATTTTATGTTAGCCAAGATGTTTTCTCTTATCCAAGTTAATAAGCTTTTGATAGAAACTTTTCTACTCGTAGTACTTGTTCTTAAAAATTCTTTCACTTCTTTCTCTATAAATAACTTATACATTTAATCATAAGGCAATCTTAAAGAGGTCGTAATCCTCTTTTTATACGCTACCTCTTTGTAACCCATGATATAATTTTCTCTTAATTATCTTCACTATAATGGTGGTTATATAAAGCTTGAATTCTCAGCTATAACACTTTAGATTAATTACATTTGAAGAAGAGATGATCTCTTAATTTATGCTTTGCATTCAATAGCTTATATACCAGATTTGTGTTTTGAGATTTTTGATTATGTCTAGAGTGTTTATCCTATTTCTAATGACAAGTCATTAAAGGATATCTTATGGGGATTTTACTTGAACTATATAAACCTAATCCATTACACCTTAGATGAAAAATTCCTAAATACTTAGCAGCAAGAGTTGTTAGTGAATAGGCTTAATGCTTGTCATCATATGTTGTTCTTCAAATGCTAACTTAGGTTGTTTCTAAGCATATTTTCCTAAATAATGGAGAAGCCTTTGAACTTTATATATCATTTATTGCCTCTTATAAGGTTCTTGTGGAGTTTAACATATACTTTAGGTGAAAGGCTTCAAGGAATATGCATTAGACCTTTTTCACTTCATTTGTCAAATCAAGGCCATGTGTTTTCTCCATTTTTATGCTTAATTATCTAACAAAGCATTTCCCTTATCTTAAATATTTGCATCATAGTCCAAGAACTGTCAAACCTCGACTTAATTTTCCGTAGGCGCTAATTCTCCAAGTAGTGTCAATAAACTCATTGCACCTAAAAAGTTTATTTATTAATGAGAGCCTCCAAATCCTTTTGGCAACGAACACTTTATTGATGATTTGCATTGGTCATACACCCATTAATACGTCTTCTTTTTGCAATCCAATGTCCACCCATTTGACTTTACCATAAAGTTAATTGTGTGCATCTTTAATCCATAAAAATGTTTCTCATCATTCTCTCTCATGCCTTTATGAGGTTTTTTTGGCAATAATATGTGTGAGATCCAATAGACATGTAGATTATTTAAGATGGATTTGATAATTTATAGCCTCCCTATATAAGTTAAGCTTTTATTATAGCAGTACCAATTCTTTTATGGAATATATCAAACAAAGCTTGACTATCGCCATATTTTGGCCTTTTTATTGAAATAGGACTTCCCAGATATGTGAATGGGAGACTTTATCTTCAAACTAAAGATAGTAGAGAGCTATTAAATTTGTGAATTTGCTCCAATTAAAATTAGCATGTAGCTTGTATCCTTGTTGATGTTGAGACTTGATAGCTTCCAAATGAATGAAGTGAGTTCATTAGAACCCTGATTGAGCTAATAGTTTCCCTATAAAACATATGAAGGTCATTTACAAATGAGAGATTATAAACCCTTAACTTGCCAAAGTTGTAATAAAATTTGAAAGAGGGATCCTTTTTGATGTTGTAATTAGTAAGCTTGCTCATAACTTGCCAAAGTTGTAACAAAATTTGAAAGAGGGGTCCTTCTTGATGTTGTAATTAGTAAGCTTGCTCAACACATCTATACAAATTAAGAATAGATAAAGTAATGATGGGTCTTTTTGCCTTACTCCTCTTTTTGAACACCTAAGATGGTTATCTATTCACCATGACACGAAAGGATGTGGTTGTTATGCATTGCTCAATCTAAGTGACTTATTTTTATAGCAAATCAAATGCCTCCAATGAGTGTAAGGTGAATTCCTAACCAATTAAATCAAAGGCCTTGCAAAAGTCAAATTTTATGGTGCAAATTTTGATGAAGCCATTATGAAAGTCAGCTTTTATGATGCAACTTTTATTGAAGTCATTCATTTGGTAGCCTTTAGCTTTTAGGTGAATATAATATTAACACCTATGTTCCTTCCCCTAATATAAGCTCCTTTTGATTTGCTTATAAGAGACTCTAGTGCTTCATTCAGCCTTGAGATAAGTACTTTTAATAAGATCTTGTATAGGAAGTTGCAGTAAGGTTATAGGGCTAAAGCCCTCTACGATTCTTTGAAGAAAAACACATTAAGCATATATGGACTAGGGAATCTATTGGAGTTAAGGCTCATTAATTCTTTTTCTATGTCTTAAGATGTAATAGGTCTAATAAGATCCTAAATTCATTCAATAATTATTTCTTTTGGGATAAAAGAGATGAGAACATATAATAAAGTACTCAAAGATCTCCTATTTCAGCTCCTTTTGATCCCAAATCATCTCTTCAATATCTTTAATCAAGTTTGATATTTTATTTGCATTTATTCTAGCTAAGATTGCATTAAATAAGAAGGTAGAATTCTTGTCTCTATTAAACTATTAATTTTTTCTTATGCAAGGATTGTGAACATCAAGTGCTATAACATAATTGTTTAAAGCAGTATTTTCTCTCTTGATATTGGTTTTGTTTGTTGGATCCATTTATAAATTAGATTGTTCTTCTGTAGTTACGATATTGGTCTCCTTGATGTCAAGGCTTTTGCTGCTTACATATTTCTAATGCAGTTCTTTAAGTCCCTTTTTCACCATTTCAAGCTTTTTCACACATTTAGAATCTTCAAATCCCTCTACCTCTTTTACCATACTTGTTTCTTGCCTTCTGGAATCTCTCAAGTTTTGTAAGATAGTTTATAAGCCTAAATAGGGTGATTTAGATAGGGGACTTGGCCATATTGAGGATTTTAATTGGTAGTGGTCTGAGGCGAGACAATTACCGTGGACAATCTTACTTCTTTGAAATCTCAATCACCTACCAAAGTTCTATCCAACTTCTTTCTTATAGTTAATGTGATTATTACTTCGTGTGAATTGATTTCCCTTATAAGTAAGATTTACGACCCTTATATTGTTGATGTATGATTTGAAATCATACAAGGTCATTTCAAGTTCAAACATCCTTTAGATTATGAGGCATAGAAAGTACTATTAAAATCTACAAGAATTATCTACAAAGTGTCATGATAAATGATTAATAGACTCTATTTTTATTCCCATATTTAGTTTTTGCTTGTTATTTGGGGGTTTTACATTATTTTTAGTCCTTATTTTTTTTCAAGTGTGTTTTTAGCTCTCAATTGCCTTTTTAGATCAAAAGGAGAATAATTTGGGTGAAATCAGGCATAAAATAGAAGGAATAGAGTTACTTTTTAGATACATGCCTATATAAGTATCATATAAGACTATACAAGGGGACCATATAAGTGATTGTGAATGTGTAAAGTTTCGAAGTAGTTTTCATGCCCATATAAAGATGCACACATGTTTAAGTAACATACACAATCGTGTCCCATACCCATTTAAGCTTTTAGAAACATGTAAAGTGACAATTTAAAGATGTTTTTGAGATACATGGTAACTCACTCAATCGTGTGACTAACCGTTAATAACAAAAACATTAATTTTGCAATATAAAAGGTAATTATAAAGAGGAGACAAAGGGAGGGAATTAGAGTCAGAGTTAAAGACTAGATTTAAGAGTTAGAGATATAATTCTAAACCTAGGATGAGGAAAACATGAAGATTAGTTCAAGAGATTCGATAGAGAGTAGCCTTTTATCAAAGTTTCAAAAGGATGTCATTAGAGAAAAGGGAATATAAATATATTATATACATAGATTCTTTTCTTTGTAATGTTTCTTATGGACTTTTGATGTTTGTTTCACTTTCTATATTTATGAATTAAGTTTGTTTAATGCCTAGGTATGATGAACCCTAAGTTTGGATGGATAGTGTGATTTGATATTTTATTTAATGCAATTTGATTGATTATTTTATTTAATGCAAGTTGATTGATTGATTCATTATGATTCAATTATGCATTTTTATTTTTGAATTAATATGTTCAAGATTTTGGGACAATGTTTGATTTCATATAATTTGAGAAATCCTTTTGTATGAAAAGATCTACCATAATTGAAACTTAATAATGAAATTCACAAATTGAGTAATGCAATATTAAAGGTATAAACTAAAAAGAGGTTTTAGTTAATTAATCGAAGATTAGTTATTAATGTTCTTAAGAAATATATTAACATAATATAGGAATTTTCACGATCTAATGATAAATAATTGAATTGCATGATAAAGGATTAATTTTTATAAGATCTTAGGGGGATTCATCACCTAGGTACTAGCTATTTGATATTGATTAATCATCATATATCTACGTTTTAGTTCATTATTGAGTTGAATTTTAGTTTAGTTTAGTTTTAAATTAAATCATCATCTTCTTTATTGGTTATATAATATAAAAAGAGGTTCTTATTATTACTTACAGTCCTTGTGGGATCGACTTGTACTTTGTAGTCAACTACAGCTACACCATATACTTGCAATTTAAAACACATTTAAAATATATACAACCAAGTTTGCGGGGTCATTTTTAGGGATTGGAGTATTAGGAACACCCAATTTTTATTAATTTACCCATTATTTCTTGTTTTATTTCTTTTTAATTTTTGTTTAATAATTTTATTGACTTAGTTTTCTTACCTCTACATGTCTTGAGGTTAGTTTATGACCTGGAGAAATCAATCACACTTAATTAATGAAGATCCAAAGATTGAGAGGATAACTCATAGAAATCTCCAGAGGACCTTACTTACAGAGATTGAGTTAGATTGATAGATAGAGTACTTGGAAGGTCAGATTGATACCAAAGAATCATAAACTATAGTAGGCCAACCAAGGACTATGTTCAATTACACCAGACCGGACTTGATGGGAAGAAAGTCTTGTATTGTGAGACCTACTATTACCACCAATAATTTTGAGATTAAATTGAGTATTATCAAATGGTGCAACAGTCTATCCAGTTTGATGGGCTATAAGATGAAATGCACATATAGCAAACTTTTTGCAAATTATGATACCTTTAAGGTCAATAGTGCCAATGACGATGTAATAAGATTGAGAATATTGTTGTTCTCATTAAAGGGCAGGGCGAAGCAATGCTTAAATTCTTTGTCTAGGTCATCCCTTACCATTTGGGGCCGTGTAGTAGATAAGTTTCTTTTGAAGAACTCGCTGCTATTTAAGACTGCTAAAATAAGGAATGGCATCTTCTCCTATGCCCAGATTGACTCGAAAACATTATATGATACAAAGGAGAGATTTAAGGAGATGTTAAAAAAGTGCCCACATTATGGTCTACCATTATGGATGCAAATTCAGACCTTTTACAATAGGCTAAATAAAGAAATGACACAGATGATAGATGTTATGGCTGAAGGTACTTTAAATAATAAAACATTAGAAGTAGCTCAAGACCTCATTAAATACATGGAAATGAATAATTATTAGTGGTGCTCTTCTTGAACAAAGCTAAGCAAGCCATTGATATTATATGATGTACATATAGTTATGGTATTAGTGAACTAGGTTTAAGTTTTAAGAAGAAAGATTGATAGACTGATGATGAATCCTCAACTATTTTTAAGCAATGTAGTGTGTGGTGAGTGGGCTAGGAGATCTAAGTAAAAATCTTTAAGCACTATAAAATAAGCATGTGGATTATATAGGGAATGCTTATAGACCCTAAAATAATCCCTATAATAAGACATATAATCCAGGATGAAGAAATCACCCAAATTTCTCTTAGGAAAATTAAGGATAGTCAAAGAACATCCCTCCACCATAATTTTAGCAACACCTACCTTAAGAAAGAAGTCGAGCTTTTAAGTCATTGTTCGTAATTCTTTAACATTCAAAGGTAAGATTTCAAACCACAGAAACTTCATTAAGAAATCAAGAAGCTTCTATGCATAACTTAGAAACTCATATAAGTTTGCTTACAAAGTTAATTTATGAAAGATCATAAGGGAGTTTGTGTAGTACCACCTTATAAGTGGAAAAGAGTTACAAGAGGAGAATAAATCCTAAGATGAGAAAGAGAGTGGCACCATAAGTCAAAAGGAAGCTAAAGGTGAAAGCACCTTCCAAAAGTCAAGGAATTTCAGTATGCCATCTTTTATCTTGCTAAATTGAAGAATGATTGCATAAATGAGTAGTTTGGTAGGTTCTTTAAACTGCTTAAATAAATCTATATTAACTTACACCTTATTAAGGTTCTTGTACAGATGTCAAAATATTTAAAATTCTTAAAGTAGTTACTAGCAAAAATATTGATAAGGTATCCTAGAGGTATTATTAAGGATATACTTGTTAAGGTTGACAAGTTTATTTTTCTAGTTGATTTTATGATTCTTGATATAGAGGAGGCTATAAAAGTACCTTTAATTTTAGGTTAACCCTTTTTAGCCACTACTAGGTCTATTATTAATGTTAGTAAGGGCGAGTTAGTGTTTTGGTTTGGAGATCAAAAGGTCACGTTTAAAATGTTTAATGTCCTGAACTAATGCATATACTTCAAAATGAAAAATATTCACTACACCTGCTACTACATCTGGAGAGTTCAGCACGTCCTGTGTGGTGATAGTATAGACCGTGGCTTGAGGTTACGGCTGGTTACTCCGTACCTCAGTCCTGACACTGGGCCCTACTAACTGAGTTCTACCTCTACCTCTGCCTCTCTATGCAGGTCTGCCAACTCCACTCTATTGAGCCAAAGTCTCAATTATAGCTCCTCCTCTAGCTTCAGACTATGATCCTAGCATCTCTGGACAATCTCTGATCTGATGCTCATAAGAGTCACATCGAAAACAAGCCCCAGTTTCTCTCCAACATTCACCACCATGCCTTTTTCCACAGTACTCACACTCAGGCAGTTGTTGAGATCGGTTGGAGGACATTTGTCCACTACCTCTCTCAGTCTGGAAAAATTCACTTCTTGAACGGGATCCTGATTGTCTCGATCCAGTCTGGAATCGAGACGATCTATTCTGGCGTTTCCTGAAACTTCTGTCAGAATCAATCTGAAATTCATCTTGCCTCTTGCCTCTATCATCCTGTCTACTCTTTCCTTAACTATCCTTCAACAACTGTTCAATTCTGATTGAGGCTGCCTGAAGTTTCGTAAGGATACCCAAATTAGAAATAGCAAGTCTCGTCCTGATCTCCATATTCAAACCATCCTCAAATCATCTACATTTATCTTCTTCAGTTGGGATCAGTGCAATTGCATACCCCATTAGCTCATTGAACTTTATTTCATACTCCGCTCCTGAGAGCCTACCTTGTTTCAGATCTATACACTCTTTCATTTTTCTGTCCATATAAATCTTTGGGATGTAATTCTCTTGGAAGACTCTTAGAAAATCACTCTAGGTCAAACTAAAAGGTCTAGTGGTACTGCCTGGGATAGTCTTCCACCACTGGTATGCAGGACCTTGCAGTAGTGAGACAGTATAGTCAAATCTCTCATCTACTTCACAATCTATCTGGTCGAACACTCTTTCAGTTCGCTCTAACCACCATTATGCCTCAGCTCGGTCTGTACTTCCATAGAAGTCTACTGCAACATCCCACTACCATAAAGCAAATACCCGAATACCCGAAAAACATTCAAGTACCTACCTTATGATAACGGTATGTTGGAGCAAATCAATATGATATACACATGACAATCTAACTAACATATGGCATCATCTAACAACCTCGAAAATGACAAATTTTAAAAACCATTCATTCATCAAGTGTACACTGAAATCTCCAAACGAATATTTACACAACTTATACAAAAATGTAGCACTTCGACAAATACTCAAGCTAGAAACTCCTGGTATCAGCTGACAGACCTCTGAGCCATTACTCTATCTAAAAGATTCCTTAAATCTGACTAAGGATCTAGGTCTCCTGTCTCGTACCTGAAAAACACATTGCAATTTTGTTGAGAATTGCGAACTCGGTGAGTGAACCATCAT
>JANZLC010000004.1:12544678-12555610 GCA_026413385.1 Erythroxylum gracilipes
CAAGATGGTTATCTAAGAAATAGGTAACCGTAAGGTGTAAATGAGACATCTCTTGTAGTGGTGTGAATTAAACCTCAGAGTCTACAACAGTTTCTGCATGATACAAGTATCAATTTGAAGTCATTCTATCAAAATTATTGATGTCACGATTTAAATGGAAGTGAATTTGTCAAACAATTGTAAAGTAAGTCCCATTCTATTCATCAAAGATCTAATAGTAGTTGAATTCTTTCAAATCAAATGAAAACTATGGAAGAGTATTGTTTCTAGTCCAAACTATTCACCATACACAAAATTATTTATGGCATAAGCGCCTCTGGTGTACGAATGAAGGGGTCGACAAAGCTAAACTCAAAAACCACCACGCTACTTCCAATGTCAGATTGGGCAAGAAGTCTGCATAACTTTTAATTCATAGGTTTGACTTTATTCAGTGTACTGTGTACTATCACTAAATCATGGTGGTTAGTCCCAATTAAATATCCTCCAAGAGAAGGATATAATATAAGAAGGAAAGGGAAAAATAAAGGTGAAAAAATATTAGCAAAGTGGTAATGTCACTCTTACTATGAAGTTCATTAAGCCATCTGCCAATGCTATCAAATATTTAAACATATAAAACTTTTTTAATCCATATAAAAGATCTGGTTAGATATATTTTCATTTATGTTTCATATGGTTTAAAATTATATAATAATTAATATATTATGCTTTTCATATTGTTTAATATACTTTAAATAATATTTATATGCATAAATAAATTTTATTACAAAATAATATATAGTTAAAATTAATAAAAGTATTTTTTGTAATGTTGCTAAATAGTCTACTGTATGAAGCTTTTTCAAAAAATCTATTTTTTTAATTGACAACCAAACAATCAACTAGCTTCTTAGAAAAGCTCTTATCAGAAAAGCTCTACTGGTATAAGTTCATCTAAACAGGCACGTAGTCATCTTTAATCATTTGGTGGGAGTTTATTGGACAATGTTATTCTATTCATCAAGAAGACATAAATGAGTACACTTTTTTTGTATATCCCTTTATAAACATTTAGAAAAGGAATAGTGAAAGAATAAATGGTTTATTAATACAACAGCTCTAAGACTCCTACATAAAAGATTAGGGAGAGGATGAGGTCTTTTAAGTCTGTCAAGAGTGCTTAACCTATTTCTAACAAATAGCCATTAAATGAATAAAGCTTTTGGTGAAAGGAACTTATGCCATCTTGTATAAGTGCATGATTTCTGAATAGACCCTACAAGAGTTGTTAGTGAAGAAGCCAAAAGAGCTTCCTAATAAAAAGGCTTTATCCTCAAAATTGAGATTTAGTTAGTAATCAATAAAGCTTCTTTTAAATATGTTAGAACCCCTATTGTTGTAGGACCAGTCTCCATTACTGATCAGAAGCTTTACTTTTACATTATTAGGATAGTGAAGTATGAAGTTTTGAAAGTTTGGTGGAAGATAAAGAGGGCATAAAGCACTCTAATTATCATAATATAACTAAGCTTCATTTTCATTCCCAGTCTTCATTTTGACTAACGGTTATAGACTACTCTAAAACTTCAATAAATTGAAGTATACTTCATAAAGTGTCATTTCTAGGCTTAATGATCCAAAAGTCTTTCCCTTATAAGTAATGGCTATTGATCCATTTTACCTATAAGGGCTCATTATTATTAAGGATTCTCTACATTCTTTTTGAAAGTAAGACCTTGTTCACCATTGAGATTGACTGTATACCCAAACCAACTTCTTTTTTAGGCAAGTAAATAGTATTCCAACTAAATTTGGTATGAGGTTTCTAGTAACCATATCCTGTCTAGAGGAAGTTTCCTAAAAGCTTGTTTAGGTTTGTACAGTGCTTTTTTAGGAGGATAAAAAGGGAGGACCAATAGGTGTAGAGATTACTAAGTTTAGATATGATCAGTTGTAAGCTTATAGTATAATTCAGATACTTATTACACTAACTACCAATTATACTCTTTACCATGTCAAAAAGAGGCTGATAGTTTTGGAAAAAGATTCTCATCTAAGTTATAAAGACCACTAAGTAAGTAAATGGAAGGAGATCTAGGACTTAGTTTTGATATCTTAACAAGAGCCTAAGCTGAGTTTAAAGCATTGTAAGAGACTATGATATAACTCTTTTTCTTGTTAAAGCTCAAACTTGATAGATTGTTGAAGGAATCCAAGGAATTTATGAGATAAGAGATTGATATTGCATTAGCACCACAAAATAGGAGTAGATAATTAGCAAAAACTAGCTTGAATAATCTCATTTATTCATACTTCTTATGAAAATTGAACCCATTCTCTAACATGATGTTATACTTAATCAGAAGGTCCTTTTGTCTTATTCCCCCTGCTCCCTTGACCAATTCAAAAGCTTCACCATTATTTAAAACACTATATGAAGGAATTGTGATACATTGAGCAATCTAAAGAGATAAATTGAGGAAACCCATGTCTTCAAAGAAATTTGAATGAAGTCCCAATCCATAATGTGAAATGCTTTATAAATGTTAATTTTCATTATGCAATTCCTATTTGAGTCTTGTAAGTGGTAGTTATTGATAAGTTCTTGAGCAAGAAGGACATTATCTCCTCTTTATAAAAGCTGCTTATGAAGGACTAATTAGTGAAGAAAGTATCAAACTGATTCTTAATGCTAAAAGCTTGTTATAAAAAGTGTTACAGTAAGTTAGTCTCTCATAAAGTTACATCAGTGACCTTAGGAACTAGACATATTTGAGTTTTGCTATAAAATTTCAATAACTTGGAGCTAGAGAAAAATTCCAACACTACTTTACTCACCTACAACTTTAATTAGTCTCATTATTTTTTAGGAAAAATAAGTATTAAACCTATCAGAGCATGGTAATTTGTTGGGGTTTAAGTGAAACACCATCTTCTCATTCTCCTTTATTATGAAAATTTTTATGAGGGATTTATATTGTTGCCTTGAAATTGAATTGGAAATGAAGGAACTAAGAGATATACCCAGCGATTACCTCCTAGGTAGAGTGCCTAAATGTTTTTATAAGTTACGTGATAATAGGTCATTTTGTTTAGAAACTACCCCTATTCCTTTCTAATAACAAAAATTCTATTCATATTGTTTCTAGTAAGCAATGATCTATAGAAGAATTTGGTGTTGCCATCCCTATTCTTAAGCTAAGAAACTTGAGATTTTTTCTTAATCTAAGAAGCATGGATTTCTAGAGCTTCGGTATAAGTATTTAAGATATGCCTTTCTTTATTTTACTTTAACACATCTGAAGGAGAATATAATAAGAATTATGAGTATGAATAAGATGATCCTTAACTTGTTTAAGATTCAAAGAAGAATTAAAGAGAGTACAAGATTTAAGACTTTTAAGCTCCATCTTTATACTCATTATTTTTTAATAGAATTTGAATGATTCAAAGCTTGGACATCCAAATTTAACCCCCAAATCACTACATCTAGAAACCCTAGACATTACACAAGAAGCTAAAGAATTTGAAAAGAGAATTCCTTCTTTAAGTTAATAATAAATCATAAATCTTAATAAGGGAGTGATCAAATCCAAGATAATTATTAAAGAATGCTACAGGAATTTCAAAAGCCATTCCAATAGCCCTTTTTTTCTATTGCTCCAAGTGAAAAAAACATCCTTCATGTTTACTGTCTATTACCTCAATACTAGTTAAGCATGATTAGAGTTTAGGGCAATGTCTACTTGAGCTTCTAACTCCTTCAGCTTCAGAAGATAAAGTGATGCTATTTAAGTCTCTTAAAATTAACCAAGGCTTTTGTATTGATCCATAAAAGGATCTTAGGTCCTTCCATAAATTAGCTCTTTAGAATGTGAAATTTGATGTATAGATAAATGAAAGCCATAAAGTCCCAATATTACAATGCTTGATATGCAAATGGATGCATTGATCAATAGAAGTGTGACTAAGGATACTAGTTTTATTGGGATCACAAGCTACCAATATCCTACCATACTGGTAGACGTTAAGATTGGTAATAAATTTTCAATTTCTCTTAAATAAACAAAGTTTTACACATTTTTTTAATACCTTTAGCTTAGTTTTTAAAATGCCAAAGACTAATAACTTTATTAGGTTGATATAATTAAAAACTATTTGTTGTTTCATCAGCTATTAAGCCCCTTTATGTTTTAGGCTAGAATAAACATGGATGTTAGTAAGAAATAGAGCCTCTAACCTTAGTTATGTGGCTTGATGTCTTCTTAATAACTATTTTAAATTCCTTCAAAGGGTGATCAACGGAATTAAGATGGTGTACTCTAGCTTTTGTTCCCTCAGAAGCCAATGGAGTGTTGGATGCTCCTACAACCTTTTGTTGATCCTTTGAACTAAGGATGGCAACTGGGCCCCGACCTAGCCTAAAGTCAATAGGCTAGGCCCAGGTTGACTAAGTCTTAAGCCCAATTTTCTAAAAATTTGGGCCTATATGCAAAACGATAACATTTTGTTAGAAATGATGTCATTTTGACATTTTAAATTAAAAAAGGTAGGGTCGAGTCAGGCTCGGGCCTAAGACTAGGCCTAGCCCTACTGTCTTAGGTCCAATTGGGCCTTGAAATAAGCCCAGGCCCAGCCTAGTCTATTGTCATCCTTATATTGAACTGAGTTCAATATCTCTCTGGTAAGGACTATCAAGGTTGTTCCCTCTTGAGATTCCAAAGCTAGAATCACTTAGAAACTAAAAATTCCACCAAAGACTTTTATTGATTTCCCTTTCTCCTTAGAAAGGAGATAAAATTTATTTTGTTCTTTTAAGATAGTAGGAGTGTTTGAAGGCTTAGCAGAAGAAGTAGATTGATTTTAGTTATTTAATCTGATAAGTTCTTTATAGCTACCATTTTGAATAATCCTCTTTATAGGTTTCCAAAGATTTCCTTGTTGCTTCAATATAGGTCCCACTGGTAGATAATAATAATGGAATCCTCTATTAATGAATCATCCTTAGTTAAGCTTAGCAAGGGTATAAAATTTCAGAGCTTTTGCTTTAAATTCACTCTTACAAATATCCTTACATATCCAACATATCATTTAACAGCTATAGCTTCGCCTATACAAATTGGTTTCCTTTTGTAACTTGCCAAAGAGCTTAAAACCTTAGTGGACCATTGACAAAGATAGATATTGTGAAAGTTCACCTAGAGGGGAACTTGCTTCTGTATCATCATCAAGGTTGGTTCTCGGTTTCTAAAGTTGAAGAAAGATTAGTAAGCTATTGTATTGCTAGGGCCCTTATTCTATTATCTCTTCAACTTTCTCCTTTAAAGTGAATTTGAAGAGGAATAAGTTTTCCTCATTTAACAGAACATCTAAAAAGGCCCTAGTTTTCTAGTTTTTAAGAGAGTAATGCTTAATTTAAAGAAGGCAGGGTGTTTACCAAGGAAGAACCCAACCTCTTTGGAGGACTAAACATTTTACACACTCTTTAAATGTCTCTATTTGAGAAGAAACTATTGAGCCAACTTTTGTCTTAGTTGGGTGACAAAAGTGAAGGTAAATATTTGAATGATTCCCTAACCCTATAACCTTCTTCCAATTAAGGGAAACTTAGTTGTGGTAGTGTTAGCCTTCGAATCATCCTTAATTAAAGAGGTAGAAGTTAGTTGCCAGCTTAAAAGAGCCTTTCCTATAAGCCCTAGTAAAGTAGTGGAAGAGGATAAGAAAGGAAAAAGACATTCTTATAGGAAGTTCTACATAAGGCCTTGAGGTTCAAAATCTACTAACCTAGAAAGGAACAAAATTGATGAGAAATGAAAAGTAGTTTGAGTTACTGATCTATAAATGGTAACAAAATTCAGAATCCATTAACTTAAAAGGAACAAAGCTGATGAGAAACGAAAAGTAGTTTGAATTAATGTTATATAAATGGTAACAAAATAGAGGCGGAAGTGCAAAGAATAAACCACCTTTAGGTGCCTAAGATGTGAACCTAAACTACGGAAGATGAAGTGAATTGAAAGAAGCAATGTAGAAAGCTTGAGGAAAAAGAGAATATCAATGAACTGGAATAAAAGAAATGAGGGAATAGGAATAACTTACCTTGGGGAAAAAGGCAAGGTTACAGAGGAAAGGAATCAAAAAAGAGGATGGATGGCAGCATAAGGAAACAAGAAAGGAGAAGAGCATAACATTATTATGATTAGTCCAGTTGCACTAGCAACGAAGATGAAGGAATAACAATAGAGAGAAACTTAGAGAGAAGCTAAGCTTTTTCACTTTACAATACAATTTTTTTATAATTATAGATTTATTATGAATGTATATAAGAAACTTAAATAAAAAACGTTGTAATAAATTTTAATTAAAAAGTAATTTATTAAATTTTAATATGAAATTATAATATTAATAAATTTTATTCATATTTATGTAAATAAATTATTTAAGATATGCTAAAATGTTATAAAAATTGTCTATCTTATATACTAATTCTTTTTTTATATAATTTTGGTGTAAAAGACATAAACGTCCACTATAATTTAAGAAACTTTAGAAAAAGTTATAAAAATTCATTTTAGCTTTTAATTCTCTAGAAAAATCCTTTTTCTTAAACTTTGATTAAAAAATGATTGTAAAACATATATGTTATAAACTTCATACATAGACTAATTAAATTTCATTGAAGTTTAGCTTTTAAACTCAAATTGAACTAATTAAACTCGAAATAAGTTAATAGTTTAAAATAATTATAATAAATTATTTTTAAGCAATATTTGATTGGTCCACATTTGATGTTTATACCACAGGTACTTCATCAATATTTTTAAATCGAAGTTTAGGAGAAGGGATTTTTTTGAAAAATTAAAAACTATAAGGAGTTATTTCAAGAATTTTAAAGATTATGGAGTTTATTTTTAATTTTTAAACTACATAGGAGGTCTACGTCTTTTTACCTATTTTATATATGTATTAGAATTGTAACTTTTCTTCTATCAATAATTTATATTTATATTTCAAATTTTCATGTTATGTATTTCTCTATTTTAACTAGAAAGATATATTATTTTACTAAACTTTATAGTAATAAGAAATAAAGTTTTATAAATATATGAATTTTAACACTTTATCTAATTAAATATGATGCACATAAAATTTTTTAATAAAATAATTATAACTAAAATACGTGTGTTAAGTCACATAATCAATATCATCATAATTAAAGAACTAAAGTTATGTTAGCATTTCCTTATACATGTAAATAATGGAAAAGAAAAGAATTAAATGATCAACTTGTGAGATTATAAATACAATCACTCAATTGAATAATGTCAAAAATTTTAAGTAGTTACTGAACCAATATCATTTCACAATAAGCATAGGCTAATACTATATTCATATTAAATTTATGTGGAATGGTGCTAAAGGGCTTATAAGCATAAAGTAAGGTTAGTTGGGATGAGATCTATAAACCTTATTATGTTGGAGGACTAGGAATTAGAAGTATAAAGCTTTTAAACAAGGTTCAATTTTGCAAAAGGCTCTAGAGAATCCTCTCTAATAAAGAAGCCCTTTGGGCTAGTGGATCCAAATCTTTTTGTTTTTGAAAGGAAAAAGCCTATGGGAATTCCAATCAAATGTTAGAACCTTATGGTTCATGAAACAATTACTGTATTTTGAGAAATACACTTTAGAATTCTATCACATGCAAGATTGCAAATTGAGCTTTAGCTTCCTTATGGTATGACAACTAGTGTTCAATTAACTCTCCTTATTTTCTCTCCATGATGCTTTAATTCTCTTCCTATTCTAAAGTTAAAAGATTTCTTCAATAATGAGGTATGGAATTATGAATTCTTAAGGAACTACGGTAATCTAATTTCTGGAAATATTCAAAGTTATTCAAAGTTATCATGAAAAAGGCTCCTATATATGGGGCGAACCATCATTCAAAGTTGTTTACAAATTCTTCTTATAAGCTTCTCATTAGCCCTCAACTTCCCAAACTAGCCTAGACAAAGATAATTTGGAAAAAATGGGTGCTATCACAAATCTATTTCTTCCTATGGGTAGTAGCTAAGAATAAACTCCCTATATTGGATAAGTTATATACTTAAACACTCCTAATAGGTGTGTATTATGCCTTAAGGATTTAGAATCACTAAACCATTTATTCTTTGATTATCCATTATTAAGGAGCATCTGTAGTGTAACATGATTTCATTTCTCCATAAGGCCTAAACCATTTATTCTTTGATTATCCATTCTTAAGGAGCATCTATAGTGTAACATGATTTCATTTCTCCATAAGGCAATCTAGCTTTGATCATTCTTCTATCCTAACTAAGATTTCTATAATGAGCCAGGCAATTTAATGCCCTAACAACATAATTTCCCTAAGAAGCTCAATGTACAGAATCTAGATAGAGAGGAATGTAAGAATCTTCAAGAACTAGGAATCATAAGCTTCTTTAGTAATTCATCAAATCACTGAATGGATCAAGGAGCAATTTGCTATTTATAACCTATATAGTTACTAAATTGAATGCAAGTAATTATGGTGAATCCCACCTAACTTATGAGAATCCATTAAAGAATAAATACAAGGGATCCAAATTCACATACATAGTCCAACGAAGGTAAACTAAGTAGAAAGAGGATTACTTAATCACATTTTAGATATATCTAGTGTCCTCGAAGGCACTTCCACATTTATGCAATGATCGTAAAATTAAAGGACTTATAACAACCATTTAGCAATAGGAACATTGAGGATCCAAGTCTAAATTAGTGAAGATGTTAATCAAGCTTCAATGAATCTGCAAATAAAATAAAAGTCAGATTGTAAGAAGTTTTTCAACAGCAAGTTAAAGGAATCAAAATAAACAGCTTAAGAGATTGAGATCAATTATCTAAACAAGTAACTTCATGTACTGAAGGAGTTTGATGCAAGGGGTATAAACTTTAAGGCACTTGGTAGAGTTACTTGATATTGACTTGTGAGCTTTAAGTTTGAGCATCTATTCATAATAAAATATCAATGTAATGGTTATACTTTAGTTTCTATTATCGTATAGTGAACTGACTCTATGGGTCTTTTAATATGGCGTTGGAGGCCAATTCCTTATTATCAATGAATCATTATTTAATTTTTTTTAAAAAAAGTAGTTCAATTTAAAACAAGATTTGTAATAAAATTTAGTTTTTCATAAAGCAATTTGAAATATATTTACTTTCAACATTATACGTTAATTAATGAATTAAAATGATATGAACTAATTTATTGGTGTAGGAATTATAGCTTTTGATGCTACATAATTTTTATTGAATAAAACATCTAAAATTTTTTTAGAAATTAACTATAAGACTTTTAATCTTCAAGTGATTATGCTTAAAAATTTATATTTTATGATGAATGAATGAATTAATTATAAATATTAAAAGAACTTATTTAGTTAAAAAGATAAACAAGTTTAGCTCCATACCTAAGATGCCTCATATCATGGCTAAATGTGAGATTTACACCACAACATTTCATAAAAGGTGTAAGTAAGTCCCTATTGTTATCTTTGGTACCACTTTGTACCTTAAATGATATTAAAATAACACTCATTGCATCTTAAATAGGGAGTAAAAGTTGCACAAAGATAATGATAGGCCTTATTTAGACCTTTAGTAAAATGATAGGCCTTATTTAGACCTCTAGTAAAATGTTAAGTAAAAATTACACTTTTAATCAATTTCTAAAGAAATTATTTTTAAGATTAAATCAATGTCTAATTAGTTCACCTTGCCCAGTTATGACACCAAATAGGCTAAATTTATGACCCATATACTAGAATCTTCCAAAAACTTAACTTTTTTAGGATATAAGGTGATTTCAGGATCATTTTGAAAATATTAAGGTGCCATGTGATACCATAGATAACGATAGAGACTAATTTAAACTTTTTAGGAGAAGTTAGGGGGCAATTCGTATCTTTTGCTGAATATAATTGGTGTTTACATCAAAATTATATGAATGATTTAGAGACACTAAAATTTATGTTTTTAGTAAAATCCCAAATAGATCATCATTTAGTACTACAGATAATCAAATAAACTGATCATGCTAAAATTCTTGTTTCTTCTTATTTTATATCTATTAGTTTCAACATAAGCTAAACTCGTAAGAGAGAAAAATGATAACTTTTTATAATATTTTTGAAGTAACTTCATTTTAGTTACTCTTTATGCTTTCATATGTCATACATTTAATCTTATATTTAAGTTTTCATATAATTAGCAAATATAAATTTCTTTGTTTGAATTCTTAAGAATAAAGGTGTTACAAAAAATTAATTAAATACATGTATAATGAAAAAGCGGATATAACTCTTAGTGATATCCTCTAATTCCACCTTTTAAACTTGAATTTTGTTAACTCCAAGTTCAAATGACTTATTAAAACATATAATTTTAAATTTGAGATTTGATTTAGGGTGTTTGATGTATGCAAAGGGTGAAGTTTGATAATTTAATCTCATACAAATTTGGAATTTTGAGATTCAATTAGGATAATTTAGTATATAAATATCATATTTATATGATGTGATTGATTGTTGTAGATTATATTATGTTTTTATAAGTGTTTATGTGTGATTTCAAGTATTTCTTAGATGATTAT
Organism: Erythroxylum gracilipes; assembly: GCA_026413385.1. NCBI lineage: Eukaryota > Viridiplantae > Streptophyta > Magnoliopsida > Malpighiales > Erythroxylaceae > Erythroxylum > Erythroxylum gracilipes. The sequence goes on from JANZLC010000004.1 coordinate 12,555,321, forward strand.
CATATGTATAGGCTTAGAATTATGTTATTGCTAGTATTTGTATGTGTTTTAAGTGTTTGATTGGTTTCGAGCAAGAATTTGATCTTAATTTTATATTTCAAGAGGTGTTTCATGTGTTTATGAGTCTATGGAAGCAGGAATGTGAAGAAAAGAGAAGATCTTGGTGAATGGATGTTGGACCGGGAAAATTTCCTTTAAGTAAGCATGATTTCAAAATAATTTTGGAGTTTAGATAGATTTAATTTTTGGAACTATAATGGTGCCAAGGTTAGTAGGATTTGTTGAATGGA
>JANZLC010000004.1:12645151-12656951 GCA_026413385.1 Erythroxylum gracilipes
AGGCAGGGAGAGCAACAAAAAGTTCTTTCTACAAATGGGAAACTTATTATTGTTTGTGGTTTGTTGTCAGAGAAGCAGTATCAAGCAAATGTCTCTGGTAAAAAAAAGACCACCAAATTGCTGCAATATGAAACATCGACTGTTCTTGGACAACATGCAGAATTTGGGCATCATGGAATCTCAAGTATACAACATGGGATCTCAATTGTACAACAGTCTCCTAAATGAAAAACCGAGATCAGCACAAACATGGTCATACCATTCCCCTTAAATCCATGCCATCCTACCAAGCTACAGGGATGTAAGCGGCCACGCCGTGGGAGATCATGTAAGCTAAAACCAGATGTAGAGGCTGAGGCTTTCTTACCCACAGATTATCATCTTTATCATAATGAGAAGCAGCACCAACCTGAGGGCCAAGAAACTGCAGGATGTCTGAAATCAAATTCAGTGGCAAATCCAATGATCAACTCATCTCTGCATTTAGACTCAGATCAACAGAACTATAATGAGCAGCAGCAACAACAACAAAAGAGACAAAAGAGGAGGGGCAGGCCTCCAAACGCTGTAAAAGCTACTGTTGTAACGCCAGATGCATCATTGCATATACAGCAGCAGTAAAAGGTTTCTTCATGGCAATCCAGTGATGGAATCATCTCTGTATTTAGATTCAGATCATCAGAATTATAATAAGCAGCAAAAGATTCACGAGAGAGAGAGGCTACCAAATGCAGTAAAAGCAGTAGCTATAACACCAGATGCTTTATTGCATACACAACAGCAACAGAAGGTGCTGCAAAGAAGTGAGAGGAGTTGTCTCATACGAAATTCATATTCAAACTCTATTACCAAACATCTCTGTAGAGCAAGACTGCGATAATGGGACTAGAGGATTTTCTTTTTTTTTTTCTGTGGCAGCTACAACATGGATGCTATTAGAAGAGATTTGGATAGTTTAATCGGTGTATGCTTCTGTTGGATATAAATAATACAAATGTTGTTCGCAGTATTGTGCAATCTTTCTGCTATGTCCAAGAAGTCTCATAGGTCTTATATTAGGAGCATGCCATGGATACGGAGATAGGTACAGTATCGGTGGAAATGGTTGGCAGATTCCAGCGATTCTAATATAATTCCTACTTTCCCTTGACTGCACGAAGGTAAACTATGAACAGGCATACATATATGTAGAGACAAAACATAATTATGTGTAAGCATGTAGCTTTGTACGAGAAAAGTTTCCACGGATTTTGTTACCCCACATATAGAAATGAAAACGTGAAGGGTGAGGAACAGAAACCAAAGTCCAAAACTTAAAATGAATCGTCTGCGATGGAAGGCTTGTTAACATATAACTGGGTACATTCCTATTGATTTGTACAGAACTGGGCTTTCCCTTCCTTCTCAAACTACTCCAAAAGGTTTAAAGGAAAAGCCCAACTACCCAAGGGCCATACACATGAGTTGCTGTTCCGGAAAGCATGAGCCGAAGCATTAGGATGTCTATATTATACGTATCAATGACTTGTAAAGAGGAATCGCATTCAAGCCAATCCTCTGGAATCATATGCCGTCAATTCCCTTATTCTTGAACGGCTATAGTTGGCCATTCTTTTTTACTCCCACGAATATTAGAACCAACATGGGACTTGTTCCAATCGATCGACATGGAATAATAATTAATTAAAGATTACTTGCATTAGAAAGTATAACATACGACTGGTAAAGATAAGACATGACCATTACGATTGGTAAAGATAAGACATTTGCTTACCAAAAAAAAAATATATAAGACATTTGGACATCAACTGTTGCAGACATCATCCCAAAACTTTAAGGTGTCTTATCCCTCACTCTTCACAAATTTCTGCCCTAAACTTAGAGTTATGTGTTCTTTGTTTTGGGAACAGATCGTTCGTTCTGAAATTCTGCGAAAATATGTTTATTGGATGGATTTGATCCTATGAAATAAAGTAGGATTGTTACACTTTGTTTTAATTCTTATCTCTCCACCTTTACGAACCGAAATTTCTAAAATAATGAGTATCCATTAGTAATCCCCTCGGTTGGGGTAAATATAGAAAAAGATAGAAGTTAGCTTCTTTTGTCAAGTGGATTGGTATTTGGTTGACTGACAGAGCGCTGGTTGCTAAAAAAAATCCAGATCTAACCTATATGATATTTTGGCAAGATAACTTATAAAATTCAATCTATATCTTAACATTATAAATAAATTTTAATTTTAATTCAAATATTGTATGTTATTTAAAATATACTCTCACAATATGAAAACGCTTAATTTTAACCATAATTTAATAATCCTGTCAACATTCTATTAAAAAAATTTACTATATTATTTTTATGTTTTTTGTGAATTTTTCTACCAATTGAACAAAAGAACCTATAAATAAAAACCCTCGTACCTCTTACTGAGAATCATTATCATCATACTCCGAATTTTCGCATTGATGCAGGGTCTGAGAGGCCTGATAATACGCAGCCTTACCTCTACAATGTAGAGAGGTTGTTTCAGTAGACCCACATGCATATGTGACAAGATAACAAAATTAACCAAAAAATAGGAATACCACAAAAACTAGATACTAGAAAAGACAATAAATACTTAGAGAGTATTAAAGGAAATACAATATAATTAGGGGAAGCAATGAGAAAAATAATAATAATCAAAGAAATAGAATAATAAATAAATAGCCCAACTGACACTAAAAGGTAAGCCTGATACAAACACCCAAATAAAACTAATATAAATATTAAGAACTACTACCAAAACCAATGCTAAAAGGAAGTAAATAAAAAAGAACAATATAAAGAAAGAAAAAATACTAAGAATAAAAGATTCCTAAAAACAATAAAACAGCACAGGACTGGAGAGGGATACTGATAAGGGAAAGCAGTAGGATACATAAAGAAATAATCACAAAAGACCACTAAATAATATTTCCAAGCGGTGAATAAAAGTAGTAATAGTAGCAAAAGGGAGAGAATACTCTAATAGAAGGCAAAACAAAATGTAAAATATAACTCAACTTTTAAAATTAAAATATATTTTAAAATTAAAATATAACAAAAGGTATCATTTCTTTATTTGTTAAAAAAACACCAATACCTAGATGATAAAAGAGCAATAAAGCATCAAAGAACTCGACTTTGAAAAAAAACTGAAACCATAAGATCATTAAGCATAAAAATCAATCTTGACATAAATCCAACAATATCATATGTAAAGAGATCAACATAATCAAACCCATAAAGCATTACACACTAAACCATAAAGAAGCTAAATATCAAAAGCAAAAAAAAACCATAAAGAACAGAAATTTCAAAAAACCCAACAAAACCCAGAAAACACCAAAGCAGAAGAGACTGATGAATCAAGAACCCTACCCGAAAAGAGGAGGCTACGAAGAAGGAAGAGAGAGTGAGAGTGCCAAGAAAGAGGGAGAGCAATGTTTACATATCTCTTATTTGATCGTAAAAGGAACCGCCTATTTACATACCTTGTCAAAGAAGAACGCATAACCTTCATGAGAAATAGGAGCGAGAGAATTGGCAGAGATCCGGCGCTACTTCATCATCATCAACCGTGTCTAACTTTTTGGTACTCGCTGCTCTACTACCATTGTGAAAAACATAAAAGAAAAAGGCAACAACTTGGATGCCTTGTGATTCACACAAATGAATTATAACCATTTTAGAAACCTTTTGGTCTCAGCAAAAAAAAAACAATGTTTTTTTCAACAAAAAGGTACCGACCTATCAACCAAAACTCTAAAAGAAACAAACTTTAACTGATTCCCAAGAGTATAATAAGATCTAACCCAAAAGCATCATTCTCTAGAAACTTCAATCATAAACCCAGCAATGCAAAAGAAACAAAGACCAACTCTCTCATTAGCTAAACAATAATAACCCCAAATTACTAAAAAAAAAAGCCAACAAGTAGAAGCACCCAATAATGCGATCGAATCTATGAAACCAAATGTTACCCATCCAAGTGCCAACCGAAGAACATCCAAAACCCTAAAAATGGAGACCCACCGAGCCCATGGAAGCAGAAGGACCACTAGCATGAGTCGTAAAGCACCAAACAAACACAAATCAAACAAACAAATAACGAAACAAGTTCAAAGAGATGTCAATTTAACTCGAAACCCAGTCAAAGAATTTAAAAAATCACAAAATCCCTATATCAGTAAATTTGAAACTTGTGCTCCCTCAGCACTTGTTGAACCCAAGTTTTGGATTCCTTTAGTAATGCACTCTCAAAAAAAGATGGGACATTTTTCCAACAGAATCATGGGAAAAATATCCAAAATTTTGGTTCAAGTTCTAAACTTAAAACTTGAGCCAAAAACCTAGATCTGGATTGAAGACCAAGCACTTGAGATATCCTATCAAAGCGAGACAGAACATAAATAAAAAGAAAGATGATTGTAGAAGCCCAAAGCAAAAGAAAAAGAAAGGGAGACTTAGAAGAAGCAAAGAGATGAGATCGAAATGAAAGAAGACTTACAAAGTAGTAGGAAGGGGGAATCGTAAGATGCTCTCAAATCATCTATTCAAATTTCTAAAGAATATCCAGATCCAATGCCAAAATCAAGTACATTACACGAAGAAACCCCATATATATGTAATTATATGCTAGATTATACCACTGAAAGCGAGGAAAAACTAAGATCTGAAGACAAACTAGGAAAAGGGCGCGCCGAAAACCTTAGATCTGATGAGAAACAGTTACCTAAAGCAGCTAGTTCGAAACTAACAAGGAGCGATAAGCAAAATAACTGAAAAGAGAACCTCGTTAAAATCATATAAAGGTAGATTGACCTTTAAATGATAAGGAAGACGATGACAAATTCGGGGAAGGAGAAACATGGGGATTAGATCCGTCGAAGTAAACATTTCTGCTGTTATCATAACCGTCGTTGTTACTTCGAGACTCCGTTGCTCCAGTGAAATGATTTCCTCGCGAATCCATCACGACTCACCCCTTGCAGCTGTTTACTCAACAGTTGGGAATCCGATCTGGAAACAGAGCTGCCTTTGTTCGCGTCCCCCTTCGGAGCATCGTCAGTTTTCGGATCAGGAATCTGCTCGTGCTGAATACACAATGTTTATAAAATTTTAATTTTGACACTTTTTAGTTATAGAGAAGAACTTTTTCACTCATATGTCCCAGCTTTATATGTCATAATCTGGTAACATTTGATTTTGACAGAACTGACGTGGTCATATCATATGCCTTCGATAACAAACGTTCCTTATAGCATGTACAATTTGCCAATTTGAAAAGCCTTCATCACAGTCAGGAACCTCTAACTACTTTGAGAACTCCACTTCCACCAGTGTAACGGTAGCCTTTTGAATCCAAAGTACTTAAAAATATGAGATTTCTCTTTAAGTCTAGGACACAGCGAACATTTGTCAACATTCTTATTACACCATCAAACATTTTTAATTTGATAGTGCCTACACCAACCACTTTACAAGCTTGATTGTTGCCCATTAATATAACTCCACCATCAACTGAATCATAGGTGGAGAACTAGTCTTTTTTGGGACACATGTGAAATGAGTAGGTAATGTCAAAGATCCATTCATCTCATGGTCCAGATCTTTCTTCACTAACCAAAAGAACATGAGAGACTCTTGACTATAAATAATAGTCTCTCGAAAATGCTTATAAGATGGAGGTAAGGAGTGGAGCAATATGAGAGCTTGGTCTTTTAGATCATACTTGATGTCCATATTCTCAAGATCCATGAGAATTGAACTAAAATCAACAAGTGATTTGAATGAACCACCTTCTGCCATACGAAGCATGTGTAAGCGATGTTTTACAACCAACTTGCTAGTGAGACTCTTTGTCATATACAAAGATTCCAATTTGTGTCATAATGAAGCAGTTGTCTTCTCATGGATAACTTCATACGAGACTTCATTTGAAAAGGCTTAAGTGAATGCAACCATGGCTTTTTCATCCATGTCTAGCTTTTGGGTGTCAGTTAATTCGCCTAGTATTCCGCCCTTTCCTATCAAGGCCTTCTGCATACCATTTTGCGTCAAGACTGTATACATCTTGACTTTCCACAAAGCAAAGCTAGTATTGCAGTCAAACTTCTCAAAATCAAATCTTGTTGTTGCCATCTTCAAATAAACTTCTAATCACAAGCTTTGATACCAATTTGTTGCGATGAGTGTAGGATTTTCAAAGATTGTTGGCACAATCTCCCTTCTTTTGTCAATGGTTAGTAACCATGCAAATATATGTATGAGTGCCAAAGATTTGTTTTGACAAATTGTACACTTTTTTGCCTACAGAAAGAAAGCCACCGTATTCATGAAACAAAGACAAAGAGTGAAAAACAAAAGTTGCAAAGAGGGTTTGAGTGAAAGACAAGAGGTCATTTTGTTATGCCATTTGTGAGTTATTTTAGGTGAAAATATATGTGAGTTTTGGGTGTAACTGGGTTAAAAGGTTGAGAGAAAACAAAATATTCTCATTTCTCCATTAGTGAAATTTTATTTGATTGTCTTCACTCATGGACGTAGCCATTTCAAAAGGGTGAACCAAATAAATTTCTGGTGTGTTATTTTTTCCACATATTTCTCTACTTGTTGTTGCATTACTCTATTCAAATTTCTTAAAAAAATTCTATGATCTTACACTCGTCGCAACATGTATTGTATCTGTTGGTATCGTCAGTACAAAAATCAACACCGAACAAAAAAGTTTCGTACCGAACTCTGGTACTTGTCAACACTGGTTCTTTGGGTTGATATCGACTGGTAATTAAAATATCGATCAAATATCAGTTAAATATTGGTTAAAACTATAGATTTGAAAAAATTTTAGGACTAAATTAAAAATTTGAAATTTCTCCTCTATAAAATAATAACAATAATTACTTAGACATATCAAGGAATATGATTAAATTATTTATAACTTATTTAACAAATAATAAAAATATAGCGAAGTATATATTAAATAAATTTTATATTATTAAATTTATACAAAGTGATTGTAGAATACATAACTAAATATATTAGTTAATACAATCATATTTAATATTTTTAAATTTTTATTTATTTTGTATTGATAATATATGTACTTTTCTAACATATACATGCAAAAATATAATAATAACTTTTGAAATTAAATTTATTTTAATTTATAAAAAATATGTGAAATTTTTAGTAAAGATTAAAAAATATTTGTTATATCAAATTTATATTATTATGAGTTTTTAAGATATGATTGAAGGAAAGTAAAAAATTGTATAATATAATATATTAATGATTTATTTTGTAATTTTATAAAATTTAGAAATTATTTTATATTTTTATAAATTATTCAAAATGACATTAGGTATTAATCGTATTGTATTAGAATCAATTTAATACCAAATTTGGGTACGATATTCATAATATTATTTTAAATTATAAACTATAAACGGTAAATTATGATTTAAAATTTTAAAAAGTTAATTAATTTTCAGAGTTTAAATCGGACAAGAAAGAGAGCTATGTTTTGTGCATCTCATCCCCTGGTCTGCTGGTGACAATCGTTGCATCCCCAGGGACCCCACCAAATACACGAGCCAAGTTTTTATTGGTTGAATTCCCTCGTAAGATAAAAAGGCCAAATCTTTAGTTTCTGTGTCTCGCGGCCGCAACGCCAATGGTTTACGTAACTTCGTGGGACGAGTTCGTCGATCGATCTGTTCAACTGTTTCGCGTTGATCCCGATTCTGTATGTTAATGAACTCCTAATCTTTAGCACATTCTTCTGTTTGCTTTTAGATGCCGAAATGACGTTTTTGTTTTCATTTGTGGTATTTCCTCACTAAGATCTGATTGAATAACTTATTGTCTCTCTCTTTTAAGTTTTTCTGTCAATTGAAATCAGAAGACGCTTATAAATTTGTCCTACTGTTGTTTGTGGTTTATGAAACTGAACTTGGGATAAAGACACGCTATTGCATGAAGTACCGACACTGCGACGGCAAGTTAATTCTCAAAGTCACTGATAACAAAGAGGTATTTGTGTTTCTTATTCCTTTTCTGTCGACATGTCATTGATTCTGTTCCTGGACCTTCTAAGTTCGTCTAGTATGTGATGATTTCTCTGAAACTGAGTATAACATTAGAAACACGGTTTTGGATATAGACTATGAGGATGGATGTGCAGATTTGTAAACTATGGTTAAAATCTCTCACTGAAGTTTAGACCTCAACATCTTTTTGTAGAATTATTAAGGTGTGCATGGCTAACCAAATTCGCAAAGTAATATTTGGATCGTTGTGTTGGTTATTTGAGTTTGTAGGCTTTGAATCTTTTGTTATTTGGTTGAACTCATAACAACTTGCACCTGATTCAATAAAGATGGTTTCCTTTAAATCATGCATTTTGTGAGAGAACATGGATGTTATATTTTGATGGGCATGAGATGAGAAAACAGATAGGAGATTCTTTCACTTTTAGAGGTAAAGCTCTTTGTTTATCATCATTTAGTGCCAATAACTGGATGGGTAACGATGACAACCATAGCTACATTACTTAATTCTGACCAATGTTGAACAGTACTTATGTAGCTGTTACTAGGTCTGCATAATTTGGCAAGGAATACATAGAATTTATATTTTATTTGGATAAATTGACACAATTTCATTTTTTCTCCAAGAAAAGTGAACTTCCTGTTTATTTTATGACTTAGGTTGGCCTGTTTTTGAATTGAATTTTTTTTCATATATGTCTGTCTTGGAGACATCAAGGATCGGCTTGTGTGTCTATTGTCCAAATCTTTGCTTCTTTTATCATCTTCTTATCTTGATAAGTGTTAATATGTTAATACTATTTAGAAATGCACAAGGGTTAGCAGCTAAAATTCCATGAAGCTATGCTGTTCTCAGAATTCAGTCAACTGCCTGATCTGAACTTAGGTTTCAAAGGTGAAGTCGCAAAAAGGTGTCATGCCAGGTTTTGTAAATCAGACATTATTGAAAAATTAGTTCCGAATTGAATTGTTTGTTCTACAATAATTTGAGCTCAAAAGAAAGTCTTTAAAGTTTCCCGTTACTCAACCTGCATGCCAAGAAAAATGTCTGCAATGGAATCTGAGGTTTATCTTTTGTGGTCGGACCCCTAGACTGTCAGCATCATGAATATATTCACTCATAGATTCTGTTATTTGGAAATGGTGATTCGTAGGAATCCTAATTGTTCAGGGTTGAGGAGGAATTTTTCCACTGTGCAGATGTCAATGGCTTAGCATTCTTAGTCTTCTTGACATAATATTACTGAAGGACTGCCAGTTTGAAAGAGACAGTGAGGGAACGAGGAAAAGAAAAAGAACTGTCCAGAGCTGGGTATATTGTTTAATCAGTCTGGTTATCTGAGTTTAGTTTCCATTTATATGCCCAAGAAATCAAATTAGACTTGCATTGTATTCAGACTCTAGTTAGAGGCTACCTACCCTTTTATGCACTTTACCATGGATTCTAATGTTTGGTCTGTTAGAATATAGATGGAAAATGATGGCTTTTTAACCTTTTAGAGGAACATGCTGATTACATATTCCCTCGGCTGTTTTAACTACACGACTTTTGAAGTACAAGTTTTTTCGTTTTTGGTTGCCCTCAATGTTTTTTGTTATCTGCCAGTGTCTCAAATTCAAAACAGACCAGGCACAAGATGCTAAGAAGATGGAGAAGCTAAACAACATATTCTTCACCTTGATGTCCAGGGGCCCCAATGGTATGATCTCTTTTTGAAGTTATGTTTTGGTGAACAAACAGGATAATTTTTTTATTAATCCCAGATCACACTGAGGCATGAGCTTCCCTCAAGCGTCCTAGTTCCTGGCTTTTAGCCTTGTTTCACTCAGACTTAAGTTTCCTATTTATTTCTTTTTGGAGTGGTTATTAATACATTTTCATTTTCAAAAAAAAAAAAATATTCAGCAACTATTGCTGTAGATTCCGGACTTGAAATGTAATCCAAAGTGGCAGATCTGGATTTTTCAAGCTCTTTCTAATTAATCTTATCTTGTTGGCAGTGAGTATATCAGAAGTTACAGGGAAGGAACATAGTGAGGCACCGTTATTGAAGAAAGGAAGGGGAAGGAAACAATGACCTTTTTTTTTTTTTGGCTGCTTGACGACAGTAATTGAGGAGTGTGGACATATCTTCCATTGTGGGAAATTATACAAGTTTTTGGAATTACCTTGCTTTTGTGATGCCAATGGAAATGATGGGAATTTGCTTCTGGACTGATATTTGATGATGAATCAATTCAAAATATTAATTACATCGTTACCACCTCCAGCTTTTATTAGGGTGTATTCATCTTTTCCTTTTCAATTATTCGCTTGATTATCAGTGCTCAATCAACATCTCTTACATCTATGAAAAGTATGGTTTGATTCCTTCTGTTTGATGGCGGTTCATGAGACACTTGGATGCATGCTTAGTAGGTTATTTTCTAAAATGTGCAAGTTATTACTGCACAGCTTCTAGTTGGGAATAGAAGGGGTCCTTCGACTCCGTTGACAAGTATAAACTGCATACTGCCTTTTTTCCCAGCTGGTTCAGGTGTCCAATTACAGAACTTGATGATAATTTTAACACAGAATTTGTGACAAATGGATATTTTTGCTTTTATTCGTATGTACTACCTCTCCAGATGAAGATAAATCTGATGCCACCATATTTTTAAGAAATGAGATGAGCATGCCATTTATTTACATGGTCAGATAAGATTAGCTCACCGATCCATATGAAATGTCAAGTCTCTAATGGGAGTTTCATTGGTTGGGTTAGAGAATGTATCACTACCCCTTCCTATTCTATTTTGGTTAATGGTTCTCCTACTCAATTCTTCAAAGGTCAATCTGGTTTACGTCAGGGTGATCCTATATCGCCTTTCCTTTTCATTATCTGTATGGAAGTATTCTCTAGAAATTTAAGAATGACTACAAACAACTCTCCTCAGTTCCAATATCAATGGCGGTGTCAGAGCCTTAAGCTCAAACATCTTCTATTGCGGATGATCTTTTAATGTTCAGTCATAGGGATTTGATTTCTGCTCAACTTTTGCTTGATTCCTTGCACACCTTCTCTATGTATTCAGGCATGGAAATGAATACTTCTAAAAGTCAGTTTTACTTATCCCCAGATGTTAGTCATTTGAGCAGTAGGATGGACCTAGTGTCGGGTCTTCAACAAGGTTCTCTCCCCTTTAGGTATCTTGGAGTTCCTCTCATTACAGGTCTGTCTTTCGAGGAGGGATTGTGCTTCTCTTATTGACAGAATAGAAAACAGGATCAATCGTTGGACTCATAAGAGTCTTTCTTACGTGGGTAGGCTTCAATTGGTTATCTCAGTTCTCTCTTCCTTCCATGTCTATTGGTCATCTCATCTTACGCTGCGTTTGGTTACTGTCTCCGGTAGCTGGAGACGGAACGGAACAGAAATTTACGTTACGTTTGGTTAGCGTCTCTGGTAGTTGGAGACAGAACAGGACGAGACGGAACAGAAACTGGGGACAAAGAGTTGTTTGGTTGATGGTGGACAGAACAGAGAATCTTGTCTCCGTCTCCAAGACAGATGTGTTTGGTTGTAGGGGACAGAGACAAAAAATAGTGCAAATGACGAATATGCCCCTAGTCTTTAATATGATTAGGAAGATGTAATTCAATTGTATTTTTATTATGAATGGTTTGTAATTCAATAGTTTGTATTATTATTATGATTATGTCTAATTAATATTATTATTAT
>JANZLC010000004.1:12665550-12689587 GCA_026413385.1 Erythroxylum gracilipes
CTAATTAATAAACATCCAAAATTGAACAATTCATACCATGTAATCACCAAAATTCATCTTAGAAAACTTAATCCCATCATATTTTCAAGCTATCTAAATCAAGAAACTTCCAAAATTTCAAAATCATAAAATTCAACTTACCTTAACCTTTCACCAAAAGAAGAAATTTCTTGGCTTGAAATAAAACTCTCATGATCCTCTTGCCTTCCTTGATTTCCTTTAACAATGAAAACAATCCCCATTCAATTGTTCCCCATTTTCTTATGTTTCTAATGACTCTAAAATCATTCAATTTGGTTCAGTACTCTAAAATTTATGCCCAAAACAAATTTTAGACTATTCTTATACTGAAACATCATTCTATGCACAACTTCCATCCAAAACTTTGATATCTTTAAAGACTGAATCTGTTGGACCCCAACCCTGTTTAATTATTTGGATGCATGATTTTTACTTTTGAAGTCTTATTAGATCAGTTAAATTGGAATTGAATGTTGCTCAGGTTTAGAATTTTATTAAGTTTGATTAGGGAATAAATTTTGGCCTAAAATATGTTTAATTGGATAAATGATCTAAGGGCATTTTAGGAAGATCACTAAAGGTTTGGGATTTGAAGGCTTATGGCAAGGGGCATTTGAGACTTTGTGTAATAAGTAATAAGTAAGAAATATAAAAGAAGAAAGAAAAGAAAATAGAAGAGGAAATAGAAGGAGAAGTCGTGGGTTTAGAGAGAAGAAGAGAAAAAGTTTGAGTTTTTAGGGTCTTGGCGATTTTGAAGAATCTAAAGTTTTCCAAGTAAGTTTAATCCATTTCTTTGCTTTAGATTGGTTGTTTGAACTAGTTTAGTGTTGTTATTAACTGAAATAAGGATTGAATGAGGTTGGATTTGGGTTTGTGGGTGTCGGCGATGTCGATGTTCTAGGGTTAGTGGTTTTGTTGTGTTTGTGTATGATTTGGGGTTGAAATGAGTTTAGAGATGATGTAGAACTGATGAATAACTGTTTAGATGAGTTTTGTTTGAGTTTTGGGAAGATCTGTCAAAAATCTGCAGAAAAATCTGGTTTCGGGGTTGTTCGTCGCGACGTGTTAATTAATTTAAATAAATTCTTTGTCGTCTTGTGCGTCGCGACACGTCCGAGTGTTAGTCACGACGTTTGCGGCATTTCTCGTCGCGACGAGCTCCTGCGTCGCAACATGCGCTGTTTTCCTCGTCGCAGCGAGGGACCAATTTCCAGCAAGAATGAGTTTTATTCTTTTGGGTATAACTTGAGTTGTAGATGTCCAAATGAAGTGAGGGTTGATTCGTTGTGAACTAGAGTCTTAGAGCTTCGAGTTTCTATTCTTATTTCTGCTTGGTTCGTTATAAGAAACCAAGAGGATCCGATCCAAGAGCAAGAGACCGGACAACGCTGAACTTGGATCATTGAACGACGATAGGTAGGTAATATGTTTATAGTTATTGTGTGATTGGGCAAATTCTTGCCTATGTGTGAATATGTGTTTTGTGTGCATTGATTCATGTGTTAAGAAATGACTTGTGTTAAGACTATAATGAAATCGATTGTGCTATGCCTTCAAGATTTATGGCATTGTGAACATGTTATGTGCCTTGTTTGGGTGAGAGAGGAATGTCGTGTTAAGTCTCGTGCACGTAGATAAATAAAAGCCTTCTCCCGGCTGCCCATTTGTGGGCCTACGAAATCCAAAAATGGACTTGTCGTGTTTACAATTTAACCTTCGGGTTATCCGTCGTGTTCCTACGGAACTCTCGAGCCATTGTGTGTGCATTGCATCTTGATTTGTGGAGCATATTATATGTTTTATGACTGTGACTTTCAATAAATTGTATGAATGTGTAATATGCCGAACATATATCAATGTTAGAATTTCTAGACATATATCTATACATATGCTAGAATTTGTACTGATTACCGATGGCTATAGATATATTAGCCACTGAGCTGTGTAGCTCACCCCATTATTTTCCTCCTCATGTGCAGATCAAGACGACAGTTAAATCCTTGCAAGGCATCGAACGCTTCTCAATAGTTAGACTTTTGTATTAAGTTAGTATCTACTTTTAAATAGTTCATCGAGCATATCGACATCGACAATTCGGATGTATTTTGTTTTAAGCATAAATTGTATGATGTGTGCAAGAAAAGTTGGCTGCTGTGTAGATAGCTTATATTGTGGATAAATACGCTTTGATGAATGGGATAGATGTGAATGTATGGCTTCCGCAGTTTAATTCTTTTGTTTGCCCAGACGAATCACCCTGGGTTCAGCCTTGGGAGTCGGGACTCGGGCCCAACGAACTGTGATTGTGTTTCCGTTGTGGATAGTTGGGCTCCAGGAACAGGGTCCGGCACTAATGGCCGGGCTAGGGAACGGGGTCCAGCACTTCGGGCTTATGTATTGGAGTTTAGAGGAGCATGGGATCAGTATTTGGCCTTGATTGAGTTTTCCTACAATAATCACTATCACAGTAGCATCGAGATGGCACCATATGAGGCCCTGTATGGATGACAGTGTCGATTGCCGTTGTATTGGGATGAAGAGGGTGTCGGAGCCGAATTAAAGCGGCTCAAGACAGACAGAAGAGTTATGTGGATCAGCATAGGAGAGAGATGGAGTATAATGTTGGAGACAGAGTATTCTTACGGGTGTCACATGTTCTCTGTGGAGATAATAGTGGGATTAGGGATTGTGTTTGTTTCTGACTGGATTCCGAACAGATGGTCCGATGAATTGGAAGATCTGACATAGAAGTGTTTTGATGTGCAAATTGTGAATTGTTTGCTATTACTGTGATATACTGTGATTAATTGCCTTGCCTCAGATGTGACATGATTGTGTTACATTGATTGATTGTATTACATTGACTATTAATTTAGGCATAGGCATTTCATACGCAAATGCATGAACGGATAATAACAGTTGTGACCAGAGTCACCACTGATACTGAAAAAGAGCCTCGAGCTCGAAGGGAGATAGTGCATACCCAGAGGGTTCTCCTACTCCCTAGACGCATCTACTGCCTACTATTTACTGTTTAAGCGCTCGGTCACAACACTATAATAAAATGGGAAAGTGTCACATATGCATTGCATACATATTTTGATTGAATACTTTACATGGGAAAAAGGCAAGAGTGCCTTATATAATTGTAATTTGCTTCTTCTGATTGTGTTATTATATATACTCTGTAATTTTGCTTGAGTGATGCATGAATTGGGCGAACCATTGATGATGGTTCCTCACTGAGTTCGCAAACTCACCCAAAATTGCAACCTATTTTTCAGGATTAAGAGTAGACCCTAGCTCCAGAGAGACTGATAGAGCCGTGTAGATTCTGTTGGCGAGAGAGGCTATGGCTCACAGGTCGGTTAGCTAGGATTCTTTTAGATGACCTAGTTAAGACTACTATTTTGCTTTGATGTATAGTAGATAAGTTTTCAGAGTGATGTACAGACTGAGAAAAGTGACAGTTATGTAAATTACTGAGTTTGATGAAATGAAATGGAAACAGTTTGGTTTTTAAAAAGTTGCAATTTAATATTAATGTTTTATTATTGTGATGCCATGTAGAGTATAATAGTGTTTATTCGTAGTTCTCTCTTAGCGTAGGATATGTACCGGAATGACCTGCGGGTGTCCCGGTGGGTACTCTACGGTAAAGGGGCGCTACAAGAATAGTAAATTTAATAATAATCAGAAGAAAGTTAACAACAAAAAGCAATTTTATAATGATAATAATAGAAATAAAGATATATGCATTTAATCATAATAAGGGATTTTATAATTATAATAAAACTAATATTAATGATAAATACTCTGATTTTAGTTCTAGTTCAGGCACTTAAAGCAGAGCAGTTATTGTTAGTCGGCAATTACAAACCTTACAAGAACTTGAATTTAGAAAAGCGTTTCATATATTAAGATAATTATCATATCAATATTAATTAATTCATTCATTCATTATGTTATAATCATTAATAGGGAAATAAAAATTGACAGCTCCATGACACAGTTAACAAACGTGCGCGCATAATAAAAGATTAATAAGTTAATTTGCAGGATATTATTATTATTAGAAACGGATACTCACGAGGAATTTAATAATACTAATAATAATAATGATGATCATGATGATGATAGTCGCTATCGTGCATTTGCACGACAACGATATTTGCTTTTTAATTCAAAGTCACCACGATGCATTTAAGTTTGACAAATCTCTACAAAAAAATTTCAAAGACTGAAAAGTGTGCATAGCCGAAAAGAAAATCCGGCCAAATAAATGATTCGACTTTTAAAGCGAAGTGATTGAGACGGTGAGAAGAAATTTCGAGGGATTGAAAATCGCACCTCTCTACCCAATCTTTAAGTCTAACAATCGTTTACTCCAAGAAGGATTAGTCAATTCGTTTACTCCAAGAAGGATTACCCAATTCATAAATTAAATTTAATGCGACTTGGAAGTGACACCAAGGAGATGGTCGTTCGTTTCAAAGTCGTTTCCTCCGACAATGATTACTCAATTCATTTTAAATTCATGTTAACTCCTGTTAATAAAAAACAACAGAGATATTAAATGCGCAATGTTAATTGCATCAGATATTAAATCATTAAGATTTTATTTTTAAGGCTTCATGGATATCTAAATCGATGGCACAATTTTAAATGATTGAGAGCTGGCAAAGATTGACCAAAGGGATGGCCCTTGGTTTACTCCAAGAAGGATTACCCAATTGGTTTACTCCAACAAGGATTACCCAATTCATAAATTAAATTTAATACGACTTGGAAGTGATACCAAGGGGATGGTCGTTGGTTTCCTCCGAGAAGGATTACTCAATTCATTTTAAAATCATTTAACTCCTTTAAATAAGAAACAATAGAGGTATTAAATGCGAAATATTAACTGCATCAGATATTAAATCATTAAGATTTCATTTTTAAAGCTTTATGAATATCTAAATCGACGGCCCAATTTTTGGAAGACTATGTTTTGGTATGGGTAAAAAATATTGAGTCGAAAAATGATGATATTATTAAGTATACAAAGACACAGGATTTGGACGTTTGACACATCAGGAGATAAAAATGTGTTAAACCAACTTTTCATTTATCTCGGCTAGAGTAAAAAAAAAAAAAGAACGATCCAAGCACATGCTTAGCAGTGTTTCTGTTCTTCAACCAAACCCCAAACCTTCTCCCACTCCTCTGTGTACAGCCGCCTTCACATCTCTGATTAGCAACTATGACACCTACATCCGTAAAAAAAACAAATGCAAATACGTCAATATCAATCACTAATGACAATAATAATAATAATAATAATCAATATATAAATTAAAATTACAATGTCAATATTAGAATAATTTTATTTACCACTAATAAGTGCATATACTGAAGTCAAAAATTAATAATAGTCAAAACAAATCATAATAACAATAATTAAAATAATAAGAATAGTAAATTAAATAATAATCAGAAGAAAGTTAAGATCTAAGCTTCACGAGACACACAAAGATTCTCCTTCTCTTGCCCCCTCTCCTTCTACTCAAGAAAATCATCACCAAAACGCCTGAATCAAACACTCGGAAATTATTAGGAAAATAATAAAAGGATCTAACAACAACCAGACTTTAAATCGTAAATCTTTAATCACATAAAAAGATATAAGAAGTCAAAGTTATTGTTTAGATACACTTAACTTCAGAAAAGATGAGAAGCAACAAGGCCGAGTCCATCCTCCAAGGAAAAAAATATCTTTGCCAGCTAAACTAACTTTCGTCTCTCTTCTTAACCCAGTTGACCCATTTCTGTACATAACAAAAGCTTGATAAAAGTAAAGAAAATATTAAACCGGATAAATATCAATCATTATTGTAGGAAAGAAGCAAAAAGGAAAACTTACCACAGTTGGAAAGAAACAAAAAAGAAAACTTACCACAACTGGAGAGAAACTCTAAATGTTGAATAAAACCGTAGGTCATCTGTACACATAATAAAACCTGTATAAAAGTCGAAGGAAAAAACGCAAAGACAAAAAGGAAATATAAAACCATGACTAAAAGAGGAATAGTTGCAGAGAAACAAAAAGGAAAACTTACAGTTGATTGAATAAAACCGTGGCTCATCTGTACACACAATAAAACTAATGTAAAGACAAAAAGAAAATATAAAACCATGACTGAAATAAAACTGCCGAAGAAAAAACTGAAAGAGAAGCAGAGGAGGTCGAGGGCGGAAAGCAGAGGAAGGCCAGGGCGGAGAGCTAAAGAAAGAGAGAAAAAACTTTGCGAAACTTTGAGTGAATGAGGGAATGAAGAGGGAGTGTAATAATAAAGACAGAATATTCAATAAATAGATATAAGTCATCAGATTAAATGGACAAAGGAGATAGATTGTGTGGTCTTCCGCTCATCCTTAATATATATACTTAATAAACTAGTTAAATTATTAGTTGGATAGAAAAAGTGAAAGAAAGAAAGAGAAGTTGAGTAAGAAGTCAACATGACGGGATGTGCAGCGAAACCCAAGTTAGTCACGGACCCTCTTCATCTGAAATCTGAACCCCGCAGGCGCAAGATAGCAGACATCAGCCGGTAGTTAGTAGTTTGGCAGTCAAAAGGACACATCAAAGATATGTGTCAGAGTTCCTGCCACTGTCTATCCACGTGGCATAAATCAGTTGGCTTCCTTGTTTTAAAGACGAGATCGTCTGTTCCTTTCACCAATTCCCACTCCGTGTCGTTTTATGGCATCCACACATTTAGCAATAAATAAATGAGACAACTAAATGAGGGAACTAATGGGAACCGGGGAAGAGGAACAGGCGATTTCCTCCCCTTGTTTTGTATGTTTTTTTTCCTCTCTTTGGGTTCGGGTACTGGCCACGAAGTGAGGTCTACTGATACCACTGTTGCTGAACATTTTGATAAGCACAAAGAGACACAAAATTCTTGAGACTGAAGTTTAAAAGGGAGACTTTAACTTGGAAAAGAAAACAACATTAAGTTTTTGAACTTGTTTTATTGCCACGAACTTCCTACATTTTTGCTCTGTACAAATGCAAAATTTTAGAAAATAAGTAAACTTGTTAGATTTTATATGAATCTCATTTTAATAAGTTCACTTGACACCACATTAACATTTGTATTCAATTTAAATAAAACAAAATTCATAGATTTTTTATTTCCCTATTTCCTAGGTTTTCTTTTTTCTAGCCTATTTCCAAGTTAATTGTTGGGTAAGTTTTATATATAATAAAACTTTCAATACCCATAAGTATACAAGTATTAAAGTTATCGTTCTCACAAGGACTATAGACACATAATAACTTGAATAAGAACTTCATCTAAGGTACTAAGAATTGATTTGAATTAAAATAAACAACTGAAATTTAAACAAATAATAAAACAAAACAAGTAAGCAATAAAATAGTTGAGTTGCCAATGAAATTGAGATTTATCAAAGTTAAAGACTTAAGAACTAATCTATCCTTATCTTGTTTACTTTAATCCTATTGATTCAATTTATGTTTGATCCAATATTTCCTAAGGTTTTGATTACTCTCTCTTAAGATCTAATCAAGTAATCTTAATTGAATTCGATATTCATAGAGTTCTAATCTCTCGATTTACCATAGAGTTGTAATCTCTCGATTTACAAAACTACTCCTAACTTGTTCAATTAGATTTAAAGCAATCATATAAATAATTAATTTCACAATTAAGATCTCTCTTCAATTGTTAATTAATCTAATAATTGTAGGCCTATTAAGCTAATAACTTCATTGTACACCTTAACACATGTAACTTGATTCACTCTCTAGTTTTATTACCAAGTATAAGCACGATAATTATCATAAACATTTATCAATATATTGAATTAAAAAAGAATAAAGTTCATAAAATAATTCAAGAATAATCCCTAATAGGGATCTAGAAACCTATAATCACGTTAAACATCTTAGAAATTCAAATAAACACCCAATACAATGAAAGAAATAAACGGGAAAGAAAGACAAAATAGTTTGTATCTTGAGTTGAAAATCTAGAATTTCTCTGAAGCTCTTCTTGATGTCACCTCTTGATCTTCTTTGATGGTTGCTGTGTTTTTTTTTGTTGTGTTTTTCATGTTCTTATATAATTCTTGAGGCTTCTAGGGTTCTTTTTAGGATTTTCCTACTTAATTTGGTTCCAAAAGTAGTTATGAAATGTTAAAAGAACAAAAAAAAAAACTCATGAGCTAGAAAAGTTGAAATTTGTTGGAATTATTGTTTGTCACGCTTGTCACAATCGTTACTAGCCTCCATACACCAAAATCTTCTCTTTTCTTCACATTCTTGTTTTATACACTCATAAACACATCAAACACCTTTTAAAACATAAAATTAAGATCAAATTCTTGCTCTAAACTATTCAAACACATTCAAACATTAACAATCACACAATTATAAGCCTATACACGTGATAATCATCTAATAAATACTTAAAAATCTATTAAAAAATATAATCTACACTTATCAATATCCTCACACTTAAACCTTTGATTGTCCTCAAGAAAAACTAAAAAGTACAAACATTAAAAAAAACCATAAATACATAAACACACAATCATACAAATACAATAATGGTATAATGGCATCAAATCTTATGAAACTAACTTAACCTCAAACAACAATCACTAAAATGTGTCAACATACTAACTTATTCCTTTCATGTTTAAGTGTTTTGATTTGAATATACATATCAATCAAAATATTAACACCCTATTCATACACCTATGACACTTGTAAGCATGTATTTATTATTATTATTCTATTAAAAAGGAAAACTATCACTAAGTAACCTTTCATGAAAATTCTTGCTATTGTTAAAAGATTGATAGGTTTAATTTATTATAATACCATTTTTTAGATTTTCTTTAACTATAACCTAGCCTTTTGATGCGAGGCAAATACTTTGATATAAATGTCCCCTGGTTAGTCAACTAGGTCATATTTTTTATTTAGCTTGATTAGAGTGTCATTCTAGCCTTTTGACGTGAAGATAAATATTTTATCGTAAATGTCTCCTATTACTCAGCTATATCACATCTCTCAACTAGCTACCAACTTTATTCTTAACCCAATTTTCTTAAAAAGGGTTAGCAAAATAGTTATTTTATTTAATACTTTTTTATTTTATTTTTAGCCTACTTTATGTATTCTTAGTCAATAACTCTCATGAAAAGGTGATAATGATACTAACTAATTCAATTGACTTATAATCATAAATGTATACAAACAAACTTCCTAAAGTGAAGAATACGTGTCATATCCTAATTAACATACATATTCATCCCTAAGACACTTAAAACACAAAATTCACAAGTTACTATATATTTACAATTTAAATGATTATGTTCAAAGCTAGACTAATTTCATTCAATTCTCTCCATTGATAAATTCACAAAATGCACACATCATAATGCCAACTTAATAAAAAAAACAACATAATACAAGTGCAAAATTCACACGCAATTGATATAAATGCAAAATTTACACACAATTTATATGCAATCACATATACATCCCCACACTTAAATAACACATTGTTCTCAATGTGGAAAGCAAATAATAAAAATAAAAAATAAATAACAACAAAGAAAAAATTGGGCAAGAATTTTTATGGTGTTCCAATGATGATGGTGTGGGCGATGAAATTTGGAGACACTCTATGCCATAAAATTTTAGAAATTCACTCCCTAAAAAATAAACCTAAAAAATATATAAAAATATCAACGAAATAAAATGAAAATAAAAACTAAAACTTATCTTAATTTTTGGATTGCCTCCCAAGTAGCGCTTGTTTAACATCATTAGCTTGACATCCTCTACCGTCTACACTCAAATTAGATCTATAATAAGTGGTTTGTTGCCACTTATTTCTCCACTTGGTTGTTTAATAGCCTATAAATAAGCTATATATTGTAAGATAATAAAAAAGGACATAATTTATCAAATTAAGAAAATCAAGTAAGTTTAATAATGCCCTTTTCAGTAACAAATTGTCAATAAAATAGGAAATGATGCAACTCTCTGACCCGTCTATCAAATCCAACAATTCGTCCTGTAAGTAAGTGAATTGCTCTTCTTCTTTTGCAACAACCCTCATTCCCTCTCCTTCTTCCACTTCTAGAATAGAGACTTCCTTATATTCTCCAAGCTTTATGTCCTCTACCATCTGTTACTCTTCCTCTTCTTCATCCTTTGAGGATTTAACTACATCAATTCTCATGAACCAGTCATCCTCTTTTGGATTCTTTAATACCTTATTTATATTGAATTCTACTTCTTCATCACCAATTTGAAGGATAAGGTTCCCTTCATGGATATCCACTAAAGCTCTTCTAGTGCTCAAAAAGGGTCTACCAAGAATTAGTAAACAGTTTCAACCCTTTTCAAATTCTAGCATGACAAAATCTATAGGAATGATAAACTTGTCCACTTTTACAGCCACATCCTCCACCACGCTAAGTGGTTTCTTTATCGATTGATCCACCAACTGAATAAGCATAGGGGTTGGCTTCACATCACCTAGCCTTAATTTCCTGAAAATTGACAAAGGCATAAGATTAATACTTACACCTAAGTTATATAAGCATTAAGAAAATTATAAATTACCCACTACACAGGGTATGGTAAAACTCCTTGGATCTGTCAATTGTGAGGGCATATGGTTGGTAATTATAAAGCTTTAACATTCCGTCATAGAGACCGTTTGATTATCATCCCAAGTCCACTTGTTTGTTAAGATATCTTTGAGAAATTTAAGGTATTTAGGTATGTTGTCCAAAGCTTTCACAAAGGGCAAGGTAATTTGCAATTTCTTAAGCTTTTTCATGAACGTTGCAAATTGTGTATCCAATCTGTTCTTCTAAAGTCTTTATGGGAATGATATTTTCAGTGGGTAAGGAGAAGAAGGAACATAGGGAGGGTCCTTATTCTTTTCTTAATTTTTCTTCTGCTTCTCTTGATATTCTACAAGATGGGTTTCAGCTTGTTTTTCTTCTGGTTCTTTTAGCTCTTCCCCACTCCTAAATCTGATAGCCTTAAATTACTCTCTAGGTTTTACTTCTATATTGCTCGAAAGTTTTCCTACACTTCTTATAGATAATACATTGGTAAGCTGACCTACTTGAACCTCTAGATTGTAAATAGAAGAGGCATGAGCCTTCACTACTTGATCGAATTGCCCTTCCATCATCTTTTAGGTCTCTTCCATACTCGTGAGCTTGTCCATTATCTTGTCCAATTTTGAATCATTTTCACTGGACTCGTTTTGTTGAAATCTCGATGGATCTTGATTTCTCAAATAAATCCTTGCATTATTAGACTAAAAGAAATTTGGGTGGTTTTGCCACCTAAGATTTTATATGTTTAAGTAAGTATTATTACCTCCCTGACCACATTGTGCTCCATTGAAGTGGAATTACTATACATTGTTGTTTTCCACTAGGAAGCATTCACTTGTGATATGGCTCTCTTATCTATATAGCTCGCATCTATGCTCAATTGCTTTGAATGGAGAGAAGATGTGGCTATTAGCCTGTTTAATTGCTTGGTGAGTTTATCTATTTCAACCTGCAATGTTGTCATTGAATCTACAACAATGATTCCTTTTGGATCCGAGATAGTTAACTATTGTCTACTTCTTTTCAATGTCCAAAGACAGTTATTATTCATCATCTCTTCTAACAGATTGTGTGCCATTTACACTGGTGGTCATGTAATTCCTTAATAATTGGCATTGAACCCTAGCCTCATGAAGTCCATAGGGGTCCTCTACTGCTCTACGTGATTTAATTACTCGCCATCTTTCTTTCCATCGCTTCTTGGTGTTTAGCTCTTTGAATTTCTCATTCGTACTTTAGGATGTCTAAAGTTGTATCTTCGACTTCCTTTGCAAAATATTTTTATTTTATTTTTTAAATATTTTTGGTTAGGCACCTATACTCACACAAGAAAATATTAAATTATTAAATAAAAAGAATTCAAATCATACAAGATGCTAAAAGTCCCTGACAATGGGGCTAAAAACTTGTTAAGCAAGTTTTATATATAATAAACTCTCAATATTTGCAAGTATACGGATCGTATCTTGCAGTATTAAAGTTATCGTTCCCACAAGGACTATAGATGCCTAAACAACTTGAATAAGAACTATTTCTAAGGTACTATAATGATTTAAATTAAAATAAACAACTGAAATTTAAACAAATAACAAAACAAAACAAGTAAGCAATAAAATAGTTGAGCTATTGATGATATTTAGGTTTATCAAAGTTGAAGACTTAAAAACTATTATATCTTTATCTTGTTGATTCAATTTACATTTGATCCTAGATTTTCTAAGGTTTTGATTACTCTTTCTCAAGATCTAATCAAGTAACTCTAATTGAATTCGATATTCATAGATTTGTAATCCTTCAATTCACAAAACTCCTCCTAACTTGTTCAATTAAATATAAAGCAATCCTATAAATAATTAATTTCATAATTGAGATCTTTCTTCAATTGCCAATTAATCTGCTAATTATGGGTTTATTAAGCTACCAACTCTCTTTGCATACCATGTAACTTGATTCACTCTCTTGATTTATTACCAAGTATAAGCACTATAACTATCACAAACGTTCATCAATGTATTGAATTCAACAAGAATAAATTTCACAAAATAATTCAAGAACAATCCCTGATAGGGTTCTAGATACCCATAATCATGTTAAACATCTTAGAAATCCAAATAAACATTCAAGACGATGAAAGAAATAATGGGAAAAGAAAGAAAAACTAGTTTATATCCTGAGCTGGAAATATGAAATTTCTTTGAAGCTCTGCTTGATGTCTTCTCTTGATCTTCTTTGATGTAGTGGCTGCTGTATTTTTTTGTTTTATTTCATGTTCTTATATAGTTCTTGAGGCTTCTAGGGTTCTTCTTAAGATTTTCCCACTTAATTTGGTTCAAAAAATAGCCTTGAACATCAACAGATTTAAAAAAAACTCGCGAGTTGGAAAAGCTATAATTTATTGGCTTTGTTGTTTGTCACACCTATCACGATTGTGACAATCGTTATCAGCTTCCACAAACACATCAACCACCTCTTGCAATATAAGATTAAGATCAAATTTTTGCTCTAAATTAATCAAACACTTAGAACGCATACAAGCACTAACAATAACATACTTCTAAGCCTATATACATGATAATTATCTAAGAAATACTTGAAAACACACTTAAATATCTATAAAATATAATATAATCTACTCCTATCATTAATAAATTCTAGTTCTCCATCTTTAAAGAGCTTTCTTTTTTTCTCCTAACAACCTAAAGAAGATAGTTTTATGAAGATGCTCCTAACATTTATAACAGTGAGTCATATATTTTAAAAGATTCCATGAAAATTTAACCCTTTTACATGAAGAAACATTTACAGGGTAATGTCTTACATTTAAAATCGCAGGTTATTTCTTGACTCCAATTTTGGCTTTGTTGGGCATCCATTTTCTTCTGTTAGTTTTGTAATCCAAATACCAGAATAGAAAAAGAATAATTGAGTTACAGGCATACATATGTAACAAAAACATGCAACAAATGAGACACTTCAACTTATAATCAAACTCTAAACTTTGAACCGGCAAAAGACACTCGATTCAATGTCCATAACCCTTTTCTCTAATATATACAAAGTCACAGGCTGATGTTATTATTGGCGAAGAGCAGGCAGGAGACTTATATAAGCAGACCAGCTCTACTTAAAGAGAGACAAACAAGAAAGCACAGGATTTGTAGGAACTACTGAATTAGTAAATACCTAAAACCTCAAGGCTGAAAAGGTAGGAACTTCTACTTGTATAACTTCACAAAAGAAAAGACAATTTGTATAACTTGCAGGTGTTAGGTTTTATTTGTTAGAATAAGAGTCCCTTTTCTTCATTTTGTAAAGCTTTGATCACACAGCCACGCTCGTAAACTCTTTGAGTTTATTACTAAAGCAAAGTTTGTATGCGAAAGTAATGGCCTCAGAATCATTTAATATACTGAATCTTAAAAAACAAAAACAGGGTGGAATTGGGAAGCAAGGAAAAGGAATAACCAAGTCTTCGGGCGGGACCCACAACCTGAGCTCTGTGACAGAGACGGCAGTTTCAGTTTCATCTCTCCGTCCCCTCCCTGTAAGAACTGGTGATTTCAAATTCTCTTACAGCTCTCTCTTTCTCGTCTTTGTATCAAAGAAAAGAAAAAAAGATGAGAGCTTTGTGTCCTTATGAGTTGAATGAGAATTCAAAAGCAAAGTTAAAACGAGGTCTTCCCCTTTCACACCTTTGAATCTCAGTGCCATGAAGCAAGCTTCTAAGTTTTCAAACTTCCACAAAGTCTACCAAGGTCTGTTCCTTAGATCCTTTTTCTACTCACTTTTGCTCTTTTTATGTCGACATGTAGGTTCAATCTTTTGGGTCCTCATGTGGAGCTTTTTGCTTCCTTCTCTTATCAAATTTCAGTGGCACTCTGTGGAATCTGACCCTCCTGGACATGTTTTGCTTTGGAAAATTGAGTCTTTGATGAGTTTAGCGTCTCTGAGTTTGATTAGAAACTTCTATGTTGGTTTTTGCTTTAGTTGTAAAAGAGCATATCGGTGTTCCTGGTTTGTTATGAAGATGTATGGTTGAACAGGGTTCTTAAGATATTTGGAGTTTCTATGGTCTGTTTTGGTGTGGGTGACTGAAGATTTTTGCGGGAAAGGTGCGGTCTTTAGGATGGAGGAAGTTGAGGAAGCTAACAAGGCAGCTGTGGACAGCTGCCACAGAGTTATAAGTTTGTTATCACAGCCCCGAGAGCACGTCCATGATACAAATATTCTGGTGGAGACTAGAGAGGCTGTGTTTAGGTTCAAGAGAGTTTGTTCTCTTCTAAATACCGGTTTAGGTCATGCAAGAGTTAGGAAACTCAATAATTTGTCTCGCCCTGTATCCCAGAGTATTCTCTTGGATAACCCACACCGTACGACAGACGGATCATCCAAGGATATTATTCAGTTCCTTCAGTCTACTGGTCATCTAAAGAACCACCCCATTCAAGAAAGTGGTTCAAACTCTAAGACTTCCCTGTGTTTGGGAGCCCCATCTTTGGAGTTGAGCTCAAATGGAAAGAATCATCTCCAGTTAGCCCAGCAAACACAACCTAAACCTTACCACTTCCTTCATCAGCGACAACAGCTTCAACAAAGGTTACAGCTAGAACAGCAGCAAGCTGAGATGATGTTGAGAAGGACCAATAGCAATAGCGGGATTACCCTGAATTTTGATAGCTCTAGCTGCACCCCGACGATGTCATCCACCAGATCTTTTATATCGTCCTTGAGTATAGATGGTAGCGTGGCTAATATGGATGGAAGTGCATTCCATCTCACTGGAGGTCCACGATTCTCGGATCAAAGTTCTCAACAACATAAAAGAAGGTGCTCTGTTAGAGGAGAAGACGGGAGTGTGAAATGTGGAAGGAGTGGCAGATGCCATTGCTCAAAGAAGAGGTTAGATTTAATTTGTCCATGTTCAAATTGTTCACTGCCATATTGAGCCCTTCTCTTTAAATTTTTTGTTTGAATTCTGTTCTGCTCTATTTGTAGGAAACACCGGGTGAAGAGGTCAATCAAGGTACCTGCCATCAGCAACAAACTAGCCGATATTCCGCCTGATGATTATTCTTGGAGGAAATATGGACAGAAGCCGATTAAGGGTTCTCCTCATCCGAGGTAGGTTTAGTTAAAAGTTTGTTAGTATCAAAACACCCTTGGACTAATTTGCCTTCCTTATATTAAGACTAAGCCCGGGTGTTTTTGAGGTGCAGAAAATGATTAAATTGGAGTGTCATTTGGCTTTTACCAGTAGCATCATTCATGGAGTAGTACTAACACTACCCTTACATATCGAAATGTTTCCATCACCAAGGCTGTGGATACTTGTTTATTTATATGATCTATTTAGGATGGAGTGTTGTATGTTTTGTATGGTTCATTATGATGGTCGACCTCAAGTAAAAGTACTTGCCCTTATCTATATGGGTCTTTACCGGTGTAAAACTAATTCCTGCTTTTAGTTTTGGGGTTTGGGTTATTTGCTGATCACAACCTTAAAGGAACTTAATCCCAATTTGTGCAGGGGATATTACAAGTGCAGCAGCATTAGAGGTTGTCCTGCAAGGAAGCACGTGGAGAGGAGCTTGGAAGACCCATCGATGCTTATTGTTACTTATGAAGGTGAACACAACCACCCGAAGATACCAACACAATCTGCAAGTGCAAACGCATGATAATCAGTAACTTGGCAAAGTTTTATATGCCTAGGGAGTTGACTTTTGCAAGGCCGTGGTAATATCCCACAGCAAATTGGGGGTGTCAAAACTCTGATATCTTGGTGCAATTAAATGCTCCTTTTGTTCTGCTCCTTACAGAGATGTTGAAATGACTTAAAAAGTTGTGTAGCGATCGATTGGTTTGGGGAAGTTAGTAGTTGATTAGTTGAGAGCTGCGGGGTCTCTAGGCACGGATGCAATGTCCTTTGCTTGTCTTGATCTGGCGTGCATGATTGCATTCCAACGGCCCATTGCGTTGGAAATGAATTTGCCGTCTATCCCGACTATTATTATTACTGTGTTATATGTATGGCTCTCCTCACATTTCACAGAGACCTATATCTATCCTACCGTATGCTATGCGTGCCAGAATAATACAAAATAGATGCATGTAGCTACTAATTTCAACAACTTAGTTGAACTCCATAGACAAGCATTTTCAGGATTTGCTCTCTCTATCTTCCCGAGTCATATCAATCGAACAAGAAATAGAGTTGAGAGATCTGATCCCGTGGCTAATCACTGCGTTATTCTTACTACTTTGCTCCTGCGTGGGGAGGGAATTATTCATTGCAACTGCCCAGAACCAAGGCATGTGATTGATAAGGGGCCAGCATGGCTTATCATGCTTTTAATATTATAACTATATGATTTTGCTCCTTTGCCATACGTATTGTCCTGGGACCAAATTCCACATTCCCTCTGGCCTGATTTCTTATAATTCTTAACAAGCCAATGTACTACAACAGTCAAAGATCGGGAATTAATTTATGTTGGTCAAGTTCCATAATTGATACTTCTCTCATTATTACCCAATACAGAAAAAATTCGGTCTAGTTATAATCCTCGACCATGTTGAATGAAGTTACACCATACTTTTTTTTTCGTAATTATTAAGCTATTCTTAGTTGCACCATGCTTTTCAACTTTGGAATGTAAGCAACTTGGGACCATTGACCTGCTGCATATCTCTGTTGGGAAATTAGAAATCAAGGAACTGGACCTGGACCTGGGCGGCTAAATGATGGCCTAAGCTGAATTCGCCACCTACATTTCTGATTAAGAGAATCGAGTCAATTCATAAGTCTGATTTCTCAATCTCTCTTGGTGTGCATAACGTTAATGTTACCTAAACATGGAACAGCATCTTCAAATTCCAACTGAAATTTCTTCAACTGTAGCTTTCTAGTTTTGACTATCTATTCTATTCTTTTCCTATTGGTTTGTGTTTGGATTTTTTATTAAGCCTAATAAAAATTGGGCCATGACCTCTCTCCTAGCCTATGTTTGAAAAAGCTCTTAATCAACTGAAGAAAGGGACTCATGCCAATACAGCTATCTTGTTTCTGCGGAATAGAGTTAAACTAAACAAAGAAAAGAATGAAGCACGGGATGGCAGAATTAAATAGACAAGAGACACATTGGACCGTCAAAATTTCAACACACATTTGTTGGTATTCCATAGTCTAGGAAGATAATTACGCGCGTGAATATAAGGGTAACCAAAGCCAAATTGGGTAGCGTGAGAAAGTGGAGAAAACCTTTGTACAGACAAGGTCATTGTGTGCACTATGGAGTCAATAAAGCTGTGGAAAAGAGAGGAAAGGGAAAGCCATCAGTGGCTGCTTCCCTTCCGGGGTCGAAGTGTTAGTAGGAATTGTACAGTCAATAAAGAAAAAGCGAGGATAGGGTAGCTTAGTGCAAGAGTCTTTTTAGTTTTTTACTGGTCGGTTGGTGGGCGCTGCTCCACCGCCTGTCGTCTTAAATTGAACAAAAACGGCAACTTTTAGCCCCCTACTCTATAACCCGAGTCATGAGGTACAGAGGACCACCGCCCCCGCTCCCCGCTCCTGTCCTAGTAATCATGAGCCTTTGTCAGCTTTGATCGTAAGAAAGTAAACTCAACTCCACTCATTTCCCCTAAAATGACTTGGATTCCTGACAAATTTCTTAACCCATATCAGAAATTGGATACTGAAAGCATGCTTTTAATTTAATTTGCAGTCTGAGTAACTATCGCCAAAATCTACTAATGGTGAAACTAAATGATTGAAATCCATGCAAGACGAAGAAAAGAAGAAGCTAAATGAGTCTGAGGTTAAACTATTAACAAAAAACCCCTACATTGGCTGCTACAGATCCCATTACTATAAAAACACTTCCTCTCTCTCTGTAGCCATCATAACTGTACTGTACATGCGTAGAAATTTAATCCTAACTGGATTTTGGCCATCAGGGGCAAAAATGTAAACTAAACACGCCCACTTCATAACTTTCGCCCACCGCTCAAAAGAGTGACGCCGGGAGGTTCAGATCAAACGGGAGCGCCTTTTTCTCCTCCTCCGTCACTTCCTTCTCTTCCTTTACACTTAGACCCATATCCACATTCCCTTCAAGCTTGCACCTTTTGTACTCCGATGACCCGTCTGGCGAACCCAATACAGCCACTTGAGACACCGATGAATTCCACAAGCTCAAACCTCCTCCGGCCAGTGCCGCAGATGGCGGCGCCAGAGAAAGAGAAGGAAGTAAGGGGATGTGCAAAAAGTTGGTCTTTGCTTTGGGCCCACGGAAGAAGCGTGCAGCCTCGTCGTAGGCAAGAGCGGCCTCCTCCGCTGTGTCGAAGGTGCCGAGCCACCGCCGTGTCTTTTTCCAAGGATCACGGATCTCTGCGGCGAAGCGCCCCCACGGTCTCCTCCGCACTCCTCTAAACCGGGCCCCGGTTTGAGCCTCCGTTGAGGGCGGAGGCCCGGCGAGGGATAACGTGAGAGAGTCCTTCCGGAGATTAAGTGCGTCCACAGCCATTGTGGAGAGCGTACCGATACTATTTTAGCGTCTGGTAAAGATTTTGACGAACTTGGGTGGTTTGGGTGTATATATAGTGGAGGAGACGGTCTTTCTTATGCCGACAGGAGACTGTTGGTTAGATTTGTTGCTTTTGCCATCTTGGATTAAGGCATTCTCTTGAGTGCATTTAACTGACAGGCAAAGGGTGCCCGTAATTACTGCTGCTTAGCATCGAATATATAAAATTCATTTATATTTTATATTTTATATTTTAAATTAAGTAAAAATTTGTTTGTAATTTGTAATTTTAGTTTTTTTTGGTTTTTAAATTTTATGAAAATAATAAAAGTGAATAATAAATATTTAATTTCTTTTAAAATTTATTTTATTTACTTTTTGTAATTAAATTTAATAAACTTAAATTAATAACTATTAATAAATATAATTATATAAATTTTAAATGAAGTTTTATTTAATAATTAAAATAAATTAATTTATAAATTATTTATTCTAATAAAAAATAATTTTTATTGATTAATTTATTAATAAATATTATATATTAAACTAAAATAAATTTAATCTCTTAAAAATAATTTATTTTTAAATTTTATATAATATGTAACTATTATAAATGATAAAAATATCAACGTTAACAATCAGTTTTTTATTTGAAATAAAAACGGAAATTAAAGATATAAAATAACAACTATAAACTAAATAAAACAAAAGTCAATTTTTTAAAAATCAGAATGTTATAAAAATCTGGTAAAATTAAATAAATTAAAATTTTTGAAACATAATTAAAAAAATATTTTCATTATCTATTGAATATTTTAAAATTTAATTAAAATAGATCATTAAATAAAAATAATTGTTTTATTTTAATTTATATAAACTTATTAATTTATTAAAATTGATCAATTAATTAATTAATTTTTAATAACAAAAAATATTAAAATAAATATAACTGAAAAATTAAAACTGAATAAAGAAAATATATTATTTAAAAAAAATTAAGAGTGTTGAATTTTTAATATGGACAGAGTGTAGAGTCCACTATCAAGAATTGAGCTTGGGTCAACCATTGTCTAAATAACTAGAACTAGTTGTTTGGATAGTTGACTCTTACCATTTATAAACTTTTTAACATCTTCATGTCTAGGCAATATGGGACACTCTAATACTCCCTTGAAGTGCAACTGGGCAAGTTGTTTGGATAGTTGACTCTTATCATTTATAAACTTTTTAACATCTTCATGTCTAGGCAATATGAGACACTCTAATACTCCCTTCAAGTGCAATTGGGGCTGGACATCCAGTTGTCAATTGAAATATACGTAGTAGAAACCGGACCGGGCCGCTGGGAATGAACATCCAGACGGACAACTGAAAAATTAATAATCCGGGCCAAACCTGCTCTGATACCATGTTAAATTTTTAATATGGGTAGAGTGTAGAGTCCACTAATAAGAATTAGGCTTGGGTCAACTATTGTCCAAATAACTAGAACTAGTTGTTTTGATAGTTGACCCTTACCATTTATAAACCCTTTAACATTTTCATGTCTAGGCAATATGGGACACTCTAACACTCCCTCTCAAGTGCAACTGGAGCTGGACATCCAGTTGTCACTTGAAATATACGCAGTGATAACCAGACCGGGCCGTTGGAACTGGACATCCAGACGGATAACCAGAAAATTAATAATCTGGACCAAACCTGCTATGATACTATATTGAATTTTTTAATATGGGCAGAGTATAGAGTCCATTATCAAGAATTAGGCTTGGGTCAACTATTGTCCAAATAATTAGAACTAATTGTTTGGATAGTTGACCCTTACCACTTATAAACTCTTTAACATCTTCATGTCTAAGCAATATGAAAGTACTCTAACAAAGAGTTTTTTAATTATTGATAAAAGTAGCATCAATGGGTCCTGAGATTTTAAAAGAGTAAGAGGTGTATCCCTCACCACCGGTGCTAAGTGGGGATTAAAAACCACGAGCAGAGGTTTAAATCACTTTGAGGGAAGGGTAGAGAAAATAATTGCCTATTGTCATTATACAACATAGTTGAAGTTAATTGGGCTGAAAAAGGAACAGTGAACAGTGAGTAAAGGGTGTGCTGGGAAGGCAATTTGAAATATCACATGGGTCCAGGCGTGCCTTACGTGCGTAACGCGTAATAGCCTACCCTGTCTTTAGTTAAACTATATATACATGATGCAATAGCCTGAACTGAGGGTAGCTATTTTGCTGCACCTTGCCTACATTCAGTTTCCGGAGGAAAGTTACATCAACCAATAAGACACTGACGGGCTGCTTTATTTAAAGGGTTGGCTATTCTATTCCGTAGTTATTTCTAATATAAACAGCTATACATTAAGAAAAGCTATTCTTAAATTTCGAGAAATATACAAAGCTCATTTTTATTTATCTTTAACTTTGTCGAGAATAGCTATTTTATTAGAAGATAACTTTATCCTTCTCATAACTAATAATAATAATAATAAGATAATTAATTTCGTATAACAAAATTAATAATAATAAAAATAATAATAACTAAAAAATTTATTATTATTATTAATAATAATAACAATAATTCCAGCATGCTCGCGAATAGTAATCATTGCAAGTTTCTGAACGGGGAAACTTCGATTAGCAAATTACAAGTCCATTAATTAGAGTGTTAAGGAAGCATCGTCTAATTGGATAAAAAAGGGCTTTCGCTGGGTCGTTAGGTCGAAGTTCATGTACATGAATTAATGACACGTCTAAAAGATTAATCTGAAAGAAACTTCAGCGCAATTTGCATCTCACTCCCCTTTCCATTTGGGCTTCATGATGATTCAGCTGAAATCGATTATTAGTTTTGTTAAGGCTGAAGGACCCTCCGAACTTTTTAGTTTTCAAATGAGAAATTCAACTTCAAGCCATTTGCGAACCTTCTGTATATGCTTTCTTCAAGTAATCAAATATGAGACGCAATAATAAAATCTTATATATAGATATAAAGTTACACGCAAAACTGATCTTCTTGTCCCAAAACAGTCTTAAACAAGGCTTAAAAGGGAGGAACTAATATCATAAAACCAGCGAAACAACTACATTCAACTACGTCACCACACCCATGTTGGGGACAGTGGGAAAATTCCATGTTTTCACTTAAGAGGAATAAACCTGGAGGAATGGGTAGCACCAACACCAGGTCTTCCGTGCTTGACGGGCTTGTAGGAGATAGAGAATTCAGCCAAATAGTGACCAATCATTTCAGGCTTGATTTCAACTTGATTGAAAGTCCTCCCATTGTAAACACCAATGATACTGCCAATCATTTCGGGTACTATGATCATGTTTCGGAGATGAGTCCTAACTGGCTCAGGTTTCTCACCAGGTGGAGCCTCCCTTTTCTGTAGAAGAAGAATATCAAGAACATGTTTTCATTAATTTTTAACACCAACTGAAACTTAATCATATATGAAGAAACGAAAAGGTCATAAGATTAATCAAAGGCAAAACCAATATGTATTTGATTGCGTCAACTCATCTTATAATACCAAACACAGCCACTTCTTCTGATGATTCTTAATCTTTTGAAGAAACTGTTTAACTCCAACTAATATTCAAGGCGAACCACAAGAGTAACTTAATAAGATCTTCCAAGTAAAGATGACAAAACCTAGAAATTATGACACAGATAATGATTTTAACAATCTTAAAAATTCTCAATCCATTTACACCATAAATTTAAGGAAGCTAAACATCACAAGACCACAGAAACTTGAGATGATATTTGAAACAAATCAAGATCCCGTTTTTCACATAGATTATTTTCAATCAATAATCATGAAATGGCCTTAAAAAAAACAATGAAAATTATACATACC
The DNA here is from genome assembly GCA_026413385.1 of Erythroxylum gracilipes. Taxonomy (NCBI): domain Eukaryota; kingdom Viridiplantae; phylum Streptophyta; class Magnoliopsida; order Malpighiales; family Erythroxylaceae; genus Erythroxylum; species Erythroxylum gracilipes. Next base: position 12,688,639 of record JANZLC010000004.1, read on the forward strand.
GCCTTGCGGAGCTTCTTGATTAGAGCCATGGGCTTCCTCTTCAAACCACGCTGGAACCTGTTTGAACAGGAAAAGGTTAAGGAGATAAAGATGAAAACCCAAATGAGAAAGAAGTGAATAAAATCAAATTGCCTTCTGCGAGCGCGAGCGTGGAAGAGCTTAACAAGCTCATCAGTGGACATGTCCAAGAGAGCATCCAAATCCACTCCTCTGAAACTGAACTTCTTGAACGTTCTCTTCTTCGGTTGTCCTGGCACCGCGACATCGGTCTCAACATCCGCCTATTATACGCGCAATATACAAACAAATTTATTAACCAACCCAATCCAGACAAAAGTTGGTCGAAATATTCATATTTATCTGGATGCAGATCTCACCATGGCTGCTCCTGCTGCTGCTTTCTTTTCGTCTGCTCTCCGACGCCTAGGGTTTTGAGGCTTCGTATAATATATAAAGAGAACTGAAAAACAATGTTGGGCTTAGTTGAAGTCTTCTGGAGCCAATTTATGAGAACCAAAATCCATAATTCTAATGGACCAGGGCTAGGCTTCGAGTTTGAGTTTGAGTTTGAGTTTGAGTTTCAAGTAATTTAAGATCTTATGTTTTAGGCAAGTCGGAAGTCAAGCGTTTATCAAAGTTGTAAATGTTGTACCGAATTTGATACTAGATTAAGTTCTAGTATAGTATTATATTGGTATTGGTTAATATCGGATATTATTTTAGAAAATTTTTTAAATTTATAAAATAGTCTTTAAAATTTTTTAAATTTGCAAAATAGTTTATTGGTATATTGTACAGTTGTACAGTATACCTTACTAGTTTACTGTTTACATCAACTCTGTTTTCAAAAATCATAATAATAAATAATAATGACAATTAATATGAAATAACAATAATTTTTAAATATTTCACATATAAATAATAACCACAATTAATATAAACAAAGACA
>JANZLC010000004.1:12745642-12761919 GCA_026413385.1 Erythroxylum gracilipes
GCATACACATATGAATCATGATTTAAAAATATGAAAACGAAGTGACAAAGATTTTATGTGTACTTAATTGACGTGTTCTAAGGCATGAAAGTTGCAAAATGAAGTTGACATGTGAAGATTTGGGATGACTAAGCCTATGAAATGAGTAACATATGGCTCAGAGAATTAAGTGACATATGACAGTCATAAAGCAATGTGTACCATCTAAAGAGGGGACGTGTATCTTACTTTAATACATAACAAGTTTCCTTTAAAAAAAAAGAAGGAACACTCATCTTACACCATATGACTTATACATTCCATGGTCATTTTCTTTTGTCATTTTTCTGGCCGTATGCTCCCCATCTCTTCCCTCTCATTGCCGAAACCTACACCTAACTCACACCTTTGAATTTTTGCCTTAGCTTTGTACATCACCAACCTAAAACCCATGCAAAATCCATCATAAAGATAACTATAGAGGCATAATGTTGTTACATATATTCCTATCTTTTTCTTCTAGTCATGGCCAAACCATCATACCCGCTCAATGGTCTTGCATACAAGTGAGGCTAAGCAAGCTTGACATTCAAGGTGGCATTCAAGTTATTCAAGTAAGTGAAACACTAACCTATTGTGGTATATGTTAGCAGAATTTTATTATGGCTATTTAGGGATGGATTGAATGGGTTGTTGGTGCTAACGATGCACTGGGAAAAAAAAGAATGAAGAACGAATTAGTTACTTTTCTGTCCTGTTTTTGGATGTAAGAAAACGGTAGCTTATGCGTTGTTGCATGGATGATTTAAGCTGGGATTTGAAGTATAATTGATGAGGAATTCATGCTAACGATAGGTGATATAAAGGTGTTTTCAAATTTGGAAAATTTAAGGTTGTAGGTGTGATTGTAAAAAGTGAATGGTAAAGAAATAAGTGAGCAAAATTTTATAAGCCTATGTATAACTAACATGGTGTTAGTTTATGCCCTTGTAGCTAATTTTTTATTGTAAATTTGTATGATGATTGTGGTTTTCCGATATGAGTAAGTTTTAATATTTAACCTCGATATTCCACAAACGTACGGGTCGTTCATATAGTACCTAAGATGTCGATTCCATGAGGAGGGTTAATCTAATCCTAGAATCTAGGGTTGAAACTATTAAATAGAAATTTAACAGACAATGAATTTAAACACGAGAATTAAATAAATCAAACAAACTAAATCAATAACAAAACAATAATTGATAATTAACACTTAATGAAAACAATCAACGAAAAACGATTAACAATTTCAAATTAAAAATGAATAACAAATAATAGAAATTGATTGATTTGTTGAACGATGATAGCACGCCCTAGAATTCAACCTAGTGAGTTAAACAAAAGAGAGAAAGGAAAAATTATCTATCTTTAATGCTAACCTAAACAATTACGATTTATAGAATTAATAGTTCTAGATGATCCTAGGGTCAATTACTCTCTCTCAAGTTATAATTGACCTAAAGCATAAACCTTAATCAGATTATGGGAAGTTGTAATAAGTCAATTAACAACCTATCCAAAACCTAATCAGTTCTTAAGTTCTCTAATAAACAATTGGAAACCTATACGTGATCTCTCTACACAATATTTACCAACCTGATTTAATTTTGAATCTATTAAATTACCTAACTCTCGTTAGCCAAATTTAATCATTTTTTCTCTATTCACCCTCTCAGTTTGTTATCGAGATATGAAATGTAGAATTAAACCACAATTAATTCAATAAACTCATAAAACAATTCGATTTCATTAAATCAAGAATAATATTTCAAAGGTGAGTATAGAACATCAATCAACAATTCAATTATATCAACTAACTATATATCCCAATTCAACAATCAAATAAAACTAAAATAAATAGGAAATAAAACTCGAGTGGATGGTGGGAGGTCGCGACTTTGGAAAGCTTCTTATTCCGAGAAGCATGTCGAGTCTACGTTGTCTTCTTCTTCTCTCTTCCTTCTTCTCTTTCTCGATCTCTCAAAGTTCTCTCCTTTAAGGTTTTGTTGTGGTGGCTAATCAAAAGCTCCTGTCTCTTTCTGTTCTACTTGTTCTATTTATGTTCGTTTGTGTTTAGGGTTGAACTAGGGATTTTTTGGGGCCCGAAAGGTCCCAAAAATCTCTCGAAACGTGAAGTTTGGGAGTAGCTACACGTCTGTCTGACATAGGCCACGATCGTGGCCTACATCTAAGTCTATTGTCACGATCGTGGGCCATGTCCTGGGTTTCTATCATGATCATGGCCTGTTGTACTAAGATTGTGGGTCATTGTTTCGTCCTGAATGTCTCTGAAACTTCTCCGTTCTTTGATGTTGACCCTGAAACACTAACAAACACATCAAAGTACCTCAAAAATACCATATTTAAGCTTAAAGGATTATTCCAACCCATAAAACACAAATAAATCACAAACTAACACAATTCTACCCTAAACAAATACTAAACAATCGAATAAACTGCTAAACACTTATCAGACTATACCCTAAAGTATGATGCATTTCACACCTATCAACATTCCCACACTTAAATGTTTGCTTGTCCTCAAGCAAACAAAACAACAAATGGCTCAAAGCAAAAAACATACAATGCAACAAATGAGGCAATGGCTTTAACTTCACCAAATAATTCAACTCTAAACATAATCATCTAAGTTGTTCCAAATTATTAACATGCGAAATCCGCCTTTAAGAACCTTAGACTCAATATACAACTAATCAAAATTTTAATGTTGAGTCCATTTACCCTTATCACTTGCACACGCACATTGATAATCATTTAGTCAAAACAAAAGTGTAGCTATTCCCTAGTAGGTTTTCATGAAAAAACAAGCTACTGACAAGTTCAGTAAGTTTTTATTAGAAAACATTCTTTTTGTTGATTTTTCTTTAAGGACATGAACCTAGTCTTTTACACAGAGGCAAAAATTTATGATGAATGTCAATCTAGTTACTCAACTAAGTCATGATGTTATTAAGCTGCTTGGTTGGAATGCCATTATAGACTTTTTACACGAAGGCACACATTTGTGATGCGTGTCAATCCGATTACTTAGCTACATCATATTCTTCTTAGCTACATCGTATTCTCAACTCCCTAGTTAAAATTATACAACCTTTTTTTTAACATAAAATTTTGCCTACCTTATTGCTTTAGCTAATCATTCTCATGAAAATGTACTAATAATGCCCCCTATTTGATTGGCCTAAAATTATAAATGAGTATGGAAAATTCCTGGGGTGGATGGACTGACATTATATCCTAATTACAAGGATATTTAGCCCTTAGTAACTTAGTTAATGATTTCACAAGCTAATAAATCTTCGCAACCTAAAAGACTATGTTTAAGGCTAAATTTATCCTATTAAGTCCTATCCATTGACGTATTCACACAATTCACATCAGCAACCTAAACAAACTATCCTACAATATGCAAAATTCATACTTAAGATAAAAACACACAACCTCCCCACACTTGAATAACACATTGTCCTCAATGTGAAAGGGTACACAAACACATTAGGGGAAATAAAACATAAAATACGAAAACATAAGAAGAAAATACTAACAAAAATGAAAAGAGAAAGGGTTAGAACACGAAACCATCATGGTGAAGGATAAGGTTCTTTTCATGAAAATATACCCAATATTTTTTGATGTTCACATATGGTATATCAAGAACTGGTGAATAAAAGGGAGGGACATTCTTTTCTTCATCCTCTTTCTTTGTCTCTTAGTGTTTAATAAGGTGGGGTTCAACTTGGTGTTCCACTAGTTCTTTTAGCTCTTCCTCATTCTTAAGTGTGATAGCCTCATATTGCTCTCATTGATGTAATTTCATATTTCTCAGAGAGTCTTTCACACTTCTCTTACAAAATTCACGAGAAAATTATCTTACTTGAATCTCTAGATTGTGAATAAAAGAGGCACGATTTTTTGTTACTTGATCAAATTGCTTTTCCAGTCTCTTCTGGTTCTCTTCCATGTCTGTGAGCTTATCCCTGCTTTTGTCCAATTTGGAATCCCGTGAACTGGACTCATCTTGCTGAAATTCAGATGGATCTTGATGTCCTATGTGAGTACTTGCATTGTTAGACCAATAGAAATATAGGTGGTTATGCCACCCGTAATGTACATTTTCCAATAAGGATCTTTACTTCTACAACCATACTGTGTCTCATTATAATTCTCAAAAGTTCCTTGCTCCCTATAATATCCATCTTCCATCATCGTTCTTTCGATTTCTTATTTGCATCTAGCTCTTCAGGTGTCTCACTCTCACTCTAAGATGTCTTGATGTGTCTCTACTTTACGCCCCAAACTTCTTCTTCTTTTTTTATATTATTATTATTATTTAAAATGAAAGATAATGAAAAAACCTTAGACTAAAGAACTAAACTAATCGCCTCCCCAACAATGGCGACAAAAACTTGATTGCAGTTTTTCGATATGAGTAAGTTTTAATATTTAACCTCGATAATCCGCAAGCGTACAGGTCATTCGTGTAATAACTAAGGTGTCGATCCCATGAGGAGGGTTAATCTAATCCTAAAATATAAGGTTAGAAACTATTAAATAGAAATTTAACAGAAAATGAATTTAAACACGAGAACTAAATAAATCAAACAAACCAAATCAAATAACAAAACAGTAATTGACAATTAGCACTTAACAAAAACAATCAACGAACAATGATTAATAATTTCAGATTAAAAATGAATAACAAATAATGGAAATTGATTGATTTATGGAATGATGATAGCACACCCTAGAATTCAACCTAGTGAGTCAACCAAAAGAGAGAAAGGGAAAATTATCTATCTTTAATGTTAACCTAACCAATTACGATTTATCGAATTAAAAGTTCTAGATGATCCTAGGGTCAATTACTCTCTCTCAAGTTATAATTGAACCCTAAAGCATAAATCCTAATCAGATTATAGGAAGTTGTAATCTCTCAATTAATAACTTAACCAAAACCTAATCAGTTCTTAAGTTCTCTAATAAATAATTGGAAACCTATACGTCATCTCTCTACATAATACCAACCTGATTTAATTCTGAATCTATTAAATTATCTAACTCTTGTTAGCCAAATTTAATCATTTTTTTTCTCGATTCACCCTCTCAGTTTATTATTGAGATATGAAGTGTAGAATTAAACCACAATTAATTTAATAAACAATAAAACAATCAGATTTCATTAAATCAAAAATAATATGCCAAAGGTAAGTATAGAACATCAATTAACAATTCAATTCTATCATCAAACTATATATCCCAATTCTACAATCAAATAAAACTGAAATACATAGGAATAGAAATCAAATGGATGATGGGAGGCTGCGAATTTGGAAAGCTTCTTATTTTGGGAAGCACGTCGAGTCTGCGTTGTCATCCTCTTCTCTCTTCCTTCTTCATTTTCTCGATCTCTCAAAGTTCTCTCCTTTAGGGTTTCATTATCAAAAGCTCCTGTCTCTTTCTATTCTACTTGTTCTATTTATGTTCTTTTATGTTAAGGGTTGAACTAGGATTTTTTCGGGGTCCATAAAATCCCTTGAAAGGCGAAGTTTGGGAGTGCTGCATGTCTTCTCGACGCAGGCCATGATCATAACCCACATTTAAGCCTTCTATCACAATCATGGCCTGTTGTGCCACAATCGTGGGTCGTTGTTTCATCCTGAATATCTTCGAAACTTCTTCGTTCTTCGATGTTGACCCTGAAACTCTAATAAATACATCAAGGTACCTTAAAAACATCATATTTAAGCTCAAAGGATTGTTCCAACCCATAAAACACAAATAAATCACAAACTAACATAATTTTATCCTAAACATATACTAAACAATTGAATAAACGGCTAAACACATATCAAACTATACCCTAAAATACGATGCATTTCATACTTATCATTATGACAGATAACCTAAAAACACTCAAGAAGTCCTTTTAAATTTTTATTTAAAAAAAGCAGATCCTACACTTTCACGTTAGATCTGACATGGCCGTATGGGACCCACCTATGCAATAAAATAATATGAAAAACTGAACTGATGGTATCATATAGTCATCAGTTTCTCTATTATTTTGGGGTTATATTTAAACGTTTTTCAAATGTTATGGTTTTATGTATACTCTGTAAAATCATAGGGTTAAATTTGGAGGATGTAAACTTTAAGGTAAAAAATGACCCTTCTGTCTTTTAAACGCTATTAAACCTTTAGGTTTGAGTTACATTTTTGTGAAAATCTTAAGGTGAAAAATATCCCTTTTACGTTCTTTTTAATCTTAATGGAAACTATGCATTATTGACCTTCACCAACATTATATGCACAAAAATATAACATTTAAACTTAAGTAGGACTACACATCTTGGATGCACCATATATTCTAACTTATTTACTTGTTAATTTTATTCTAGTAATCTTCATGCCATCTATTATCACCTTTAAATATATTGGTATAACATAACTTAACTTTTTTTATCATGTAACATCAATTTAGTTAGATGTGGACTTACCTAATTTAAGGATGAACATGTCTTAGTTTGACAAAATTTCATACCTTGATGCGAATGTACAATAACTTTGAATATGAACATAATAATAAAGTTTAACAATCTTTTAATCATACTTTTACTAATCATGTGATAAGTAGTTGATAAATATAAATATAGACATAGTCACTAATCATACTAATTATAGTAAAATTCTAATTAATATGTAACAAAATTAAAAAATATCATGTACAATTAATAGGATATTTCTTTATTTGATACTTTAAAAAGCACGGATCTTTTCTCTTTTGGCAATAAGAGAATTTTATTAATTATGAAAAGTGTTATACACTTTTACACAAGATTTGAAATATGCCAAGTGAAGGAATGCCTTTACTCTTTTTTATCATCAGACAAATTTCTTAATCATAGTTAATATGATATTTTGATCAATCTTTTGAATAACTTTGTGATAAATGTCTCATAGGCCAATTTTTTAATAGTATCTCGATGGTAGTTAAGATGATATCTTAATATCATTTTAATAACATTGAATTGATTGCCTACTTATAATGTGTTGTGTTTGAGGAAAATTTTGACAGTACAAATGTATAAAGTATCTAGTTGTTACACTTTTTTTTTCTTTTTTATTGCTTAGGGTTTACTCGTTAAAGGTCTATTAAAAAGACATAAAATTGATTAATCTAACTTGACATGAATTTGTTGTGTTAATAAGTATATGATTTATGTTAAAAATAGAAAATTGCAAACACTATTATATCTTGAGGCCAGTGGGTTAGCATTGATTATTTTGCATAGCTGCCTCCTAATATTAAGTTTAGAATCCAGAATAGTTTAGGGATTGAAAAATGAAATTTTATGCAAGTTTCAACTTGCTTGCTCTTTTATTGTAGTTCAAAGTGTGACACAGTTACACTTTCGCATACCTTAAAATAGCATTACTAACATTCAAAAAAGTAATGGGTCCTCATTTAAGAGAAAAAATGTAGCATTATTGAACTCCCATAGTTAAATATGTCATTTGCCCATTTTGGTTTGCTAAGAAGTGGTATATAATACTTACTTAGGCGTGAAAGATACCCTTCAATTCAAACTAACGACGCATAAAAGTGCAAGTCTTGGATTCAGTCACATTCTTTAACTAGTCATAGTAGGATCATAGTTGCTTATTGAATTCCTATAGTCCAACCATGATACTAACCTCAGCTATAGATGGATGGCTGATAGTGGCAGCCATGTAATATTATTCATACATAAATACATATTTATATATTCTTTTACTCTAAAATAAACTATAATTGGTTCATCTTCTCCTTTTATTTCTTGTAAATGACAAGGAACATGAAGTTTTTGGTCGACCAAATTATTTTCTGTACCTTTTCCATCTCAGAGGATGATTTAACTTAGGCAACGGCACCTTGAAGGTTGTAGCCAATTGTGGTGGCGTTGAACCCTTTAAGTAAATAAATAGATTTACAGAGTTCATGCACATATCTAACACAGCAACCCCATACAAAAAAGAAAGTTAAAAGTATACTTTGTGGTTTGAGAGAAGCATATGAAAAATGGCTCAATCAAAATGACCTTATCAAATTGTTCCATTTGAATATTTGATGCCAAATATACAAAATTAACTATTCAATGCATTTAACACGATAAATGGGAGTGCAGGAGACACCCTTAATCCTTAACTTTTGTGTGGCGATAATGACTGTAACGTATGTATTATTTGTAAGAACAGTATGGCTCCAATCCATATGCCACCACCCACCCAAAATACCTTTGATATGAACACTTAAAACGTTGGAGGCTAAACGTCTCTTTTAAACTCAAACTTGAATTCAGATCCATCCTACACTTGAATTCCCAAATAAATAAATATCCACAAGAAGTTCATATATCAAAATACCGACTTGTTACATTCTCTTAAACCGCTATTTATTTAACACATATTTGCAAAATGCACTATATCAGCACACCTATGCCTATAGGGCTTGTTCAACTTCAATGTCATTCCACTCAATGATTGGGCGACCAAATCTCATTGGATTTTTATAATTCTTGTACCAGTATGTTCCTTTGTTACGCTACTATACAACGGGATTCAAAATTCTGGAATTTAGGTCCAGCATTTTTCCCAAATCCAGGACAACTCTAGCAAGATCAATGTAAACCCTAGTTTTGACCTTCATGGCTTCCGTCCCAAAATTATCTCAAATTGCTCATCTCCATAACATGTTTAAGCACTCATTAGAAAGCTTACATAAAAAACTGCAAAATGAAAAAGATCCCACTTAAATCCAACCATTGTGCATTAAGTTATACCCAAAACAAGTGAGATTAAAAACACATCTAAACTTCATGTTCCACACCTTCCTCCAAGATGTTTGACTCACCCCCATTTTTCAACCGTAGATAGAGTGCTTATCCAATGGTCAATATTTAAATTTAGAAGAGTTAGCGATCCGTGTGAGAGGCCTCTCCACCAATCAGCACACAACTTTCGGATACCTTCTCGCATACCCCTGACTATATAAATCTATCGCCCGAGCATCCAACCTTCAACGCACGGAGCTCTGCTGTTAGATCAAGCTTGTTACCTTAGTTTGTCCTGCGATTCTCTGTTTCAACCTTAACCCTAGGCTCCGGTATCAAGCCTAACCCATCCTATCCCTAGATCTTTAAGCGTGGGATCCATTTCAATGGCTACCGAGGAGCCGACTGTGGCGGTCGAAATCATTACTGAGCCGGTTAATGATAACCCGGCCGATCAGAAGCCAGTGAGCAAGGCTGCAAAAGCCAAGAGAGCCGCTAAGGTACCTAAAGCCAAGAAGGAAGCTGCACCTAGGAAGCCCCGAGGCCGTAATCCGACTTCTCATCCTACATACGAACAGGTACAGCTTTTGTACTTGTTTTTATCATTCTGGGTCCAATTCCTACTATGTTTGCTTTTATCTTTAACTCATCTTACGTAATTTGCTGTGTTTGTGCAGATGATCAGTGACTCGATCGTCACTTTGAAGGAGAAGACTGGCTCGAGCCAGTATGCAATTGCTAAGTTCATTGAAGAGAAGCATAAGCAGTTGCCTCCTACCTTTAAGAAGCTATTGCTCTTCCATTTGAAAAAGCTTGTAGCTTCTGGAAAGCTTGTGAAGGTCAAAGGCTCCTTCAAGCTTCCGCCCAAGTCATCATCGGTGCCAAAGCCTGCTGCTCCTGCTCTGGCCAAACCAAACAAAAAGCCTACCGGCGCCGCTGCTAAGGCCAAGCCTAAAGCTGCCGCGAAACCAAAGGGAACCAAGTCTAAGACAACTTCAAAGGCTAAGACTAATAAAGCAGCTTCTAAGCCAAAACCAAAGGCTAAGGATGCTGTGAAGCCTAAAACTCCTGCAAAACCGAAGGCGAAGGCAGCTTCGGCGAAGCCTAGGGCGGTTACTAAGACCAAGGCAGCGCCGGCAAAGCCGAAGGCCAAGGAGAGACCAGCCAAGGCTGCAAGGACGTCCACGAGGACTTCTCCAGGAAAGAAAGCGGTGGCTCCAAAGGTTGCACCAAAGAAGGCTCCGGCTGCAAAGAAGACTCAGGTGAAGAGCGTGAAGCCGAAGAGCGTAAAGTCTCCGGCGAAGAAGGTGGCTGCTAGGAAGGCAAGGAAATGATCGCGGAGGAGAGATGACAGAGTTTATTCAGGGATAGTTGTGTAAATTTCGCGGTCTTTGGGGGTTGATGAGTGCATGCAAGTCCAATTAGATGACGAGAGAGATCTGATTTGTGTAATTCTCGGTTCTTATATATGTAGTTTTTATGATTTTTATTTTCTGGGAAGGCTAGGGATTGCATACAGGCTTATTAGATGTAACGGTTAGTTAATTAATTAATAGCGGTTGATAACTTGTTGCTGGCTCAATTAGTTCTGTTAGTATTTGTTGTTATACATAAAGAAAAAGCTGTTCATCGAATCTCTGTCGAGAAGAGACTGGGAATTTGTGGGGTTGGAGGTCCGTAATGATGAACGTTAATGCCGACTGGTACTCTAATTTCATACGGAAAAGTGTTCCAAGTGCTGCCGGTTTGGTTTTGGATACCCATCTCGAAACGGTTTTTTTTTTTTTAAATTTATTATAAATTATTATTAATTTCTTTGATGAAATTTCCTTTTCCAAGTTGTTCTGGTATACTGTTGAACTTTGTCTGCTGGATCCTTGGTAGGTTCACTTCGACCATTTCTATGTAGATTTTTAAAAGACCATTTCTATGTAGATTTTTAAAAGAGCTTTAGTTACCTTCACTTAGTGACAAGTTCCAGTGATAGATGCTAACGGTGGAGTCTGGAGATACAGATAATTCCCTTCGTAAGTCCTAATTTGTTGCTCTCCAAGGCCTCATCAGGTCATGATTATGTTCTTCAAGGGATATCAAGAAAAAATCTCAACCATTTGGGATTCTGGTATCTTCTCAACATGGCTGCTCTCTTATCATTTTCTCGTTTGTTTTAGCAATCTGTCCAGGAAACTGCGGTCAAAACCTGGGATTGAGCACGGGGATTTTGTGTTCTGATGATAACATGTCGCAGAGTGACACTAGAAAGAAGTTCCTTATATCTACAAGTAGGTTGGTAACTCTAGAATCAACCACAATATGTTAGTTGAGTTCCCTAAAATCGGTTCTCCATGAATCATCAAAATTATACATGCTTAAAAGATGCCTTTGCCTACATCTGGTTACATGCATATCGAGATTGTTTCTAGATGTGATGTCCTCCGCTATATGAAGTATGTTTCTCTAGAATCTTTCTCAGGTATGTTGGTTACATTGGTTAAGTATACAGAGGTTTATGCAACAATGACAGGAAAATATTTGGTGCTTGAATAAAATGCTTAAGCATAAAAGCTTCACACTTTCAACAGCAAAGAAAAATGTGCATGTTGCAAGTCGTTGCCTAGTGCTTGCCAAACGGGAATGAGATTCTGCAGCTAATCTTGGACTCCACTCGGGGGTTTGGAAGTCCAATAAATGCGCTGAGATTAGCCCCAAAGAAGTTTGGCACATTTCATTCGCCGATTTATATGGGCTTGTGACCTCCTCTTTGTAGTTTGAGTTCTTTTCAACTAAAATAAACAGAAGTTACCGTCTATCCCTGGAGATAAATTACTTATGTTCTCATGGTATGTACCAGTGAAAATATTTTACCTAGTTAGCACTAAAATTTACAGGTGATAACTTTCTAGCACTCTGTTATGTAGCAAAAGGGAAAGAGTTAGATAATGAAGTTGAAGTCAGTTGACAGTTAGAATTGGTTAAGAGCTGATAAAAAGTAACTTACCCACTTAGCTCTTCCTGTCAATATTGATTAGCTAATAACAGAATTTGTACCATTCATTCATTTGTATAAATAGGAATTAGATGTATAATGAAGGATTCATAGAGAAATTATACACATAAGTTCTCTCAATTCTCTCTACACTTTCTCTTCTGTTCTTCTATTGTCTACTATTTTCAAGGCACTTCTACCTAAGGTCTCTTCTTACATGTGAACTTTCTTATTCGTTTGGTTGCATGTGGTGTTTAATTACTGATTAGGTGACATGTGATGTTGATTGGGTGACATGTGGTGTTCAATTACTGATTGGCACATGCTTCTTAGCAATTATCTTATATCTTGGAAAAAAAGAAACAAAATTGAGTGTCAAAATCCTTTGTTGAGTTTACGAACAATTTGTTATCAAAATACTTGAAATTTACAACTGCCTCATTACAAAATACTTGAAAATGCAATTTGTTATCAAAAGACTTGGAAATGCAATTTACATTTTCATATCAAAATAGATTTATGAAATTTACATCTGTAAATTTAAATCTGTACATTCTCTGCTTTTTTATTATCAATTGGATAAGTTACAGAAAGTTATTTTATTCACGTTTAACCAAATTTGCATGCATGTTTGCACACATTTACAACAATATAGCAGTCTTTAAATATGGTTGATGAATATTACTTTGATATCTAATGTCGATATGAATGCAGGTGATTCACATGGGATCTGGTCTACCCAAGAAGAATAAGAAGGCTTGAGTGTCAAAAAAAAAACTTTTATGTTCTACACATAATGTTCGTTTAGACTAAACATGTACTTATATTGATATATTAAACACTTATGATTTATTGTTTATATTAATTATTGTATTATGATATATTTGGGAATTGCAATTAAATAATATATTGTCTGCACGTATTAAATTCTTTTTATACATGACTTATTAAATAGTTATTAAATAAATAAGATATAAAAAATTTGTTATTTAAAAATAACTATTAAATTAGAAAATAATTAAATTACAATTATTTTCGGATTATTGAAACAAAATAACAGAAAAATAATTATTAAAATTGAAAATTATTAAATTAAATTATTTTCGAAATAATGAAAAAATAAAAAGTAATAATTAAAATTGTTAAATTGTTAAATTAAAAATATTTTTAGATAAATCAAAAAAAAGAAAAATTAAAAATTTGAATAATTATAAAATTAAATTTATAATTAAATAAAAAATTAATTATTAAAATTGAAAAATTTTAAACTAAATTCATTTTCGAGAAAATTAAAAATTAAAAATTATATTTGATTTTTATTATATTAAATTTATTTTTTGAAAATTAAAAATATAAATTATTTACAATTCGCGACGTTTTACAAAAAAACGTCACGGATTGTTACCTATTCCGCAACGTTCACAAAACGTCACGGATTGTTAGGGTTTCCATGACGTTTTCAAAAATTTTTGCGGAAACTCTTACATTTTTAGTGACGTTTTAGTAAGTTCAAAAAACGTCGCGGAATGTGGAGTAGATTCTCTAGGCTTTTAGTGACGTTTTTTAAAACGTCACGAAATGTTGAATTTTCCGCGATGTTTTGAAGGCCATTCGCGACGTTTTTAAAACGTCACATAAGTTCAAAAAATGTCGTAGAAGATAATTTGCGAAGTTTAAAAAAACGTCGCGGATAACCTTTGCTTACTCCACATTCTGCGACGTTTTTTTAAACGTCGCAAATTATCTTCTGCGATATTTTTTGAACTTATGTGACGTTTTAAAAACGTTGCGAATGGCATTCTTTTCTTGTAGTGTGAGAGGAACACTTTAAATTTTATATCATCAGGATGCAAAAAGAAACGGCCAGCATTGATTTTCTAATTTGAATTTCCTTTTATGTTACAAGTAAAAGTTACCCTCTATCAACCAGCTATTGATTAGTTTTTTGTATATAAACAGCAGACACATGACCAGATTCTTTTAACTTACTTTTACTGATAATAAAATGCGAATACATTTCCTTGAACATGCTTTACCTTGACCCATTTTAAAATATGAAAACATTTGTAGCCGCCCTCATGACGTAGGCAAGATGACAACACCTACCATCACAATTACCAGAAGAGGTGGAGAATGGGTCGTCGTGGTCTGAAAGATTATCTATGTCTGTATCTTTTCTCTCTTGGTTGCGTGGATATTTCGTGCCAGAATTCCTTTTAATAATTACAGTGTATCCAATTTTTTATTGGCAAAGACCAATACTTTGGATTTTTTAGATTGGATAACAAAATATATGTCATACATTCCCAAAAGCTATTTTCATTTTTCAATATTATTTTCATGTTATAGAAATATGACAAGTCCTCATAATCTCTGGATTAAAACTATTAAATGAAGATAGTTGCAATGATGAAGTTCAAACCAAAGCAATCCTGTGTGGGGCAAAACCAATCTAAAGATGAATTTTAGTGGGGACTAAAATTAAAAAGGTAAGAAAGTACTGTATCTAATGAGGGCATTTGTACTACATATCTCTCAAATAATTCAAAATAGTCATTCCAAAATTTGAACTTTTATGTATTCTACGTGCTTATTGGTATAAACAAAAGCTATCAAAATCAGATTAAATTTGCTCAAGATTTAGATGCTCCAAAATAATCACTGATCAACTCTTTGTACAAAGTTTGTCCCAAGACTAGATTATCTGTTCTTATTATTCTAGTTCATCTCTCTTTTATAAAAGCTTATCCATTCAATAAATAAAACCTATAAAAATTAGACCAATTAGACCTACCAAAAAAAAAAGAACACCAAAATTAGATCCATAGGATCTTGTGTCCGATGGCAAGCCTTAGATTCTGATGTCAGTACTGTACCTAACAAACGTGTCCTGGACCTCGTTAATATTTTAATGGCAACGTCTTCACTGTGCACATGATTCACATTTCACACGGCAACTACTTGATTGGACACGCTTGACCTCGTGCTTTGACCTTTCATTTTCGCTTGCCTATAAGGATGTCATCAAGGTTAGAACACGAGAGTTCTTCAGTGTTTAGTCCATCTGAAGAATTAATTTAGGAATTTTCCAGGAGAGGCCAAATCATGAATATATCATCAACATGTTGGTTTCTTGTAAGTTGGGCACACGCTTCCTGTCGGGGACACAATATATAATCCCTCGATTCTGGTCTTCTGTGGGAAACATAAATCAGTATAAACACTGTCATATAGTCACCATGGCGAGGTCTTCCCGTTACGAAAAAACTCCTTTAAAGAAAGGCACCTGGAGTCCTGAAGAAGATAGCATGTTGATTGCTTGTATTAGGAGATATGGCATCTTGAATTGGACTGAGATGCCAAAAGCAGCTGGTAAGGAACATCGGTAGGAGCAAGCATATGAAGTTTTTGATTTAGCTGAGTTTAGAATCTATACTTCTAACTCAATAACATCAAGAGAACATATTCATTTATGGATCAATATTATTTGTAACCATTTTACCAATAGTTCGCCTACAAACTCATCTCCTTCTCCTTGAAACAATGTAGAATTGAGTTCGCTAGTTGCTTTTAAGAACTCTAGCTTTTGCATAAACTGGGTTGAATTTTCATCGACATCTAAAACCATGTGTAGGCTATGCAAGTGGAAAAATTTCTTATCTAGTCGTTGATGGCAAAGCTAATAACAAATACTGAAGCATTGTTAATTGGAGGAAATAACTCTGATATCTCCGACCAACGCTTTAATTAATCACGCATATTGCTCAAGCTTCATAATTGGCACACTCGAACTTTGTTAGCCCATTAATTATTCAGTCAATATGAGATGACGGGTGATTTTGTTAAAGAATCAATTTTGGTTGTGGTCATGGAAGAACCTGATTGCTGCTTTCATAGTTTTATTTTTTTTCCTTCATTTTAGTCACCTTATAAAGATAATCGGCCTGTAACAGAAAATTCAAGCTCAACCACTTCCAAGTTCCAAGAAGTAAATAAGGTCCTACATCCAAAATGAGTAAAGGATAAGAGGACTTACATAATTAAGAAAGATCTCATAGCTCATTAACTAAGAATTCGGGGTTGAAGATAAGAGTCCTCGTTATTTATGAACCACTTGAAATATAATTCGTTCTATAACTCCTATTAAAGCATTGCGTGATTTCTAAGCATTATAAAATTCAAAATATATTTTCAAACTTTAAATACCACGTGATATTCTCATAGGTACTAAGCACATACAGCTTTTGATGTTCCTTTTCTTTCCATTGTTTCAGATGGTCCACAATCGCATCTAAACTTCCCGGTAGAACGGATAATGAAATAAAGAATTTTTGGCATACCCACTTGAGTAAACGATTGAAAAACACCACTGTAGTGCCAATGAAATTGCAGGGAATGACAAATTCCACAATAGAATGGCAAGTAGTCAATAGCTTAAA
>JANZLC010000004.1:12777319-12790038 GCA_026413385.1 Erythroxylum gracilipes
TTAAAAATTATTGTTATTTCAAATTAATTATCATTATTATTTATTATTAAGATTTTTGAAAGCATGGTTGATGTAAATAGTAAACTAGTAAAGTATACAGTACAATTGTATAATATATCAATATGGATTATTTTGCAATTTTTTTAAATTTTAGGGACTATTTTATAAATTTAAAAAATATCCAAAAACAGTATCTGGTACCGACCGGTACCGGTATAGTTCCGTTCCAGAGCTCAATCCGGTACCGAGCTCGGTACGATATTCATAACATTGGTTCTTTCCTTTCTAAAAGTTAATTTCTTTCAATTAAGGATCCTTTTATCCTTTCAAATAAAACTCATTTTTGATACTTCCTTCTTTTCATTGAGAATTTTTGCAATGACTATCATTTTTGCTCAACTTGTACTTTCATATATTAAGCTTACCTTTTAAAACTAAATTTCAAGTTTGTTTGCATTCAGCACCTGTCATATATTATAAGTACATTTATATCTTTTAATTTTAAGCCATAGATCAAATCATAAACTCCTGAACCTTCGCTTATTTTGAATCTCAGTTCAAGATCTAAATATCAATCTTGTGTGTGTTTTTGTAGAAGGCTAGATGCTCTTTGGAACTGTGGATGTTTTCTTTGGCTCACAGTTCATGACCTAAGGGCTAAGGGTATATGACCCGAACTACGTTTTTTGAAACAAAGTGATTTGGCTCTTGATCGCAAGCGACGTCCCCAGCTGAGTAATTTGGCCAATATTGGCCTGTGTCCGCGTGTTGATTGCAGTGGAATAATTAATATTTAATTAAAATTATAGTTAATTTTAATTAAATATTAATTATGCTCAAATAATATCTAATATCTCATATTTATCTTTATTTATTCAATATCTCATGTTTAATCATAACGTTTACTAAATTTTACAATTAAGCTCAACTTGATTGAAATATCTTTGTTCTCTTTTCTTTGTTCTCTTTAACACGTTCTTTATGCGAGACCCATTAGGTTCTCAAATATATTGATAATAGTCATAAATTATACTTATAATTTATAATTTATAATTATAATTATAATTAGATAAATTTAAACTTCTTTTAATTTATCTTTAATTTTCTAATTAAACAATCTATAATTATAGATCAAGATTAGTGTCTAATAGCATAATATGACCACCCAAATATTTAGGAATGTCAAAGTGATTTTGACTAATCTTTTCGTGCATAATTTTTCCGTATAATTCAATCCTTTCATTATATAATGTTCTAATTAGACATAGAGCATGAAATTAATATCAACTCTATTTTGTCTCCAATCATATTAGTTCTTTTCCATTAGTTATTGATTCAATTATTGACATTTGTAAACTATTTACAAAGTGTCATTTTACCTTTGCCAAAGATTTCCTGAATCAATGCTAATCGAGAACAATAAAATATTCTCCTTAATTACTTGAGAGTGATAAATCTTATCTTGATCACTTAACTACTTCTATATAGTTCATGCTCCATCCAATGAGTACTAACTGAACTACTAATAATTAGAATAGGTCATAAGTAGTATCAAAGTATTGCAATTCTTATACAAGATAATTTTGGAAACCTCAGATCATAGAATCACTTATATGATCATCATAATGAGAATTTCCATAGGCATACAAGTAATATTCTAAATGAATTTCTCATATCAAGTTAGTTCAGTGAACTTATTCTCTAACAAGCATCCACAAGTTGTTTAAGTATCTTTATACTTTAGTCTATGAGATCGACTATTTCCTTCAAAAATCAAAATAATATAATATAATCAAAATACTTAAAAAATACTTATGAATAATTAATTTTTTAAAATATAAATAGGATTTCATAATGAAATATGTAATAAAATAGATTTGATCATCATCATCATCATCACACCTAGTCTAAATCTTGCAATAAAGCAGGGTCTGGGGAGGTCTGATAGTACGCAGCCTTATCTCTTTATAATAGAGAGGTTGTTTCCCGTAGACCCACAATGCAAATGTAACACTAAAAAATGATGCATATTAAAAAGTAAATAAGTAAAACTAACACGTAGAATAATTATGTAAATAAAATTATAATAAATACATAAATAAATAAAAATAAAATATAACGAAGAGATATATCTGATGATGGCCAGACCTACTAATACCTGATAAGCTGCTGGCTGATCCCGAAAGACCCCACTTGTCTATCAGAAATCAAACCACGTCCATTAAAGTACCAACAACATATAATGACAAAAGGGATGAATTCGCAGTTTCTTTTACCCGCACGGGTAGCCTAGTTGGTTTCTTGGGAGGGTAACTGAGTCCAAGGTCTCTGGTTCGAATCTTGACAGCGGCAGTGTGGGGGATCCTCCAATGGGGGGTCCCTTGTGCGCACTAAGTACAGGACCGCCTTCTTGAGGAGCTGGCTGGGATTAAACCGCGTTTCAATCCTGCAGCGGTGGTCGGGTCTGTGACTGGGGGCCCTTAAGGTTGGGGATTCAACCTTTTGAGTCCAAGAAGGATGAATTCGCGTGCAACTAGCAATGAATTCTTAGCGGCGCCATGTCAGGAACCTGAGAAATCTAAGGGAGAGGATTTGCGTGCAACTATCAATAAAATCTCAGCAGTGCCAGGTAAGGAGGCCTGAGAAATCTAAGGGAGGAGATAAGTAATGTGCCATACGAAAAATTTATGCACAATTTTCGACTGATGCGCTTGTAGCCCAATCATGTCCTTCCCCTACCAACATGCTGGTTCTGGCTGAACAAGGACGCCATACAGAACTTCAAAGTTGATCACTAGCTAGCTTTGTACGTAACAATGCCACCCATTAACGTCGGCAGCGCACTCAACGTAGGTGATGAAAAGAGACTAAAACCCAACTTGGCATACAATTACTAAGAAATGGTCACAAACAAAATTTATCATAGCAACAAACCCCAAAGAAGATGGGTAAACACAAGAACCATCTTTTTTGATATATCAATTAAAAATAACAAATATATGCCATAATAAATTGTTGTTATTTTAAAGTTAATCTATTCACTTGTAATATTTTTCTTTGTTTATTAATAAATTGACATTACTAATAAATCGACTAACTTACTTCATATATCTACAATCAATTCAATTCGCCAAATGGATGTGGGGTAAATGTGCAAAAAGATCGCTTGAACTTTAGATGATGTAGCATTTAATGAACGAAACTAAACTTTTTAAATTTTCTATCTATTTAGAGTCATCAGAAAATATTGAAATTTATATTTTGATGAACATATTAGGATCTAAAATATACATTTAACCTTAATTTTATCTTTTATCTAACATTTAATAAAAATTAATACTTAAGATCATTACGAGGAATTTGTTGACACTTCGATAGAATATAATGTCAAATTTAACCCTTTTACTTTTGACCTACGTCGTAATAAAGCCCTTTAATAGTAATAAGGATGACAATGGCCTCGAATCTAGCTCAAAATTTTGTATTCGTGTTCAAATTGAGCTCAAATCTCAGATCAGACATTAGGCTTTAGGCTTAGGTTTGATTAATTTTTTTTTTAATTTTTTAAATTTAAAAGGACATTATTTTATAAAAAATTCATTTTATGTAATTTTTTTAAATTTTGAATCAGACCGAGTAACTCAAGCTTAAATTCAACTCAAAACTCAAAATTACAAAAAGTTCAAGTCCAATAAAAAACTTGATCAACTCTAACCAAATCCTTTTGCTAGCCGGATTAGACCTTTTTTTGCCGCCACTTGTTGATGGCCTTATTTTTTTTACAGTCATTCGCGACATCTTATATGTAATGCATCATCTTGGTTTATGTTTTCTTGGTGATCCGTACCCACCTTGCTGATGTTTTATGCACCCTATAATATGTAGAAGCATAATTATTAATGGACTCCTTTTTTTTCCCCCACATTCTTCTCTCAATCTTTGTGTTTATTGAAATATAATTTGGTTGGTGATCCAACTAATTATCGCTTTACCACAGAGATTGTTTTAAGCTTGACTTTTTCACACTTGTTACTCGGCCCAGTACATAAGTAACGTGGCATGTTTACTGATACTTATTTCATTAGATGTCACTTATAATGAGACGGACAAACAACTCATTTCAAATTAACTAGATTAAGTGACTAATATATTTATCAAATCTCGTCTCCCAAAATGCTTTAAGGTCATTACAACATAAAGGCGTTTTAGCAACTAAAATTTTTGATGCTAAAAGTTTGGTTGTTGATAATTTTTCGCGATGATATTAAATCCTCACAAAAATCCGATAGCAAACTACTATAAGCGACGTTTTTAATAAATCGTCGCAAATTATTTATTGCTATAAGCTACATACGTAACAAAAAGAGAGTCGCAACGATACAAAAAATCGTTACCAATGATATCTTGGTACACAGTTTTCGTGGCTAAATGTTATTAGCAACGTTACTATCAACGTAACTAATAATATTTAGCCATGAATTTTTAATCATTGTCAAAAATTATTGGCGACGATATAGCAGATGTAGCAAAAATAGTTATTTACAAACTAAGAATTGTCTCCATCGTCACTACTACTTACATAATTTGGGCTAAGTATTTTTTTGACCATCTTTTCAAGATTGGTCAACTTTTATTCATTACGTTCTACTTTTGTTCATTACAATCTAATTTAGCCTTAAGCAACTGGTTCCTCTGTTCAAGATGATCATCATATGCTAGTCTTGATGAGGATGAAGTAATTGGCTTAGGGCCAAATCCAAGACCTTTGATGTAGCCGGATCTTGTACCACGTTGTTGCAAAACTCATCTACATTTGGAAAATTTTCGTCACACAATGATCTTTACAACACTCTTGCATTTTATTCTAAAATTAAAAAAATAAAATCAATATTCAATTCAAATATTATTAGTTACTACATAAATAAATAAACTTAAAATTTAAATAAAATTTATACTTACATAGTTATTTTGCGTTTTTTTTACATTCACCCTTGACCTTCCTTATAATGAGTGAGTATGTATAGTATGATCCTATCACACTATTGTCCATGTAGTTCCTTCTCACGCTGTTTTATGAAAAAAAATGTAAACACAATAAATACTATTTTATTTACTAATATAATTCTGACTTCTAAACAAATAACTTACATATTCATTTCGTACGAAAACAAATGATTTGGAGCATTGGTTGTGAGGAGTTTTCATTTTTCCTCTGTTAACTTTAGCTTTCTCACACTTTTCTTAAATAAAGAAAAGAAATAGTCATTAAATTGTGTAACAAGATTAATGGAAGCAAATGTAACTAGAAAGAAGTCAAACATTAACATTGGCAGCGGTTCAATAATCACACATTTGGGTCCAATTTTCTGAAAACATCCGTTTGGGAATATATCTCCTTGCCTCCTCATCAAAAGGAAAAGATTTGTAGTATTTATGTAGTCGATAACAATGAACCTTAGCCATTCGTTTCAATAGTGAAGTAACACAACATGAAACTTTAGGGTTGTCAATGTCGATGATATTGAGCTTCATCTGAAAACAACAATTAAACATGAAATTAGTCTTTAAATAAGAAAAAATATATAATTAAATAAAATGAAAAATTATCAAATTTTATCCAAAGCTTTCTATAACAAGTTGACTTCCTTCAACTACTTGGCATGTTGAAGGCATGATAATTCAGTCCTGGCAATGACCCCTAACTCACGGGAAATTTTTCTGATTGGATCTTATCAACAAGACGAGCTTATGAGGTATCAATATGTATAGACAACTTGCTATTCATTGCAACATTCATGTGTTGCAACTTAGAACCTTTAGTGATATCTCTACCTCTTTTTCAAATGGTGGTATTCGAACCTGATGACAAAAGAATAAGGATAATAAAAAATGCATTAAACATGTGAATATATATTTGAGCATAAATCTAATTATAGGTGGCAAAGATTAACATACTTGAAGATCCCTCAGCACTTGTTGAGGTAGATGGACGTTATTGCTGACTGGCTTCATTGATGGATGAAGTCGATTGTTGTTATTGGCTAGAGTTGGATTGATATGGCTGTTGTGGGGGAGGGACAATTTCAATAGTTGCTGCCTTCTTTCCTTCATTTCTACCAGGTGCCATTATATTGGATATCTATAAATCAAATGTCAACATTATGCATAAACATCAGTCAAACATCAACAATCTGTATAAACATAATTTAAACATCAATAATCCACAAAACATAACTCAAATAGTAATATTCCACATAAATATAACTCAAACATTAACATTCTGCATAAACATGAGTCAAATATCAACAATCCGCATAAATATATCACAAACAACAACATTTCGCATAATAAAAAACACCAACATTTCGAATTTACATAGCTTAAACATCAACTTTCTGTATAATCATAAGTCAAACATCAACAATCCATATAAACATATCTCAAACATTAACATAGTTTGTCTCTAGTTATTTTAGTATTGACTAAATGAAATCAGGCCAAATGGTATAGACATGTTTCCATCAAAAGGTAGTTCATGTTTGCTTATTTCAACATTATTATTATGAGTAGATATCAAGAAACATAAAAAAAATGAATTAATATAAGTGAAACATCATCACTATGCATTATCATAAGTGAAACATCATCAATACAAATTAACATAAGTGAAATATCAATAATACACAATAACATAACTCAAACATCAACAATACATTTCAAACAATATAAACAAAACTTTTATTTCCTTCAATCATCATTGTCAAGATCTTGAAAATCATCACCATTAATTACATTATGATTCGACTCTTCATCACTATTATATTCAGCCAAAGTCAACTTTGTATTATAATTCATCCTCAATATAATCTTCATCTCTTTCATGATATGATTGGCTTATACTTAATCCACTTATACTATATTGGGATCAACATCTCTCCTATGGAATGATGATATATCTGTATCTTCTATTTGAATGGCTTCATTATTCAAATCCAATTCAATCTCTTGATATACTTCATCACCATCCTCGCTCATTACACCATTATCACTTTTACAAAAATTGAAGAGATTTCAGTGTTGAAACTTTTGAACAATCTTCCAATTGCAGCCCAATACAGTATCGTTAAGGGAGAATACTTGGTTCACTTGACAGGCAAGGATAAAATGATCATTATCATACCATGTCTTACTAATATTGATGTTAGTAATATTGTCAGTAACTTTTATGTCACCATGATTAAACCATTGTCACTTAAATGAAACAACCTTTTTATCCTTGATGTAATGACACCATAGAAGTTAATAAAACCATCTTCATGACATCTCTCAATAATAGCCCCACAATTTTGGCTTCTAAGTTGATTGTTTCGATCTTGTATATGAAATATAACTCCAATAACAATGTAACTTATATATTTTTCCCACACATATGAGGACCACATTCCAAAGAATATAATGTTTTTGTTGCTTCTTGCATATTACGGTTATGTAACGATATCATCTGTAGGATAAAATTTAATTAGAAATTAATTTGAGATATAAATCGGCATAACTTCATAATATTCCATCAATACTCAAGTCCTAAACCACGATGGGAACTTAATCTTATATCTTTCATCAACATTAACAACCCCTTTGCTTCGAATCAAATCTACATACTCCATATATTGATAAGGAAATATAGATTGAATCACAAAATTTAAATATGGAAATTTGAATGAAAAGTAATATACATACTCCATATATATATCGACTTCCTAACAATTGTTCAAAATAGATCAATGGGCAATTTCGAATTTGTCTTTAGTTAACTTCATATATTTTTTGACACCAAGTGGCCTAACTTTTTAGGAGAAAACTAACAAGCCACCATCTTGATCAAAATCAAAGTTACATTATTGTCTATTAAATCTTATCTCCACGTCATTTAAGTACACTGAACAAAATGTCAAACATTCATTTGCTATATAAGCCTTGGCAATAGACCATTCAAGTCGAGCTGTATTATATCTATAATGCTTAAGAAGTTGTCTTCATTTTCATGTTAGCCATCGTATTTCCTCTTCGTAATCCTTTGAAGAAGCATCATCTCCTTTTCTATGGTCATTTACTATCTTGTTTAAATCATTGTTGAAGAAGCACCGTGTCTTGTGTTGGTATGTATTGTTCTTCTTTTCTGTTAGCAAGAACCCTCCTTATTGTGCTCTATTATTCTGCTACGTTTTGGACTTTATATGAGTTTTCTTTTCTGCAAATGGTGTATGGTTTCCCTTCTAGTTGTGTTTGGAAGATGGTAAATTGTGTTTCCGTGTTGGATGTGTATGGGTAGATTTTTTTCCCACCTTCCATGCTTGTTTGAGGTAACCCTTCTAACTATTTGATAAAAGGTCTGATAGAGAATCTAGGCACAATCTACAACAGATGTTTATGTAAATATTTACCATATGATTGCTTTTACACCAAATATATACCACATTTAGTATACCAATGTATCCATCATAAGGAATTTATTTCAATGTTTCATGAGGCTGTGATTACACACAACAATTGAAAGTTAAATGGTCAAAACCATAAATATTAGCAGGGCATCAAAACATCCCCTAAACATAGTACATACATAGTTAACATTCTCACCTTATCATTAAACATAGTCTCACTTGATAGATTAAAAATTAACACTACTCGAATGTTGGAACGTTCAAATAAGAAGTCTTTTATTAACTTCTTATAATCAAACTGTTAACATTAATTCATCATAAAATGTCAATGCGGCGACTAATTTTTTATGATGGAAAAGAGCTATACTGGGAGGAATGTTAAAAAATTCTCCCTAATGAAGAACAAATCAATGCAGAACAAATCTCCTCATCAAACATTAATCACTGCTGCCTTCCATGGCCGATTTTCTTCTTCAAGGTTTTTAGTGTCAGTCGAACTACTTCTCTTTCTTTATTATATTTTTTTTTCATTTTCTATTAGGAAGCTATTATATGAACATTTGATTGTATATACTATATATTAGGTTAAGCTTCCTCGAATCTTCAAGAGAACATAGATAGAAATGGATGCAATGGTTATATCCTGGTGGTCCCAACAAGATTAGGGAAATGGTTCTTTTGGAATAGTGGCTGATTGCAAAAACTATGTCTATTCATTATGATGATGATGGAGTTTATCAATTCGGTATGCATGTCTTTGAATTTGGGTTCCCATTACTATTTGATTGGCTTTGATTATGATATACTGTTTGCTCATTAGGTGAAATGTATAGTACATATAGTTCATCTAATATCATTATCCATACTACATCTGGGAAATCGTTGACAACATCTTTTGTAAATTTAGTTAAAGTAAAGAAGTTATTGGAAGAGGGTGTCAATAAACCAGACCTTAAGGGAAGATCTTTAAATATTTCAATTGATGGCTTGGAATGTGCAAGGAGTCTTCTTGGAATCCAGACATTAGGAATCCCTTTACCTTGTCGATTGAGTCTACTGTTACTTGGATTCCAGAAAAATAATTAGTTGTTTTCCTTTTCAATGGAATATTAGGCGTGAAACTTTATTTATCATTTTGTCTGTAAAAATTGTTAAACTTCTAATTAACATCTTGTAGTACTTACTATATATCATTATATTATATTGCTTACCATATTTCGATATTTATATGTATTATTATTTATTGTTAATAAATATTAATGATTAAGAATAGTAGTCAACTTAAATTTATGATATTTTGATCTTATTAAGATTAAAATTAAATTTATGATATTTTGATCTTATTAACATTAAAATTTTAGATATGATTTTTTTATGCCCAAAAAATATTTACTAATTTTTAAAATTTAAATTATCTACCATATGTTTTTCAACAATATGTTGTAAACTTTGAAAACATTTTACAATTTTTAGATGCTTCATTTTATTTTCATGACATTTTTATATGAACAGAGGTGTAGTACTATATACAATAGGCATCATTAAAGAATCTTTTATGTATAAATCCATAGATTTAAACCAATTCAAATGGTTTTGAATGCATTAGCTATTTAAACAAATTTATAAAGAAGGCAAATGAAAAATATGAAAAAATAGATAAATGTCAATTATAATTCATTAAAATTCTCCTAACAAATACATAAGATATAAAATCTTTAATATCAACTTTTGGTGATGATTTAAATGATTTGTAGCCAAAAGTCTAAGATTTTGTGACAAAAAATAGAGAACGTTGCAAGAAGTTGAACATTTTGTGATGATTTATTTAAATCATCACAAAATGTCTCAATGGCGATACATTAAAACATCGTGACCTTATAATCTATCAATATTGGCATGGATTATAAAAGTTCCTCACCAAAAGTACCACTTTTTGTGACAATTATTGGAATGATAGCCAATGCCGAAACATTTCATGATTAAACTTTTGAACCGTCACAAAATATTACTAACTCGTGTCACCCTTCAAATGATAGTAGGGTGAATACTACAGTTATTTCATATCTTCCATTATACAGTCAAATCCAATGGATAGAGGTCTTAGTACCATGCTTGTATAGGAATAGAAACTCATACTTGTACAAATAGAGGTTCCTAGGGTACAAGAACCAATTTAGTTGAGTAGATCCACTAAACTGAGACGATCTGTTATTCCATTTACTTACTTAGTGTATTTAGGCGAATAGGACTATGATATAAGACATATTGTAGAGTCAGTTACCTTTTCAGAAGTTGTTTCTAGACCCAATGTAGATTTGTGGTGGGATGTAATAAATGATGAGTTGTAATCCATGAAGCATAATAAGGTATGGGAGCTAGTTGATTTGCCTCAAAATTGTAAACTTATGAGTTATAAACGACTATTTAAGACCAAGAAGGACTCTCAGGGTAAAGTTAAGCAGTTTGTGGCTTAATTAGTTACTAAAGGGTTCACTTAGAGGGAAGGGGTTGACTTTAATGTTACATTTTCTCCCGTACCCTCCAAGGATGCATTTAGAGTGATTATGACAATAATAGCTCATTATGATATGGACTTACATCAAATGGATGTTAAAATGACTTTCCTTAATGGTGACCTTTGTAAAGAGGTCTATATGGAACAACTTGAAGAATTTTAGGATCAAAAAATGACTGACAAGGTTTATAAGTTGAAAATTTTACATACGGTTTGAAACAAGCTTCTAGACAGTGGTATCTTAAGTTTCATGAGGTTATGACCTCTTTTGGCTTTATGTAAAATAAAGATGAAATATGTTTGTACTACAAGGTTAGGGGAGCAAAGTTATCTTCTTATTATTATATGTGGATGATATCTTGCTTGTATCAAATGACTTGACCATGTTGCATAAGGTGAAGCAACTTTTGCCAAGAATTTTGGCATGAAGGACCTTGGTGAAGCATCTTTTATCCTAGGTATTCATATCCATCGAGACAGATTTCGACACTCTTTAGACCTTTAGCAGAGTGCATACATTGAGCGAGTACTGCAATGTTATCTTCCTATTACTATATGTGGATGAAAGCTTGCTTGCATCAAATGACTTGACCATGTTGAATAGCAACTTTTGCCAAGAATTTTTACATGAATGACCTTGGTGAAGCATCTTTTATCTTAGGTATTCAGATCCACCAAAACAGATCTCGACACTCTTTAGACCTTTAACAGAGTGCATACATTGAGCGAGTACTGCAAAGTTATCTTCCTATTACTATATGTGGATGATATCTTACTTGCATCAAATGACTTGACCATGTTGCATGAGGTGAAGCAACTTTTGCCAAGAATTTTAACATGAAGAACCTGGGTGAAGCATCTTTTATCCTAGGTATTCAGATCCATCGAGATAGATCTCGATACTCTTTAGACCTTTAGCAGAGTGCATACATTGAGCGAGCACTACAAAGGTTTAATATGGCTAATTATAATCCTATTGCAGCACTTATCTCTCACGGTGACAGGTTATCTTTGGTATAGTGTCCAAAGAATGAGGTAGAGAGAGATGCTACGAAGAATGTGTCTTATTTTAGTGCGGTTGATAGCTTAATGTATACCCAGTGTTCACTAGACCAGATATTACATTTTCTGTTGGACTGTTGGGTCGATTTTTGGCTAACCTTGGAATATATCACTAGAATGCAGTTATACGAGTATTGAGATATTTAAAGGAACTAAAGATTAAATGTTAACATATAGAAAGGTCAACAATCTAGACCTCGTAGGATATACAGATTCAGATTTTACTATATGTGTGGATGATAAAAAATGCACTTCAAGTTACATTTTCATATTAGCAAATGGTATACTATCGCAAAAGAGTGCCAAGCAAACACTAGTAACTTCATCGAATATGAGTGCAAAGTTTGTCACATTTTATAGGGCTGCTACATAGGTAGTTTGACTTAGAAACATGATTTTTGAGATGTTTGTGTTTGAATCATTTATGTTTGAATCAGTTGCTAGACTCATTTGGTTATATTGTGATAATCTGTCTACTGTGTTATTTAGTAACAACAATAAGAATATCACAGGGTTTAAGCATTTGGAGGTCAATGATGCACTCATATTTTCTTATCTTTTTATACTTTTACAATTAGTTTTTATTCTCATTTGATGTCTAATCACGTGGCTTACATTGATTTTATCATTTCAAGTGTTTTAGGTGTCAAGTGAAGAAAATCATGCTAAGGAGGAAGATTTAGGACTTTTAGATGTCATTTTCA
>JANZLC010000004.1:12831984-12844034 GCA_026413385.1 Erythroxylum gracilipes
TTGTAGATTTCTTATGATGCTTTACAAGTGATTATAACACCATGCCATGGGAAGTGAGTGTAGTGATCGAACGTAGCATACCTTATCCTAGGGTATGCGTTGGAACGACCTCCGGGCGCTCCGGTGCATATCCTTAGGTAAGGGAACGCTACATCTATGTAGTATCAAAGCATGGTTTGGCATCTATTGGGACATATAGGAATGTTAAGCAAGAAATATCATGAAAAATACGAATAATGATTGAAGTTATTATTTTTTATAGGTCATTCGCTCTAGGTGATCATATTGATCAACCAGCTGACCAAGGATCCGTAAGAGCCAGTAGAGAGTCCTCGGTACCTTGATCTGAGGGGTTACCTCCTAGAGTTCCCGAGAGAAGGGAGAGGAGGTATGATAGGCTACGGAAGCAGGGAGCTGTGGACTTCTATAGCAGTATAGACCCTGCTGAGGCCAAGGGATGGTTAGAGAGGATAGAAAGAGTGTTTGATCAGATGGACTGCGAGCCTGATGAGAGGTTCGACTATGCAGTTTCCTTACTGCAGGGCCCAGCTTACCAGTAGTAGAAGACTATCCTAGGCAGTACCACCAGGCCTTGTCAATTGAAGTGGGAAGACTTTCTGAGGGTCTTCCGAGATATCTACATGCCCAAGATCTACTTAGACATGAAGATGCAAGAGTTCTTGGAATTGAAACAAGGCAAGATGTCAGTGGCAGACTATAAAGTCCGATTTAATGAATTGATAGGTTATGCTACTGCTCTGATCCCTGTAGAAGAAGACAAGTGCAGGAGGTTTGAGAATGGGCTTAATATGGAGATCAGAACAAGGTTGGCGAGATCAGATATGGGCACTTTCACTGAATTGAGAGTTGCCTCAATTAAAATTGAACAGTTGATGAAGGAGAAACAAGTAGAGACTGGGCAAGGGTCCAGAGGAAAGAGGCCTAGTGAGAGTCAGGGTAGTTCTGTCCGGAGCTTCAGTAAGAGCCAGAATAGACCATTCAGATCCTCAGGTAGATCCAGGCAGTCAGGATTTAGACAGAGGGGTGGTTTTACACAGGCTGGCAGTGGAAGAGGTACAGTGCAGAGTCAGTGGCCCCCATGTGAGCACTATGGGAAGAGGCACAGTGGAGAGTGCTGGACTGTGTCAGGAGCTTGTTTTTGATGTGGCTTTGGAGCAACAAATCAGAGATTTCCCCTTTCTTGTTAGAGCCCAGTCTGGTGTGAGTGGGAGGTCTATGAGTGAAGCTACTGTCCAGCAGAGCAGAGGTACTGGATCAGGACATAGAGGCCGAGGAAGAGGCAGAGTGAGCTCAGGGAGTCCTTTTGTTAGGACTGAGGGGCAAGGCAGTCGACCACAGTCCCAGGCTAAGATCTATGCTATGATCTGACAGGAGGCCCAAGACTCACCAGATGTGGTTACAGGTGCGCTTCTTGTTTATGATTTGGATTCATTTACACTGCTAGATCTAGGATCCACACACTCCTTTATCGCACTGCATTTGGCATGTAGATTGCATTGTGATAGGGAGTTATTGCAGTTTGGGCTAGAGGTGAGTACACCTCTAGGCAGTACTACTATTATTGATGAGTTATGTAAGGGATGCTTGATTACGATTGATCAAGCAGAGTTGGAGGCAAACCTGATAGTTTTGCAGTTAAGGGAGATAGATGTGATCCTAGGCATGGATTGGCTCACTATCCATAGGGCCATCATGAACTGCTACACCAAGGAGGTAGTACTAGAATCTCCTAGTCAGCCGAGGGCAGTATTCAGAGGAATTAGTCCGGCAGTGCCTGCCAGGATGATATCATTCATGAGTGCATTGAGGTTGATGTAGGGAGGATGTGAGGGTTATTTGGCCCATATTATTGACACTAGGGTTAAACAGAGTGCACAGGACGTTCCTGTGATTAGGGAGTTCCTGGATGTGTTTCCTGAAGAGTTACCTAGTTTACCACCAGATCGGGAGACGGAGTTCACAATTGATCTAGTTCCAAGTGTTGCTCCTATATCCATTCCTCCATATAGGATAGAACCTGTGGAACTGAAGGAGTTGAATGCTCAACTTTAGGAGTTGTTGGAAAAGGGTTTCATTAGACTCAGTGTTTCACCTTAGGGAGCTCCAGTGCTGTTTGTGAAGAAAAAGTATAGGACTTTGAGATTGTGCAACGATTATAGGCAATTGAATCAGGTGACAGTGAAGAACAAGTATCCGTTTCCTAGAATTGATGATTTGCTTAATTAGTTGCAGGGAGCTCAGGTATTTACTAAGCTGGATTTGAGGTCAGGGTATTATCAATTGAAGATAGCTGAGGCTGATGTCCCTAAGAGTGCATTTAGGAGCAGGTATGGGCACTTCGAGTTTTTAGTGATGCCGTTTGGGCTGACTAATGCCCCAACAACCTTTATAGCCTTGATGAATAAGGTGTTTCAGCCCTACCTGGATCGATTTGTAATTATGTTTATTAATGATATCCTAGTGTATTTGAAGAGCAGAAAGGAGCATGCGAAGCATTTGAGAGTTATCTTACATATTACGAGGGAGAGGCAACTGTATGCCAAATTCAGTAAGTGTGAATTTGGGCTGGATCAAGTGGTGTTTCTAGGACATCTAGTGACTGGGGATGGCATACAGGTAGATTCAAAGAAGATAAAGGCAGTGATGAATTCGAAAGCTCCGAGAAATGTGTCAAAGATCCAAAGTTTCCTGGGATTGGCCAGGTATTACCGGAGGTTTGTCGATGGGTTTTCCTTGATCTCAGCCCCTTTGACAAAACTTCTGAAGAAGAATGTAATGTTTATATGGAATGAGGAGTGTCAAAAGAGCTTCGAGGAGCTAAAACATCGGTTGACTACTGCATCGATATTGACTATTCCATCAGGGATTGGAGGTTATGTGGTGTATAGTGATGCATCGCATCAAGGATTGGGGTGTGTACTGATGCAACATGGCAAGGTGATCGCCTATACATCGAGACAATTAAGGTCTCACAAGATCAATTATCTGGTACATGATCTAGAGCTAGATGTAGTTGTCTTTGTTCTAAAGATTTGGAGACATTATCTATATGGAGAGACTTTCCAGATATACATTGATCACCAATGCTTCAAAAGAATATTTATTTACTGTCAGAAAAAATAATGTTATTATACAATTAAAATAATAATAACCTTATTTGTATAGAAGTAGAAATGGTGTGTTGCCATTTCTTACGATTGGTTATTTCTGGTTTGGTTTTATAAATCAAGAAAAGAAGCTGACAGCACAGAGGTTATTTATGCAGCTATAAAGTGTAAGCCCAACACAAGAATCAAACGTAATGTAGAGTAAGAAATGGGGAAAATTGTCATGCCAGTTGTGCTCTCCTAATGCCTAATGCCCACAAGAATTTGTTCGCCTACCATCGTTAAAAGTTAAAACCTGTTTCTTCAATATGCTCGTTTCCAAATGATTTAGCCACTATAATTGTTCTAGGTTGCATACTGGCAGCGCAGCGGTCACCACCTTGGAGTTAAGTGTTCCATTCTCACAGATTTATCTCAGGATGAACCGTCCGTTCTTTTGCCAATTCCTCAATTCTTTTTACGATGTTTTGTGCCGCATCATCGTAGGCTTTGGCCACTATTGAATCTGGAGCTGATATCATTATGGGGACACCTTCATCACTACCTTTCCTGATCTCCACTTCCAGTGGTATCTGAATCAAAATAATAATAACTTGACAAGTTTCACCAAACAAAATATTCCAAAATATCAAAGGGCTAGACAAGAAAGCAGATTGGACATGCACTTTGCCAAAAGAAATTTGACAAGAGAAGACAGCCACTTCCTTTCACATTGTTCTGTGCACTTAGAGCCATTCAAACATCGGGCATACCTCACCAATAACTTTGTAACCCATTGATGCTGCCGTTTTTTGAGCGCCTGCTTTCCCAAAAATGAAAGAAGGCTCACCACAATGTGGACATTTAAAGTAACTCATGTTCTCTACAAATCCAAATATCTGCAAAAAGCAAAGACTGCATGTTAATAGAACTACCCATCCCAAAGTACTGTTTCTTTGAAGTGAACAGCTCCAGAATTCAACAAGCTTTAACTGTCCATTGGAAGTTAGAGATGCAACGCGAGACAATAGAAACACTATTGCTGTCAGCTTTTACTGATCAAGGAAGCCGCATATCATTGTGGCAATTGGCCAAAGTTAAATGACTGTTGACTACTAGGCACCTAGTAATTTGCCTAATAGCAGTTAAACCTTTATGGACAATAGAATGTTGTTTGAAAATTATTGAATGAATCGTACAGGAACTTCAACTTTAGAGAACATTTGAACTCCTCGACGAGCATCCATCAGTGCGATATCTTGTGGAGTTGAAACTATCACTGCACCTGTGAGCAAATCAATAACGATTACAGACAGAATGCGAAATAATAAAGTGTTCTTCGTATGAAAATACAAAATAAGGAAATTTCATGAATGGCCATCACTCTTTTTCTTTCTTATAATACAAGAGATGGGACCTAGGACTTCTAAACATGCCATATATGATCAGCAGCATTTCTTCTTTCTTTCCTTTTTGAAAGTATATGGGACTCAAAAGCCAAGCGTTGCAAACAGGGGAGGGGGTGTTGCTACTAGGCTGTGTGTAATGAACAATATCTATTTTGATTCACTCTGACAACCAAATTTTCCTCTTCGTAAAAAGTTTCAGCAGAAATCATTGTCCAAAATATAAAGTATAAATGCGCACAGATCTTCAGTGTTTCTCAAAATCATTTCAAAGTCCATGTTGGATAGAAACTTGGTTCCGCCCAAATCAAAACACATACTTAGCCAGATGCCTGTGTCCAGGAAAGCATAAAACAACAGCAGAATATAATTATAGTAATACAATCCAAGAATGGGAATACAAGCTTAGGCCAGTTTAACTAAAGGCTGACAACCTAACTACATTGAAACAGCAAAATTATTTTATAAACCCAGAAGTACAGTTAACAGCTTTTTGGTTAGTCAATCAAAATAACATGGGGAGATTACTGTTTTGTTCACCTGATAACTGCAGCCTC
The DNA here is from genome assembly GCA_026413385.1 of Erythroxylum gracilipes. Lineage (NCBI taxonomy): Eukaryota > Viridiplantae > Streptophyta > Magnoliopsida > Malpighiales > Erythroxylaceae > Erythroxylum > Erythroxylum gracilipes. The sequence continues at coordinate 12,837,055 of JANZLC010000004.1, forward strand.
TGGGTTATAGTTAATTGAGTATCACCAGTGCCAGGTGGCATATCAACCACAAGAACGTCAAGATTTCCCCAATCGACTCCCCTAGTCATTTTTTCAAGTGCGCTCATCACCTGCAAGATTAATTCAACTAAGTTCCTGAATAAAGCATTAGAAAGGTTATACTATAGCAAATTGCTTCACAATTTTGTCCTTAATAGCTACTTGTAGAGCAGAAAAGGTCACTAAGGAAAAATAAGCATCATTTATGAGAGAGAAGAACATATCATTATTCGTCTGGTACAAAATTAAACTATAATTTTAGCAAGAGATTGAAATATCAATCTAGGCAGGAGCAAGAAACATGTCATTTTGTAATTCTCGATCAGAAGTCTTTCTTTTTCTCTTCTCAATGAGAAAATATGAGAGGAGGGGGTGGGCGACATAGTTATCATTAGTTTCAGCCTTCTAGAGGATGCAGAATAATGTTGTTGGTAGAGCTTGCCATTCATAAGCACGGGGGAAGGCTCAGAGCCTGGTCCCATATTAGTCCTTCCTGAAGCTTCCATAATAGCAATTAATGGAATAACATACCATGGGACCTCTCCACACAATGGGGGCGTCCTTCTCCACAAGAAATCCCATTGACATACACTTAATGCCATAGCTTTCAACTGGAATCATCTTTTTATCTGAAAGAATGAGGTAGAAAGAGGGTAAGTTGTGTCCAAATGTTGTGCAGACTAAATAAAATTAGGAAGACGAAATTCTTCACATGGTTGAGTATGATTATGTGAACCAGAACAAGTCCACATATTCATAAAAGCTTCAGGAATTGGGAAAATACAGATGAATGTTTAAAAGGAACTCATCCTCCAATTTCTCCATCTGCCATGCATTTAGAGGGAAAGAAATAAGGAGGCAGATGGATGATGGTAAAGTTGAGGTTTCATTCATGAAAATGAAATGTTTACTTCTATCTTCTTTTTTTTTTTTAAAGAATTGATTTTGCAAGTTCCAGAAAGCAGGATATGTGAATTAAAATTATAAATAAGCATGAAACAACATCATGTCATAAAAGAATAACATGGAGCCCAAACAATGGTTTATTACTATCTCAAACATGTTGTCTTTGAACGAATCTCTCCTTTTTGGAGATAAAGATACCAAACAGAAATTGAAGAGTAATTCATTCAACTGAATGGAAAAGAATACACAAAAGCTGCTGAACTCCGCAGGTCAACACGTATAAGTAGAAGAAACCCAAAATACCAATGCTACGTGTGAAGCAAACAAGTTGTAGTAGATAGGAAGTTTTCGTTGATTGTGGGTCCAATAAAGTCAATAAAGTCGGCTAATGCCAACTGTGTTACTTAGGAGTCTTTAGAAGTTCCATTAAATTAGGATTTCAATTGCAGAACGTGTTTAGTAGTTCCATTAAATTAGGATTTCAGTTTCTGGTTCTATTTAGATAGGATTCTGATTGCACAGCTTGTATATATACAAGCTTTCGTTAATTGATGAGAATAGTAGTTTTTAATCAATTAAATCATTGGTTTGTTTTCACCAAAAGCAGAATATTTGCATATCTCTCTCTTTTCGCTTATTCTTAACATCTCTCTGATTGGGACCCCAAGATTGGTACCAAAGCCACGTCGACGAACAAAGAACGAATCGAGAATCTTGAAGCAAGTCTAGGCAGTTTGCAAGATGGAGTGAGCCAAATGGAGCAAGGCCTTGTCGATAAGCTTCGTTCAATGGAAGAAGCGATTGCTCAGTTGTCCAATGTAGTCCTTTCTCAAAAAGAAGGGTCTGCTAGTATTTCCCATGGTCGACCCACAAACATCCAAGAGGGGACCAAAGGGGCTACAGAGAAGGGACGCCACATGTTCTCTTCCAAACTCGCAAGGCTTGAATTCTCGAGATTCGCCGGAGGTGACCCCATTGAATGGTTTAGTCGCGTGGAGCAATTTTTCAAATATCAAGATACGCTGAGTTCACAAAAGGTTCCTCTTGCCTCCTTCCACCTTGAAGGCAAGGCGAATCAATGGTGGCAATGGCTTCGCAAGACATACCATGATGAAGGGCAGCAGGTGTCGTGGAGTGATTTTCAGTCAGAATTATGGGGCCGATTTGGCCCAACAGAATGTGAGAATTTTGACGAAGCATTATCAAAAATTCGACAAACTGGATCCTTAAGGGAATATTAGCAAGAATTTGAAAAATTAGGGAACAGGGAATATTGGCACTTTTATTGGTGGGTTCAAACAAGATATCACTGATGGGATTAGGATGTTTCGGCCCAAATCTTTGAATGAGGCTATTAGCCTGGCCCGAATGAAGGATGAACAGTTGTTGAGACAAAAGGGAACGATGAGATCACCGGTGAGACCCCCAATCGAATATTCCCCAAGTCGAGCAAAACCAAACACGCTGGTGAAGAGAATTTTGTTGGAAGAGATGCAAAAGCGACGAGCCCAAGGACTATGCTCTAATTGCAACGAACGCTTCACTCCGGACGATTGATGCAAGAAATTGCAGCTACTACTCCTCAAGGGTGATTTGGAGGACAATGATGGCGAAACGTTGGCAGCGCACGAAGATAACAACGAACTAGAATGTCCCTTCATGCCTTGACTAGTTGGATCGTCAGTCAGACGATGAGAGTGACAACTAGGGTCGAAAATCAAGATTTAATGCCCCTCATACACAGCGGCTCTACCCATAATTTCATTAGCAGCAAGGCGGCAGAAGTATTGAGGCCACCAGTGACACCCACCGAGCCATTCAAGGTTCGAGTGGCAAACGAGGCTCCTTTACGATGCAAGGGTCGATTTGAAAATGTATCCATACTGCTACAACGTATTCCATTCTCTCTAAATCTCTATGCATTGCCTTTGAGTGGTTGGACATTGTTTTGGAAGAGGTTAACTATGGACTTTGTGCAAGACAATCAAAGCCAACGGCTGCAAGGAGTGCCTCATAAACCAATCCAAGCTGTCAATCACAACATCATTGCAAAGGAAATACGGGGACGGGATACGGTATATGCCATCTATTCGCAAAAACCCTTTAGTGACTGTAACACAAAAATTCCAACTGATATGGAATTGTTATTAACAAACTTTCAAGATGTGTTTGCTGAACCCCAACAGCTTCCACCAAGACGGAATGTAGAGCATTGGATAGTCTTGAAGGAAAGGATAGAATCTGTTAACGTTCGGCCTTAAAACAAGATAGAGAAACAGGTTCAGGAGATGCTACAATCGGGGTTGATTCGTCACAGTACAAGTCCATTCTCTTCCCTAGTTCTACTTGTAAAGAAGAAAGATGGGACATAGCAATTTTGCACAGATTATAGGGCTCTAAATGCAGTTACGGTCAAGCACAGATTTCCCATTCCGACTATCAAAGACATGCTTGATGAGCTCCATGAACTTGACCTTTGACCCGGCTACCATCAGGTACGAGTTTATCAACCTAACATACACAAATAGCTTTTCGGACACATAATGGCCACTATGAGTATTTAGTCATGCCATTCAGGTTATGCAATGCTCCTTCAACCTTTCAATCACTCATGAATTCCATATTTAGGCCATATTTAAGAAAGTTTGTGCCGATATTTTTTGCCGACATACTAATTTATAGCCGAATTTGGTCACAACATCTGGAGCATGTAAAGACAGTACTTGAAGTAATTAGACAACAACTTTTTGTCAAGTTCAAATGTGAGTTTGGTCAGCAAGAACTTCAATATTTGGTTCATATAATTACTTCCTAGGGTGTTAAAGTAGGTCAGAAAAAGATTGAAGCCATGATTAGGTGGCCAAGACCCAATAATGTAATTGATCTCCGTGGATTTCTAGGATTCACTGGCTACTATCGGAAGTTCATTAGAAATTATAGAGCCATAGTACAACCGATTACCAATTTGTTGAAAAAGGGCCAATTTTTGTGGACAAACGAGGCCAATACTGCATTTGAAGAATTAAAATAGGCCAAGACGTCAACCCCTACCCTTGCATTGCCGAGCTTCAAAGACCCCTTTACCATCGAGACCGACGCATCGGGAAGTGGAATTGGGGCAATTCTGACACAACAAGGAAGACCTATAGCTTTCATGAGCCAAGCCTTTGGAGTCACTAAGCAATCTTAGTCTGTCTATGCAAAGGAAATGCTGGCCATTGTCCATGCAATTCAAACATGGCGATCGTACCTACTGGGTCGTAAATTCTTCATACAAACTGATCAGAGGAGTCTGAAGCATCTATTGGAGCAACGTATCACTACACCAGAGCAAACGAAATGGGTCGCAAAGCTGATGGGTTATGATTATGAAATTACTTACAAGTTGGGAAGGGAAAATTCAGCCGCAAATGCATTATTTCGAGTAGCAGGCAACCCGAGCGTTAATGCACTTTTCACTCCAAAAGCCAAACTTTGGGAGGAAATCAAGAAAGACGCCACCAATGATCCATACATGAAAGAGATTGCGAGCCTTGCAAGTGACAGTCCGGCAACCCCATACAAATGGCGTAATGGTCTGGTATGTTTCAAAAATCGAGTTGTTGTTCCTCCTAAATCATACTTGGCCACTTATTGCGGGAGTCATGATTCGCCATATGGTGGTCATTCGAGGGTTCTTCAAACCTACAAAAGGTTGGCACAATAGTTTTATTGGCCCTCAGTGCATAAATCTGTCCAACAATAAGTTTCAGCTTGCACTGTATGTCAAAAGAATAAGGATAAGTTGCTAGTTCCCGCCGACCTCCTCCAACCTCTTCCAATTCCATGTCAGGTTTGGGACGACATCACAACGGACTTCATAGAGGGATTACCCCTTTCTAATGGTAAAAATGCAATCTTTGTGGTGGTGGACTGTTTGTCAAAGTCAACTCACTTTATGGTAATGTCACATCCTTTTTCGGCTAAAACTATTGGGGAGAAGTTCGTAGACGGTGTTGTGAAACTCCATGGCATGCTGAAATCCATAATAAGTGATCGCGACCCTGTATTCAGTAGTAACTTTTGGCGTGAGTTTTTCAAATTATTAGGAACTACGTTAGGCATGAGCTTGGCATACCATCCTCAATCTGATGGTCAATTAGAAGTCAACCGTTGCCTCGAACAGTATTTGCGGTGCTTCGCTTCACAACAACCTTGCAAATGGAATTCCTTCCTCCCTTGGGTCGAATTATGGTATAATACAACTTATCACAGATCAATTGAAATGACACCTTTTCAAGCCTTATATGGAAGGCCACCACCAAGCATTCCACATTACGAGGAAGGTACGCCAGTAATTAATGAGGTGGATCGAGCTCTAGTCTCGAAGGATATTGTGTTGCAGCAGCTCAAAACTACCTTATCCACTACCAGTAACCACATGAAGCAATTGGCCGATGCTAGAAGGCGAGATCTAGAGTTCCAAGTGGGTGATCTTGTTTTCCTGAAGTTGCAGCCATATTGTCAACGATCAGTAGCAAACAGAGCTTTTCAAAAGCTTGCAAACCGCTATTACAGACCCTACAAGATTATTGAAAGGATTGGCAAAGTAGCATACAAACACGAGTTGCCAGCAAGTTCGAGAATTCATCCTGTTTTTCATGTGTCAATGCTAAAGAAACAAATAGGTTAGCTTGACGTCACTAGCAATGAATTGCCAGCAATGGATGATGATGGAGATGTCATTTGTGAACCTGAAGCTATACTGAACACAAGGTGGGTTAAGAGGGGTAAGCATTTTGTGGAAGAAAGTCTAGTAAAATGGAAGAGAATGCCAAAAGAAGATGTCACGTGGGAAAATTTGAAGGAGCTGCAACATAGATTTCTCAACATAAACTTTGGGGAGAGGTTCCACTTTAGAGGGGGAGGTAATGATGAACTCCGCAAGTCAACACATATAAGCAGAAGAAACCCAAAATACCTACATGTGAAGCAAACAAGTTGTAGAAGATAGGAAGTTTTCATTGATTGTGGATCCAATAAAGTTGGCTAATGCCAACTATGTTAGTTAGGAGTCTTTAGAAGTTTCATTAAATTAGGATTTCAATTACAGAACGTGTTTAATAGTTCCATTAAATTAGGATTTCAGTTTCTAGTTCTATTTATATAGGATTCTGATTGCACAACTTGTATATATACAAGCTTTCGTTAATTGATGTGGATAGCAGTTTTGAATCAATTAAATCATTGGTTTGTTCTCACCAAAAGCAGAATATTTGCATATCTCTTTCTTTTCGCTTGTTCATAACATCTCTTTGACTGGGACCCCAACAAAAGCTATTTATATACAAGAGGAACCAACTAACTGTGACTATCTTCAGCCAAGTTACAACCATGCTGACAGATTACATAACTAACTAACAACTATTAACAACTTCTCAACTGAGTCATGCACACATCAGCAACTTCATGCACACCCTCCTCTCAAGTTGGGCTTTGACGGAAGTCAACCAAACACAACTTGGACAAAAGTGAAGTAAAAGTAGGGGCTTGTAAGGATTTTGTAAACATACCAGCCAGCTGCAGTTTGGGCTGAATAAGCTAAGGAGAAATGAATCCTTGTTTTTATTCATCTCAAACAAGGAGGCAATCAATTTCGAGATGTGTAGTTCTTTCATGAAAAAAAGGGTTGGCTGATATATGCAATGCAGCTTCATTATCACACCGCAAAGTGATGGTAATAGGCACACTGATGTGAAGATCTTGAAGAAGATAACTAATCCATTTCAACTCACAAACAGTAAAAGCCATGCTTCTATACTCAGCCTCTGCTGAAGAACAAAAAATGGTTGACTGTTTCTTAGTTTTCCATGATATCAAAGATGTCCCGAATAATATACAATACCTAGTCAAGGACGCTTGGTATCAATACAACTCACCCCATCAGAATCACAATAAGCCCTTAAACAAGTTGATTATCCATAGTAGTTAATAGCGGATAGCGGCGCGGAGCGGCCGACTCCGAAAACGCTATAGCGGAATAGCGGATAGCGGAG
>JANZLC010000004.1:12844134-12859771 GCA_026413385.1 Erythroxylum gracilipes
AAGGGTATCTGTAGCGGATGGGCGCCGCTCCGCTCCGCTCCTCCGCGATAGCGCCGCTATCGCGCGCTATTAACTACAATCAGATTATCAACCGGAAAAAAAAGAATCGAAAGACAACCTTTAAAATACTCAACCAAATGAATAGTTGCACCCCAATGGTGCTGGCAAGGATGCTATAAGAACTAACTCAATTGCTGTAAACCATTTGTGATATCAAGGTGTGAAAAGCCTAAGTACGACAATCTTCTAATTAATCGCCCACATGTCTCTAGATCAATAAATAAGGGATCTGCATCCTCACAGAACTTGATCACTGTCGGAAGAGAAGTGGTAGCCAACAACTTTGACATCTAAAATGTATTTCTGTTGGTTAATAACTGTACCACTTGCAAAACGAGCAAATTCTAAACCATGCTGATCCTAAATCTTTAATGGTGAATATCTTATGTAAAAACCTTTTAACATCAATAACCTCCTTTTATGAGGTTCATGTCACTAAAATGCCATTCACATGTACAATTAGAGCAAGAAAACTATCACCAGATGTCTTAATGACGAGACAATGATCATGGTGGCACTATATGAAGCCACAATTATGCAAATGAGGAGTGAATTCGTTGTTCCATTATCGTGATGCCTGCTTAAGCTCATACAAAGAGCATTTTAATTTGCAAGCTTCACCTGGTTTAGCTTTAGAATAACCTTCAGGATGAATCATGTCGACTTCCTCATATATAAAGTCGTACAAAAATGTGTTGTTTATGTTTAATTGACATAATGGCTAGGCTTTCGGAGAAATTAAAGCTAGCAACAACCTCACTATTTACTCCCTAGCCACAAGCAAAAAGTTGTCTATGCAATCTGTCCCTTTGATTTGATTGTATCCTTTAGCCATCAGCCTGGCTTTAAAGCAATTAACACTTCCATCAGGTTTAAGTTTTAATTTACAGACACATCGAGAACCAATGGCTCGTTTACCATTTGGTAACTATGTTCGCTCCCAAGTTTGATTGGGCTCAAGGGCATTCAACTTTGCTGCATGGCCTGCACCCATTCCTTTATGCGCTTTGCTTGATGGAATGATTCTAGCTCCTGAGTATTTGAAATGATACTCAAATGCAAAATGAAAGGATGCAGGTAGTAATGGTGTGTGGTTATATGTACTGGCAGTAGACATATAGATAGAAGATATAGTGCAGGAAACAAAATCATTTAACCTACTAGGTTTAAACCTGATTTTAGAACTTCTTCTCTATTCAACATTAAAGCTAGGAGGATTAGTAACAGGAACTAGACATTGAGCATTAGGGTTAGGAACATCAAAGTTATGATCATTATGGCCAATATCCTGTACAAATGTTTGAAAAGGTGGTGATTGATTTGTTAATGTATTTGGTGTATAGGTGGGAAAGGTCGAGCATAATCAATGGGCTTAATATCTTGTAAGTTTGTTTTATTGGAAATTAAGGATAACAAACTTCTTTCATTGAGGGCTGTGTTGATTTGTAGGGAAAAATGTTCTCATGAAAGAGAACATCTTTCGATATAAGAATGGTCTGGATGTCAAGGTTAAAGAGTCTATAGGTTTTCTGTCCATGACAATATCCAAAAAAAAAGACATTTGTATGTAAGTTTATCGAACTTGTCTTTATGAGGTCTTGTATTTGTGGCAAAACAAAGGAATCCAAATGTTTTCAAAGTTTTATATAAAGGAGCATGATCATAAATCATTTCATATGGAGTTTTCCAATCAAGGATGGGTGTGGGTAATCGGTTTATGAGATAAATAGTAGTGAGAATAGCTTCACCCCAAAATTGTCTAAGAAGTGAAGATTGAATGACAAGAGCTCTAACTACTTGTACGAGGTGTTTGTGCTTCCTTTCAACGACTCCATTTGTTGTATAAGTATAGACATAGGTTTTTTAATGGACAATACCTAGCTAATTGAACAATATTTGACAGTTGTGACTCAAAAACTCATACCCATTATCTGTCCAATAACTTGAATGTGTTGTTAGAATTGATCTTGAACCATTTTGGTGAAAGAATATAATAATTGGACAACTTGCCTCTTGTGATGCATAAAATTAAGTCCATATTGCATGACTAAAGTCATCAACAATGGTTAGCATGTAGAAAGCACCTATAATGGATTTCTGGTTATAAGGTCCCTAAATGTCTCCATGGACTAAATTAAAAGCTCTGTTCGTTTGAATGGTACTAGAAGGGAAAGGTAGTCTTTGTTGTTTGGCAAAGGGACTTACGTCACAAGCACTTTCAACTTCATCAAATTCATGTTTGACAATATTGATGCACCAAATCACGTTTGAAGATGGGTGGCCAAGCCTTTTATGCCAAACATAAACCATAGACACAAAGTGAGTACAATTTGAATTACAACAAGAGTTCAATGATTGAAAAGAAGTAACAATATGAACAAAAAAGGACTTTGGGTAAATTTTGGACAAGGACATACAATCTTCCTACTCCTTTTCCTACTGTTAGTATTTGTTAGTCTTCAAGTCATGTACAGTGAAATGGGAAGGATAAAATTCAAAGTTAATTTGTGATGTGTTTGTTAATTTGTTAATTGATAATAGTTTAAATTTGAATGTGGGAATGTGTAATGTCTTGGTTAAAATCACTTAATTTGTCATCATAACACCACCAATGCATTTAATATAGGTTGTAGACTCATCTGGCATAAACATAAGAACTACTTGATTAAGAGTTATGGATTTATTTCTATGGTTTAGGTTAACACACACATGATTAGGAGCACTACTATCAAATATCCAAGAGCTAGAATCCAACTCATCAAGACAAAGTAAAGAATGTTTAGAACAGTACCTGCAAAGTCATGGATGTAAGCATATTTGTTGTGAAAGGATCTATTGGCACCTTTCCTTCCACGACTCGACACCCCTTGTTTCACCAATTCAAAAATTGAGGAAGTCCAATTTGGCTCTCTACTGTCTTTCTTTGTCATACTTGACATTTAACCACATTTGTTGCAATACTCCTATTCTTTCCACTTGATTTTCCCTTTTGCTCCTGTAAATCCTTCCAACAATCAGGGTATCCATGCAATTTAATGCATGTTTCCTTTAAATGACCACTTTTATTGCATTGGTCATAGTGCAATTTGCTTTTATCCACTATTCCTTTCTTATATTTCATCTACCTCCCATTTGTTCCTCCTTGCATCCTGTCTACATTTGTTGATCCAATCATCATTGCAATGTTGTCTATCCATCATTGATTCCCATATGAACCTCTCTTTGTTTTTCTACTTGCAGCACCATTGAGTTAACCTTATTAATGCTTGGTAAAGGATCCATGACAAGGATTCGGTTCTTTATAAGGTCATAGCTATCGTTCAACCCTATTAAAAACTGCATGATTTGATTAAAGAAGTAATTTCTCCCACTGCTTTTGAAGCCCCACATGAACATTGCGGAATAGCGTAAGAAGCATAACTTCATCAAATACCTCTTAATTTTTGTAAAATATTTCACCACAGATTGATGGGCAGATTGAACTTATCTCTCTTTGAACTAACATAATAAGGGGCCATTGCATTCCCCAAATCTCTACTCCAGATCGAGCCACAACTCCCTAGCTGAATTAGTGTACATAAAAGCCTCAACAATCTCCTTTGAGATTGAATTTAATATCCAAGACAACACCATATAGTCTACTCTTCTCCATAAATCAAATTCAATTGAGTTTCTATCAGGTTTTACACAATGTCCATCGATAAAGCCTAGCTTCAACTTTGCTCCAAGAGTCATTTTCATCGCCCTACTCCAGCATAGAAAATTACTTCCAAATAGAGTTGTCGTTACAAGTCATACATGGACAGTCTGATTCTTGAAGATGCAATGGATTTCCATAAACTCCACTGCTTTGAATTCTTGAATCCACAGAGCCTTCTACATTCAGGCCTCGTTGCAATTCCTCCATGTCTCTTCTAACTAAAGAAATCGCACTCACTATAAATCGATCACAGCCACAGTAGATTGTTCTCTAATTCCATTAACGAATCTCTCCTTTTTGGAGAGAAAGATACCAAACAGAAATTAAAGAGTAATTCTCATTCAATTGAATTGAAAAGAATGTTAAAAAAAAAAAACTATTTATATACAAGAAGATTCAACTATCTATAACTATCTCCAACTAAGCTACAACTATGCTAACAAATTACATAACTAACTAACAGTTATTAACAACTTCTCAACTAATTCATGCACATGTCAACAACTTCACGACCTCCATCATGCATACATTAGCTGGTTAGCAGGTGGTGCATAATTTAATATCCTTTACACTTATGTCCATTAATTTGTGAAAGGAGTACAAAACACATCCCTTAATCAACAATATGCAGCCTATAGTTATGGTGCCACCTCCATCATGCATACATTAGCTCATTAGCAGGTGGTGCATAATTTAACAGCCTTTACACTTATGTCCATTAATTTGTGAAAGGTGTGCAAAACACATCCCTTAATCAACAATATGCAGCCTATAGTTATGGTGCCACACAGAATTGAAGTGTTACCTGCAGTTATTTCTGGCTTTCTGCTCACATTCATCATCATAGGAATAGACGGACCGTAAACATCAGCATCAAGCAAACCGACTTTCAATTGGCACTTCTTAGCAAATGCAATGGACAAATTAACTGCATATACCAGAAAACATGTATAATCCACAGCTGCCAAAGAGCATCTGCTTAAATTCGTACTTTGAAAATGAAGTAAAAATCCTTCAACTTCTCTACATTTGCTCTTACTTAAGAGAGACCAATGATGCCATTGAAGTGGACCTAAATTTCTAAACTTTTAACGGATAACCTTCTCCTAGCTCACCAGTAACCATTTCTTCAACAACCTTCCCAAATTACCCCACTAGAAATATTCTTAATTAAACATTAATACAGAAAATTAAATGAGAATAGAGTAACATATGGTTAATCCCATCTACCAATCTCTATTATGTATAGAATAGAATGCACTAGAGCAGAAAGCAGCTTTAAAAAATAAATAAAGAAATTACCAGCGGTGGTGGACTTGCCGACGCCGCCTTTAGCAGAAGCAACAGCAATGATATCCTTAACCCCTTCAAGACGAAGTTTTGATCTGTCAAACGAACTCGCATAATCCCGTAAACCTCCAAGCCTCTACATGGGATGGGAAAACATAAAACAATAGTATACTAACAAAAAGGCATACAAAATCGACTTACAGCCAGAGGTCGCCAGAAAATCTTCATGACACAGAGCTCCTTAGCTCCAAGTTTTTAAGAAACCGGAACTTAGAAGAGAAGAATGTAGGCTAGCCATAGCATGCCCAAGTATCGACTTGGAACCAGTAGGTGACAGCTGACCTGGAATGGGTCATGGATGATCCAGAAGCCCAACACGGCCCAGGTCATTCATAATTGAGTAAAATTTTCAAGAGACAGGCAGTTACTGTTTTAATTTTAATATAAGTGGACAGACATAAGATGTTGGGAATCTTTCTTCAGTTACTGTTTTAATTTTAATATAAGTGGACATAAGATAAGATATATGAGAATCTTTCTTTTCGTCAACTGAAATCTCAACGATCGCTCTTTTTTTAGTCAGTTATGGAGTTTCCCATTTCATTTTATTTTTCTCGTTTTCCTTACTTCTTCCCCTCCCTTTATTCTTCACCTCTGATCTTTATTTCCCTTCAAATCTCTTCTCCTCCCTTGAGACCATCGTCAACCAGGTACTGCTTCTCTAGAACTTCCATTCTTATCTTACCTGATTGATATTCTACATTCTACATGTCAATTATTGGAACACAGGTGGAGATTGTAACTTACCATTCTTCTTGATTTCTTTCATGACTCTTAATTTGCTGGCGCTTGTGTTCTTTTAACATGTAGGAAGTGCAGATCTTGCTTGAACGCAATATCTATATCTGTTTATTATGAAATAAAAAGGAATAATGTGGTGTTGTTGTTGGACCAATTCTTAAAAAACAAAGGAGTTTCATCCATCCGCAACAAATGGGTTTTTATTTTGGTCCTTATATTGTGTTTTGTCATTACTTGCTGATTCTGGCGTTATGTTCTGTATTTAGATTATCCGTTGGATGCTGAATTCAATCATTCTTGTCCAACGTTCGTTGATTTTGTCATAGCATTGGAAACTATGGTTAATGTTCGTTTGGCTATGGTGCCCTCAATTTAACGGGTTTCTAAGAATCTGGCTCAACTGCCATTTGTTATGCTGAGTTCATGATACTTTCCTTGATGGCTTTTTAAAACTAACTGTAGTGTAGTCTTCACATCATCTGTCAGCCCTATGTTTCCATATTCGTAAAGTCTAATAGCTTTTGTGCTACATGAAGGAAGCAATGTATATATGAAAATGTCTAGGTTGGTATTTTTTTTTTTTTTTTGGGTAAATTCGCTCAAATTCGTGTTGTTGGCTTTCATACTTAAGCTATCTTTGATCTGATTAAACGTTTACCTTTGTCTTTTTTCTTCTGCATCTGGGTGATTTTCCTCAATTGAATACAGGATGGACTCCTCAATTCCACCATTAGATGATCGGTTTATGTTTTCTTTTGATCAGCCCAATTCCAACCCTTTGTTTATTCACTCAATTGAGCATCTTATGGAATTTTAGACTTATTTTGGTACAAATGGCTGCAATGGACATCTCATTTGTCAAATCACAGAGGAAGTTGTTGGGGCTTTTGTCTGCTCTGAAGTCTGCGGCATGTGAATGGATTTTGATCTCTTTTCTGCTCATTCATGCTGTACTCTCATATCTACTGACAAAGTTTGCAAGTTATTGTGAATTGCAACTGCCTTGCATTTTTTGCTCCAGGCTAGACCATGTATTGGGCAAGGAAAAACCTGAGTTTTATAGGAATCTATTTTGCAAAGACCATAGATCAGAAATTTCATTCTTGATTTCGTGTCATAATCATGGAAAGCTTGCCGATGCCCGTGGTATGTGTGAAGAATGTGTCTTGTCATTCAATAACAAACCCAGATCAAACACAGATATGCACAAGTTATTGACAGCTCAAACTGGATCAGATCATAGTTCTTGCAATTTCAAGAGTTCAGTTTTTAATGGCAGATGTGTTTCTGGTTCTAATGCTACAAAACTCTGCTCATGTTGCAATAAGTCTTGGATATCAAGACAACATGGCAACAGAGTCTTCCAACTAAAATCACCTAGAAGTGGCATGACTAAGCCCAATATTCCTTTGCCACGTAGTTTGAACCACAGAGAAAATATGAAGAAGATGAGAGGGAGGTTTGCTGGTCCAGTAATATCTAACCGTGTAGCAAAAAGTGGTTATGATCCTTCTCATGTAGCGTACACTGAGCTCAAAATCACTTCTGATTCTGAGAACGAGTTCCCATTTTCTGATGATGATGACCATAATAGTGTTGCTGATGAAATGGAACCTACGGAGGGATTGAAGATTCAAGATGTTTATGAACTTCCTACGAGATCAAGGGCCAGCTCTGTGGCCACAAAAAATCTAACCAATATGTCTTCTAATGCACGAGTCCCTTGTGATGGCAAACATTTAGAATGCGGTTCTTATAGTAGGCAAAATCTAGTGGACGGTAACCAGCAGCAAGGTAATGTGAAAACCCACCCAATTCCCAAACTAATTTCACTTGATGATTTTCATCTTTCATTCAATATGATGGAAGCTTCTGTTGGAGTTTCAACAGAGAAGAGTGAGGTCAAATTTGCTGTCGGTCAGAATTCTGATTCTTCTGCACTTTCAGAGTTTATATCTTTACTTGATGTTCCCTCATCATTTACTGTTGTTGGAGGTCCATTTGAAGCATCGCATAAGAAGTGTAAGCTCTTTATCTCTCTCTCTGCTTACCTAATTTTGTAAAAGATATTTTCTGCATGTAATTTATCTTCTTCATCGATGAATTGTTAGCTGCAGATAGCACTGGATCTAGCATCATAAGACAGACTCCAATTAATAAGCATGAGGGAAATGTGAAGTCAATAATCACAATAGGTGGAGCAAGCACTAAAAGTAACCAGGTTTCTAAAGAATTGCTTCCAACAAATGCACCTTCTGTAGATTTGAGTGGTGGGTTGAAGTCTAGCATTGTAAATAAGGAGAGAGATGTATTTGATTGTGTGGCAGAAAATACCAATAAAAAGGATGCCGGTGATACTAAAGAAGAATTGAAACCATTTCCGAGAGAAAATAGTGCCACTCAAGGGACTGATTTATATTTGAGTTGTCCATTACCAGGCAAGCAGGGAAATGTTAATGAGTTACAGATAATTGATGCATCCAACTCCGATGGAGTTGTGACTAAGAAATCAATCTCGACCGAAATAGGTGAGTCTTCTGGGTTTGAATCTCTTGATGTGATTGAAGTTGAGGGTGAGAACATTGTTGACCAATTAAAACATCAAGTTGAGTATGATAAAGAATGCATTAGTGCTTTGTCTTTAGAGTTAGAGGAAGAAAGGAACGCTTCTGCAATTGCTGCCAATCAGGCGATGGCCATGATCAACAGATTACAAGAGGAGAAAGCAGCACTCCATATGGAGGCTTTGCAATACTTGAGAATGATGGAAGAGCAAGCAGAATATGATGTAGATGCACTGGAGAAAGCCAATGACCTTGTAGCTGAGAAGGAAAAAGAAATACAAGATTTAGAAGCAGAACTTGAATATTTCAGGTTGAAGTATCCTGGTGAATCGGCACTAGAGGTAACATTTGAAGAAATTATGGAATTGCGGCAGAAGGTTAATACAAAAGGTAATGCCAACATCACTTCTAGCTCCATGTTTAGTGAAAAACCAAGCTCTGTCGGAACTTCAATGTCATGTTTTGAAGAAGAGAGAAAGTACATTGCACACTGTTTAGAGGGTTTGGAGAGGAAACTTCATCAATTTGCTCGAGACAGGGCTTTACCTGACAGTTCTGGGAGCGATGATTCCAGTGAAACAAGAGATGGAGAACACGATGTGGGAGATTCTCTGAATGAGGAGCCAAGTCAAATGGATGATCAGGTAAATGATCAACCTGCATCTAGTTTAACCCTTCCTGCCCATGAAAAGAGAGACAAAGATCACAAAATCAGTCAACATAAGAAGAAACTCCTCAATCAATACGATGAAGTTGATTGGATGAGTCTTCGAAGTGAACTTTCAGATCTCAATGAAAGGGTAGAATCACTCGAAACTGATCACAACTTTCTGGAGCATACTCTTAACTCTCTTGAAGCTGGAAAGGAGGGAGTGCGGTTTGTTCAAGAAATTTCTCGTCAGCTACTGGAATTGCGAAAAAAATTTTGACTAAAAAATGTCAATCTCTTCCTTTGATAAGCATTATTGCAAGAATAGCAACTATTGGTAAGAATAGTTCATTCATTTGCTTTTTTTTGTAGAAAATTACATTAACAGCTACGAACTTTTGTAATCTTTCGAAAGAGGAACTACTTAATTATAGAAATAATTTTAGACAGGGTTGATATTCAAAATTGGCAGTTCCACTTGCTACGACTGAAGGACCCTTTGAAGTCCAACTTGATCTAACACAAGTATGCATACGAATGGCAACAAGTATTGGGTTCGAGATCAATGAAAAAAATTTTATTTTGAAATTCAAGTCTAGCTCAAAGCTCGATCGAGTTTGAGAGGCTTGATTGAAGCTCGAACTTGATCAAAATTTGAGTAGTTTGAAATTTAATCACATTTAAGTTTTGCTTGGGTCTAGTTAAGCTTTAATTAAACCTAATTGATTGTATCAAGCTCTAAATAAATGGTTCAAAGTCTATCATAAGACCAACCTTTTTTTAAAAAAAATGTTGTAAACTTAATTGGAATAAGAAGGCCAAAAGGTCAACTTTTTAGAGTGATTGAAGCAAAGACCTAAATATTTTATTTATGTAGTTACTTTTCTTCTTCTTATCTTTCCACTTTCAATATGGAAATTAGAAAATGGTAATAAGAGGAGATTCAAGGACACATAAAAAATGAAACAAATTTAGAGAAAAGTTCAAGAAGTCCATCAATGAATCAATCAAGAACATCAAGATTCAAGATCCATAAAACTCATCCTTTTATCTTGTTCCCTTTATCGTTCATTATTATTTTTCTTTAATTTTTCATACACTAAATTGGGATATATATTTAGGTGGGATAAACCTTAGAATTATATTTTGATTTGATTTCTTTGATTTAATAGAAGATTATAGTTTTTATGACAATTATTTATTATATTGGATTAAAGTGATGAACATAGAAGAATCATCTTTGAATTCATATATATGATTGAAGTAAGAAATGTAAAAAAATCTTATAGATAATTAGATCACATAATGAATAATGAGGGTTG
This sequence comes from Erythroxylum gracilipes, assembly GCA_026413385.1. Classification (NCBI taxonomy): domain Eukaryota; kingdom Viridiplantae; phylum Streptophyta; class Magnoliopsida; order Malpighiales; family Erythroxylaceae; genus Erythroxylum; species Erythroxylum gracilipes. The sequence continues at coordinate 12,854,521 of JANZLC010000004.1, forward strand.
AATGCCAGAGATGGGGCAATATGATCCTTTTTAGCCAGAGTGAAATCTATCATAGAAATTCATAAAGTGAATTAATATATTCTTTAGGGGTTTTTATTTGAGAGAACCTTCGGTTAAAATACTTAAGGATAGGACCGTGTCTTCACTATGAGAGTAAAATTGTAATTTTAAAATTCCTATCGATCCAAGTAACTAAGATTATTCATTAAATTATGATAAATTCAAGCACAATAAATGTTCTAAGAGGATTCTTCATCTATATCCTATCTGTATATTGGTTGTTTAATTCTTATTTATGATATACACTAATTATCTCTTATTTGTTATTTTATTTTTGTTATTTTTTCTTTTTAAAATCTATCACTCATTTTGTAAAATTGAGTAATTGAAAGTCAGTTAGTTCTAATAGTTATAGTCCTCGTGAGAATGACAATCGACTCACTTAAATTATACTATAAGAAACAATAGGTGCACTTGTCTTTTCGATTTTCTTTTGTATTGTTTTGTATTTTCTATGTATATCAAATCAATAGTTGTATTAAGAAGTTAAATCAAATTAAGGAGAACCCAAAGCACTTGAATACATCCTTAATGTTATAATCTTTTAAAAAAGAAAAAGACTTAAAAAGCTTATATTCAAGTTGTCAAATGTCTTTGCTTTTTTCTTAGTAAAAAAGCAAAAATTGGATTGGCTTAAGGATAGAGACTCTAATACTTCCTACTTTGGCTCCTAAGGAGAAACTCTAATGAAATATTTGTTCTTAAAGAAGATTCAAGCATATTGCTACACACGCTAAATGATCTATGTTTTTAAACCTTTAATTATTTTTATGATTTACTACTGAAATATTGTCCAATATTCATCTTCACAATATCACTCATTTTGGACTCCACAAAATAGTTCTTAGTCATACCAGAACCTTTTTAGACCATTCACCAAGCAAGAGATTAAAGAAACTGTATTTAAACTCTAGCCTTCTAAAGTCCTCAGATATGATGACTCCCTTTCATGTATAATTCTTAATTTCTTTAAACATAGCAAAATTATTAAAGAAATTAATAGTACTATCATCTCCTTAATCTCAAAGTAGTCAATTTAGGTACTTTCAACAAGTTTAAACCTATTTTTTCTCCAATATTATTTATAAAATTATCTTAAAGCTTTTTGTAGAGAGATTAAAGGAACTCTACAATCCATTCTTAACAAAACCCCAAATTAACTTTAATTGCAAGTTTAACTATTAACGACAACATCTTAATTGCTCAACAATGGTTATAGTACTATCATAAAAGAATGACCACAATATATGCTTATTTAAAATTAATTTTTCTAAAGGCTTTGATACCACATACTAGGATTTCATTCTCTTATCTTTACAAACTTTTTAATATCCTAGAAATTTCATTGATTTGATTTTCAATGCATAATAATAACCTCTTTAGTAGTGCTAGTAAATAGGGAAGCAACCAAAAACTTCTCAAATGATAAAATGGTTGGGGCAAGGATATCCTCTTCCTTCCCATTTAGTTTTCCTTTTCAAGAATTCATGCTTCTTATTATTGAGAGTTCTATTATTAACTTTGGAAATTTTAGATACTATTATAGATGCTCCAAAAACAAATTTAATCTTTCTTTTTTGATGATTTGCTCTTATTTTTCCATAATGAATTAAACTTAGTTGAACTTCTTTTGAAATTCGTATGATAATTTTAAACTCTCTCATGTTTGGCAATGAACACGAGTAACACGTGCTTCATTTATCAACAAAATCTTTCTAACTTGCTCAACATTGCATAAATTTAACTGGCTTCAACTGAGGTTAACTTCCTATTTGTGATCTTAGTCTTCTTCCATTTACCATCAATCTTTTAGGGATTATACTCTTCTTATATGTCAAATTAAAAATCAAATCAAGAGTTGAGAAGGTTTTGTCCTAAATAGGTAGGCTCTTTCTTATTAAATCTATTATGATGAGCCTATACATTTTTTGGTCTTGTCACCTATCTCCACCTAAAAGTGTAATCAACACCATACAAAAAGTTATGCATAACTACCTTTAGCTAGGATCTACAGACAACAAGTCCAAAAGTAAAAATAAGTTAAAATGAGGTGTCTTTTTTTTATAAGAAATGAAGGTTTTGATATTCTCACTATTAAGTTAACCAATCAAGTTTTGCTTGCTATAAAGTTGTCGAGATTATTCATGAATCAAGAATATCTTGGGGTTAGATGCATTCATTCAGCATATTTGATTGGAAAAGTGTATGAAAAGTTAAACTAGTTAAAATTCCTCTTAAACATAGCAGAAAATACTCTATGTTTTTTGTTATGATAATTGACATAAATTGGTGATGGAATCATGATTAGCTAAGCAAATGATCCATTGCATGTGCCTAATGGATTAGTTATAAGAGCTAGTAGTAAAGAATGTTGAAGAGGTTTTGAATGGGCTAATTTATGACATATATGCATATCAAGCTTCAAAGTATTACTTTAAGATCTATTATAGGAGGCTTGTTAGACATAAAAGAAGACCAAATACTAGTTAATTTGATTCAAGCTAAGGTTGGGGGAGATTTGGAAGCTTAAAGCTCATCTTTGGCTAAACATGAACTCAAGCACAACCATGTTACAACTGTGTCCTTCTATGGATGTGAGAAGATTGGACAACCTCATACATGTGTGTGTAATAGCCCATATCCCTCTTTTATACATGAATTAAATTTCTAGTATCAAACATGGATTAATACATGACTGTGTGTTAGCCTATGTTGCTTTTGAGAATCATGATTAGAAGGCACAATCGTACATAGGAAAAAGCTATAGCCTTTGTCATTTTATGCTAAAGTTCAAGTATAGAACAAGGTCTAGAACATGACCTTGTCCTAATCGGTATCTTCCAATGAAATCCTAATTTTGTATTATTTAAGGATTTTAAAATATTTTTAATTTTATTATTAAGATTTGTGAGTGTTTTTATTCTTTATAATTTATTGAACTCTTTTGTGGCTTTTAAATTAATTTTGGAACTTGGTTCTTGATTCTTTATAATCAATGAGATAGTTCTCATTAATCTAATTTAGCATTCTAAGTAATATTTAATCTTGTTCATGATACACTATAATTAATTCGGTTTGCATTAGTTAGTATCAGAGTTTGACTCCAAATCAAGTGTGGGTTTCCCTTAGTTTTTGTATCATTTTAAATTATATTCTATTTCTTTATCTAATTTTTTTTTCATGTGAATCTTATCTATTTATTAGATATTCTTTTGTTTCAAAAGTTTTACCCAAAATCAAATTATTTTTATCAATTGCGCTAGGATTTTTCTATCTTTTCTTATTATGATAAGGTTTCTTCTTTTTTAATCCCTTCTTCTTATTATACCAGATTGTTTTAACCTATTTAATCAAATTCATAAGCAAGAATTTGTGATGATACAATTTTATAAAAATATCACTCAAAATATATTTTTTCAACTGTGCAATCAATTCTAATTATCCTAGTGGTTGAAATTGATTAAATTCTTAATTATTGAAAATGTAGTCTAATTGAATAGTTGTCATTATTTTGTTATTTCATTCAATTTTCCTTTTTTTTACTTAACATATGACTTTTTTTTCCTTTAATTTTTAGTTATGCAAGTTTGGACTTTATAAGGTTAAATAGTTAGAATTTTTGGTCAAGTTTGTTTAATTTCTTAAAGAGCTTGGGATGGAAGCAAATAAGTGATAAAAGGAAACAGGGTGTGAGAATAACATTAAAAAATCCAATTAAAGTGTGAAATATAATTGGTTTAAATATCTTTTAAGAGTATACACATATGGGAGTAAGTGAGAAATTGTTTTTTACTAACTTCTTCTTGTAACATATGGGAGTAAGTGAGGAATTGTTTTTTACTAACTTCTTCTTGTAACTTTTAATTATAGGTATTTTAACACTGGAAGAAGAAAAGGACAATGAGTGCATGGTGTAGGCTATGGAATAACAATTTAAGGGGATAAACATGATGTATAATAAGGTGAAAGATATGTTGGAGAAGTAATCCCATTGAATTGTTGAATTGCAAATAAGATAACAACCACGAGTTCCTAATAATGGCATACATACTAGGTGCAATCCAAAACCCCCATTAAAAGTCAATAAATAAAATGATGACTTAAGTGTCGATGAAGTTGATCTAATATTTAAGGTTAAAAGGTAGAATTAGGGCTGGGAGAGGAGTTAGGCTTGAATCATATCCTAAGATAAAGCCTAGAGGTTAGTGGAGTGGATAGGAAACTTTATACTATCAAGATGAAAATACCTTCCTTTAAAGGTTAAAAAAAACAACTTATAGGATTATTTAGAGTGGGAGAAAAAGATGGAATTTATTTTTAATTTTCATATTTACTCTAAAGAGAAGAAAATGAGGCTAATTATGGTAAAGTTCACTGATTATTCCATTATTTGGTGGGATCAACTAGTGACTAATAAGAGAAGGAATCATGGGCATCCTATAAAGATATAATAAATTGAAGGCTCTTATGAGGAAGGGATTCATGCCTAATTATTATTACATATACTTATATAAAAAATTTAAAAGCCTTTCTCAAGGTTCAGGAAGTATAGAGGATTATCATTAGGAGACGGAAGTAGCCATTGTCCAAACCAATGTTGAGGTTGATAGAGAAGCAACTATCATAAGGTTATTGAATGGTTTGATTAAGGATATAGCTAATATGGTAGAGCTACATCAATATATTGAGTTAGAAAGGATGGTGCATAAGGATATAAGGTGAAGAGATAATTAAAGCATAAAAGTACATTAAAGTACACAAATAATCCTAACAATTCTTGGAGGTCTAATTAGAAGAAAAGATTATAGGGGTTTATCTTAAGCGAAGGTTGAACCATCCAATGTTAAAGAGGATGTCTATAATAACGTAAAAGGCGAACTTGAGTCTCAATCCTCTCGAAATATAGATATTAAACATTTTCATTATTTAGTATCAGGGCATATTACATCTTAGTGATTAAATAAGAGGGTTATAATATAAATGCTGGACCCCGCTCCCGGAGCCTGGCCATCCGTGCTGGACCCCGTTCACAAAGCCCAACTATCCAGAACGGAAACACAACGAATACCGTTGGGCCCGAGTCCCGATTCCAAGGCTAGACCCAGGGTGAATCGTCGGGACTAACAACTGTCAAAAACCGCGGAAGCCATACATAATAATCTAAGCACAGTCATTCAACACATCAACCAAC
>JANZLC010000004.1:12902164-12937592 GCA_026413385.1 Erythroxylum gracilipes
AGTTATTGTAATTCTGAACTGAACAAGTTTTATTTTAAGAAGGGATTAACGAAAAAGGTTACACAATTCAACCCCCCTTCTTGCGGTTGATTATCATAATACTAACGTGTGATTCACTTCAAATCTTTCTTCTAAGTCTTCATAAAAGTTGTAGATCTTGATGTCCTCTTTCACACCATCGAAAGAACACCCTAATATAATATCTGTAGGGAAAGTTATGGCAATTTTCCTAATCTTATACTGCTTGATGATGTCACATCGTCTATAAATGATGTAATATCTTCTATTCCTATTTTTGACCCTATAGTGATATAATTGGTCTTCAAGATCTCATAAAAGTTATATATCTTGAAGTTCTCTTTCAAACCATCCAAAGAACTCCTTAATCCGATATCGTTAAGGAAAGTTATGACAATTTTCCCAATCCTGTATCATCTGATGATGTCACATCGTCTATAAGTGACATCATATAGTCTGTTCCTATTTTTGACCTTGTAGATGATCGAATTTGTCTTCAAAGGCTTCATAAAAGTTGTTTATCTTGAAGTCTTTCAAAGAATACCTTTATCAGACATCTCTAGTGAAAGTTATGCCAGTTGTCCCAAGATAGGTTCAATATGATTGAAGACAAAATCTTGTTTGATTCTTTCGGCCATAATTTTGTTATTCGACCTCCAAATGAAGTGAATCTTAGGACAATAGATTCTTAACACATTTTTCTATCCCTCCATAGAATTTGGTATTGAGTCAAAAAAGGATTGATTGAATCAAAGTAAGGGTATCGATTGGATGAGTGTGAATTGGATGTTTTACTGAACATACTTTGGTATTTTGATGATATCTTGACCTGTAAAAATCCAAATGAGATGATTCTTATTTCTAAATAAACTAGCGACATAGGACTACAAATTTTATGAAGGAATTGAATTGTAATTCAGTCCATAAGATGTTCAAATTTTGTATGGAAGTTGGGAATAGTCTATTATTTCAGTCTAATAACAGTCTGAAAGTTTTTGTGATTATACTTTCAAATTTCTGAACCAAATTGAATGATTTTGGTGTCATTAGAAACTTAAGATAATGAGGAACGTTTTCTAGAAAAAAAGTGTTAAGGTTATAGGAATGTTCAAGGGTATTTTTGGCAAGACACTTAAGCACAAAAGACATAAGGCATAAATGGAAGAGCAAATGGGACTTTTTAGACTCACTACGGGCATAAAAGGAAGGAGAAATTGTGGTCTTGCATTTTAAGAAGAGAGAAGAACGAAAATTGAAGAAAAAAAGAGATAGTGTCATGAAGAAGAGAGAGAAATGTGAAGAGAAGTAGAGAAGGAGAGAAAGAAGAGAAAACAAGCTAGGGTTTCATTTATATTAGCCTTCAAGAGAGATTTTGAGGTTGTTCAAGAAGAGAAAAGGGTAGAAGAAGAAAAGAGCTTCCCTTTGAGCCAAAGATCCCTTCATTTGGTGAAGAATGAAGGTAAGATCATTTTAAATCTTTTGAATTTTTGAAAGGATTTTAGTTCATGGAGTTTAGAAATGCTTGGGTTTAAGTATTCTAGAACCAATTTTAGTGATTGTGCTTTGAGGGATTTTTCAATTGAAAACCCTATTGAGTGGGATTTTTGTTATTGTATAAAGGGATCAAAAGAGGCAAGAGAAACAAGAGAAGAGGCATTTTTGACCAAGTCTATAACAAGGAAATCAAGGTAGGTACATGTTTATAATAGAGTAAATCGGCCACTAATGTTTTCTTTAAATTAAGAAAATTTAATGTTTCCAATTGCATCATAAGTGTTGCATTTATTGCTTTTGAATGATTTGAGAAAGTGCAATATATTGTTATATGAGTTATGTGATGATTTATGAAAAGACTTTGAAAGTGATTTTTGAAAAGATAACATGTTTATGAAATCATGGTTTCGACATATCTCAAGTTTATGAAATCAAGTTTTGAAAAAGTGCCTTTTTGGGCAACAAGTTTACAAGTTAAAAAATATATGTTATGTGAGTTTGTGATGGTCCCCTAAGTTAAGTCAAGTATACTTTGACAAAAGGCTTCTCTCGCCTGCCTACTAATGGCATGGAGCTCCTTCATGGACTCCCATAAGTTCACAGCTACGCAAGACCATTATATGAAAATGCATAGTATGTTCTGTTTTTGGATCCACCCGAACCATTTTGATATGCTTATGTGCTCATGACAAGAGTGATGCATACATAGTTTGCATCTCCCAAACCATTTTGATTGTGCTTATGTGTTTATGTTATGTGAATAAGTTTGATGCATTCATGCTTTATAGTTTGAGATTTTGACTACAAGATGAGAATTTTTAGAGACAAGTGCTTTATAAACTCAATGAAAATTTTCTATGACAAGTGAATGTTTTCAATGGTTTTTGCTTATTTTCTGCTATAAACTGTTACCCATGAGCTTTCAAGCTCGCCCCCTTTTTATCCCACCTTCAGGTGATAGCTAAGAGATCAAGTGATCAAGAGCCTAAGAGAATTGCGGCAAATTTGATAATTTATATTTTGTAATAAGATAATTGTGTGGCTTTTGATATGTAAATAGGGATTTTCAAACTCTTTTGCTTTAGTAATGAAATGAGAGATGGAAATAGTTTTGGCAATGTGTGTTCATATTAACTTCCTTGTAAAATGGTTTAGTTAGAGGAATAAGTTTTGATTTGATGTTTGACTGTTGTGGGCATGCCACCCTTGTGGAATGATGTCTAATAAGGGTTCAGGGAAATAACCCCATAGGATAATATGCTTAGTATCATGTTTTTGCAAGAGTTAGATTCCGGAATCAAGCGGGATCCAACATTTATTGTATCAGAACAAGAGTTGGGCTCTGGAAATGGGATTCAACATTTATGGTATCAAAGTAAGAGTTGGGTTCCGAAAATGGGATCCAACAGCTTCAATTGGCCATCTCAAAGTATACATTAGGTTGAGAAGGAATCTTTGGCCGCCTCTATGCCATTTGCTCATATTAGCAAAACACTTCGTATGAAGCTTCCTCAAGTCTTCTTTGTTTTTCAAATTATCATTGGCATCTATTGTTCTTTATTCTTTGACAATCAAAGTGATAAAATTTGGTTCAATAATGTTTAATTTCTTTTTAGTCTCCCTTAAAAAGAGTCTTTTAGAACCAATGCTTTTTAGGAAATTTATACCCTTCACATTCTAAAATGCTATGGATATGGGGTATAGGGAAGGTATGTAGAAGACATGCGGTAGAAGGAAGGTATGTCGAAGAAGGAAAGGAATGGAAAGGTCAGCTCATTTAATAAGATACGACCCTTTATTAATAGTAAAAGAGCTAGTAAAATAATGCGAAAAGAGAAAAGGAGTTTAGAAAGTTGTTACTAAAGATAATAACAAATTAGAGGGCTAAAAAGACCAAAAGATCCCTTATGTATATTCCTTACCCTCAAAGTGAAGGAAAGGACCTAAAGATGGGATTCACGTGGATCCCATCTTTAGAAAAATTTTGGTCATACTTATTGAGTGCTAAAGTTATTGGTTATTCTAATCATGCAAACTTGAAGTACTTGCTCACAAAGAAAGAAGCAAAACTAAGGTTAATTAGATATATTATCCTCCTTAAGGAGTTTGATATAGACAAAGAAGGGACAGAGAATGTGGCTACTAATCACCTCAACCGTTTGGTCTAAGAATAAGACAATGTTCTTTTAAGAGAGACAATTCTAGATGAACAATTATTTTCTACTAATTTGATAACTTCATGGTATACGGATATTGTGAATTTTTTTGTTGTTAAAATTTTACCTACATGTTTGTGAAAGGCTCAAAGGGATAAATTAAAGTGAAGCCAAGTACTATATGTGGGATGATCGCTATCTCCAGAGCCATTGTGCAAACCAAGTAATAAGAAGGTGTGATCCTAATAGTAAGAATCTTTCTGTTTTGACCTTATGTCACCCTTACGTTTGTCGAGGGAATTTTAAGTAAAAAGTACTGTCTATAAGGTTTTAGAGAGTGGTTTTTATTGGCCCTCATTATTTAAGGATGTATATGTCTTTAGAAGTTATGCAATAGGTGCCAACGAATAGGTAACTTATCCAGTAGAAATCTGCCACAAACTTTCTTTCTGAGAAATATTTGATGCTTGGGGCATTGATTTCATGTGACTGCTTCCTCCATCTTTTGGTTTTCCATATTTTTTACTTGCAGTTGATTTTTTTTTCCAAGTGGATGGAAGCTAAAGCCACCATGACTAATAATGCTAAAGTTGTTGCAACTTATCTCAAGTCTAATGTCTTTTTTAGGTTTGGGATGTCGAGAGCCATATAAGTGATAGGAGAACGCACTTTTTCAATAGGGTGATGGAAGATTTGTTTATGAAGTACCATATCATACATAAAGTTTCCACTTCTTACCATCCCCAAACAAGTCGCCAAAGTAAGGTGTCTAATAGAGAAATCAAGTGGATCCTAGAGAAAATAGTTTAACTTAATAGGAAAGATTGGAGCATGACATTGGAAGATGCATTGTGGGCCTATAAGATGGCCTATAAAATGCTAATTGACATGTTGTTATATAGATTGGTGTTTGGGAAGTTATATCATATTCCTGTGGAATTGCATCACAAGGCATATTAGGCTATTAAACGTTGCAACATGAATCTTAATAATGTGGGAATATATAGAAAGATGCAACCGTAAAAGGTCAAAGAGTTACGAGATTTCTCTTATCAGAATACAATGATCTACAAGGAAAAGATCAAAGCTTTCCACCATAAGATGATCTCAAAGAAAAGCTTTATTATTGGTCAAAAGTGCTTCTTTATCACTTTAGACTTAAATTGTTTCTAGATAAGTTGCATTCTTGTTGGGTCTATCTTTTGTGTTTTTTAATATTTTTCCTATAGTGAAGTATAAATTCAGAGTTTGAAATAGGGAAGACATTTAAGGTGAATAGTCATCTCTTAAAAAGTTACTATGAAGATTTCATGTGGAAAATGTAGAAGTAGTATCCTTGAAGACATAGATCAAGATCACTTGATGAATAAAGCATAAATTCAAGCCAACAGGAGTAAAAAAGATACTATTTGAGAGGCAACCTAAGAGGAGTTTTTTCCTTTCCTTTTACATTCTTACATTTTTGTTTATGTTGAATTCTCCATCTCCTATATGTAATGTTACATTGGGAAGAATGTACGTTTTATGTATGGGGAAGGAGAATTTGGTTCTTATGTATATTTTTAAGTTCTTTTTTCATGTTTGAAACAAAAAACATTCTCTCATTGTTTATATCTTCTAGGACTATACATAGAGAGTTGAATTAACCGAAAAAATTCATGGCAACTTGGGTTTGTTTTTTACTTTTGCGATTGGTCTATGTATGTTTCCTATAGAAGAGTAATGACTAATGGATAGACATAAGCCAGTGAGATTTTGAGCCTCTTAGACTGACACAACCATATCAAACTCATTGTATTTTGTTCATTTACGACCTTCATGACATGTACATCTTGACTTTGCCTTGATTTTCTATTCGAGACCATATTTTTATCTCATGCATTAAAATTGAAATTGATACAAGCATTCTTTATTTTGCAAGCCACATTTGTTAAATCTTTTTAACATTATTAGCCTTTTCTTTTTGTGTTAACTACATTATAAGCCTTTAACATAACAATAAGTCTTCCCTAAGCCTTAAAGCTATGAAGCATTTATGATTGTTGATATTTGTGGATATATAAGACAAAAAGTGTAGGGTTGCTTATATATGCGGGTTGATTATAATTGATGGAATGTGATTTTTATTTCCTATCAAGGAATCATATCACTAATATAGTCTTTTTGTATTCTGTCATTTGAAAAAATAATAAAAGCAAAATTTATTGAGGAGGAAAATTATTTATTTTACAAGTAATTCATGTTGATATTTCCTTCTTAAGTTGTAAGGAATGGGTGACTTGATGTGATGTAAATAAGGGATAAGTTAAAGCAAAGGATCACTCCTTATAGTTATCATTTATTGTTCATCATTATTCTTATAAGTGATTTCTTTTAATTCTTTATGATTCGTATGGTTTGTATTTTAAAGGCTTGAATCTAAACTATGGAACATATTTTTTGCGTTGATCATAGTTGATGGAACCCAGATTTGATTGGATGTTAATTTTTGCCTTCGATAATTAATTGAGTGTTCTTCCCTTTTCACTAGTTTTGATGCTTTTAAACTATATGATCTATATATGTCTCACCTTAACCTTTGGCCTCATTACAACCTTTAAAAGCCCTTTAATTCATGTTATGCATGTGAATCTCTAGTGGTGGAGAACTGAAAAGATACGAAAATTCTTGCAAAGTTTTGATCTTGAAAGGTGTTTGAGTATACCAATTGATTGATCTTATTTTTAATCACAACTTCTCAAAGACTACCCTAAATTGTTCAGTTTTTAAAGGGAATGGATATTGATCAATCATGAGTAAAAGCATTAATTGTTCAATTGTTGCTATGGTTTTGAAATTTATTCCTCTTTTCTTATGACTATCTATTCTTTGAAAATATGGTTAAAGAAGTGCTTTGATTTTGATTTTGAACTTTAGTTTTGCCTGAGGATGACTAAAAGCTAAATGTGTAGGAACTTGATAAGTGCTTGATTGATTATCTATTTATTCCCTAATGTTAATTGATTAATGATTATGTAGCACCCAAGAGAGTTCATATTTCAGTTTAGGTATAAGTTAAAGAAAAAAAAACAAAATGAGCTAAATTCGCATTCTCGGTGAAATTTTGTTGATGTTTAGTCTTATTTGCCTTCGAGGAGCAAAAAGGAGATAAGTTAGGTGAAAACAAGATAAAGAATAGAAAATTAGGGTCATTAGGACTTGCATTTATAGAAGTGTAGACACTCATGTACGTTACTTACACGGTCATCTATAGGGCAATGTAAGTCACTAAAAATGTGTAAGAACTTGAAGAAATTGTTTTAATCCAACTATGAATGTGTAACTTCATAATTTTTAGAAAATTGACATATGTGGTTATTTACACGCCCATGTACCTGACCTTGTATAATCAGAACCCTAATTTTGAATTATAAAAGGGTAATTAAGAGGCCAATCAAAGCATATTCAAAATATAAAGATTAGAGACACCAAAGGACACATATTCCTTACCTTTTAGAGCACTATAAGTAGCTAATCTTCTTCCTTCCAATTCAAAGGGGATATCAAGGTTGGTTAATATGTTTGGATATTGATCAGTCTGAGTGATGCTCTTAACTCAATTGTGGAATTAATTATGTTATTATGTGTTTAAAGTTTGGGATTTGCGTATGAAGGATTTAGGTAGGGCCTGTTAGATCATTCATATATGGATTTATTACCAAAATCATGATTATAATCCATAATTATTATAAATCTAATTCATGTGTAGTAGACTAATGATCCTGCATTATTAAGGATAAAATAGAATAAGTTAAATAATTCAAGCTTGCGTGGTTATTGCTTAGATTTACTTGTTTTCCTAATCCTTAATGTGGCTATCACACTAAATGTAGAGAGCTGATTCTAGGTTATATGATAGCTTGACCTAATTGAAGAGCTTATTTTAACTAGATATAAAAAATGGAAAATTTGTGATTAACAAAACTTGTTATTAATCTAAGGTTAATTGTTTTAAAAGAAGGTGCAAGAACAAAGTTACAATTGATTGCATTAATTCATATAAAGGTTGAGATTGAACCGAGAATTGGATTAAAACTTATTAATTAATCCTCACAAGTTTGTCTTGTTTGATTTGATTTGTCTTTCGTAGTTCACTTTTATTTAATTGCATTAACTGAATTTGTCCAAACCCCCCTCTAATCCTATTACACTAATTTGTTTATTACAAAAGTTAGTTATGAACTCTCTATATATATGATCCATTCTTACCACTACTACAAGTTTAGTTGTATAGAGTTAGGTTTTATTTTCTGGTATGTTTGGCACGAATCAAACTCACATAAAACTAATAATAAAGTGTAGCACCCTACTTTCGCAAGACACGTACCCGACATCCTAATTAATATTTGAGTCCGTGTCCTGCGAGGGTGGTGTGCTAACATACTCATTCAGTTATTCAAACACTCAAAACTTAGTACATTTTTTTTCATAAATTTATCACAAGCGTACTCGGAAATTAGTATTCAAAGTCGGCCTCAAACTTTATTTCATAAATATTTCCATTTACAAGAGTTACCAACATTTTTTAAATCATCAGAATTTCATTAATCATTTTGGCCCATATTTAAAAACAAAACATTTTTAGTCATAATGTCTTTACATTACAACATAAATCCATTTGTATACACATTGTGCAAAAATTTCTAAATACATTATTCGATACAAAAATTTTAGAATATATACAATTCAATGTGAAAATAAAGAAGTATAATGCAAACGCGAACTGATCCCAACCTCTATCCCTTACTTGTATGTTGTAGGGATACTCCCGTTTACCTAACGAGGTATTTTTTTGATCCTGAAAAATATTTACAAATTTTGGGTGAGTTTTACGAACTCAATGAGTGACCATCATCGATGGCTCATCTAATCACATAACACATAATTCACATTCACATCATTTCACATTTCACATTCAATATAATTTAATCATTCATATTATGCATATGCAGTGCACATGAGACCCACTTTTCATTTGTTACTTTGTTGTGATTGAATGCCTAAACTATCCCGTATCCATTAGATACTAGGCTCATTACTAAATGTCCCTTATCTAATGAGGATATAGGGCTTAATTTACATAGTCAGCCTTAGGCTCTTAATCACTTTCTGAGCTCGAGGTTCTTTTTTATGCTTTGAGCTTTAAGCTCTGATTGGTGGCTACTCAGGTCATAACCGCCATTAGGCTTCATGCATTCATGAAATGGAATGCCTCACATATATTTAGTAACTCAATCCTACTTCAATTGGGCTCATTTCATATCACTAACAAGCCTAAACATCTCACTGAACAACATGGATAAGTCAACCATTAATAAACAAACATCTCTTGGGAAAAACACCACAACTTTTACTGTAGATCTAGGATTAATGTTGCCTTTGGATGGTTTCGAAGAGGACTTCTAGATCTATAATTTTATGAGACTTTGAAATGAGATTTTATCAGAACACATAGCTGTGTGAATTCACACGGGTAGCCTGTGTTTCTTTCGTGTCTAGTGGTGTTTTTGCATCAAAAACACACAGTCGTGTCAATTTACACAGCCTGGTTATGTAACCTTCGGGTTTACTCTATTCCCCTTCTCCAAAACTCATACAATGGATCCTATGCCCATTCTAACATCACTTTTACTCATAATCTTCCCAATTTTACCTTTTTTAATGCAATGTCACTCCATAACCATTCAAACACTAATCAAAGTTCATTCACTCTTACTTCTCAACTCTTTCGATTCATCTTCTCATGTGGATAACTTCTTCAACTATACCCAATTTCAACTCAACATCATCTATACTCATTTCATATTTCCCACTTGATCATAAACACCCAAAATATAACACATTCTCATACACTTAAAACATATCAAAACATAAACATTCATTTATAGATTTTGCTACACCCAGTTATTAATTTTGTGTCAAAAATTGAGACTCTTAAAGATAGAATTTAAATTCAATGTCTTCAATGAAAAATGTAGTCCTATGTTGCTAGTTTAATCCAAATTAAGAATCATCCCATTTGGATAACTATAGAAGAAGTTATAGCTAAAAGACTGAAGCATGCTTAGTAAACATTTTCTAATCCATAATCTTCAAATTTTTCCAGCTTTTTACACCTAACATACTTGTACAAAGATTACCTTTTCCTACTTCATTTACTCCTCATTCTCAACTCCATTGTATCTCAATATCATTCACCCAACAAAGCTTGATCCAAATTTGATCATTAACCCAAAAACAAGACATGTTCATGTACCTATTCATCAAATTCCAATTCCCATTCAAACATCCCTTTCACAACCAATTCATCCTAAAAACATGTGTAGCATAGCTCATAGTTTCTTACTTGTCATATACAAGATCAATCATCCATACACAACTCCTAACCCATTATTTAGCATTTTCATGAAACAAACAGCAATATATACATATATATATGTTCATTTCTTCACCAACATTCTAGCATATACAAAACTCCTTATCATGATCAATCAACCTCTAAAATACCCCTATAAATCATTACTCATCAATAAAAGCAAGAAATTTACACACTCTTCCCCATTCACGACACCCATATACCCAAAACACCATTTCATGAGATTAACCTCTAAATAACATCACAAATGCTTCATTTAACCAAAACCTAAGATATTTGAAAAAATACTTACTCGATTTAGATTCCATTTCTTCAAAATCTTCAAGAAAATAAAAAATCCCTAATTCACCAACAACCCACGATCATCTTCATTTTGAGCTTGAAAGGTTTGGGTTTTTGGTGAGAATGGAAGAGAAAGCAAAATGAAAGAGTAGCATGAAAGATGAGAGGGTTGGGTTTAAGGTGAATGGAGATTTGTCGAGAATCAAAACTCATGAAGAAGAGGAAGAGATGAGAAGCTACGAAAATGAAGAGAACAAAAATAAACTCCAATAACTCTTTAAGAGAGAGCATCATGAATGACAAAACCAAAAGAAGGGGGGCTTTTAATTAAATGAGTAGTGGCCTTAAGGCATTATTTGGCAAGTGATATTTGTCATTTTCCACATGTCCCATTTCTAAAGCATTTGATTGGTTCTTTCATTTAACTAGTCCCATCAACTTTAATTTCTACTCCAATTGTTTCCCAATTTTCAATGACACTTGTCAATAAATCCTAAGGTCCTTGATCACAATTTTCATTGCCATTGGACAGTAATTTCTACTACCATTTAACCATTGTTTTGCCACTTGGTAATTTTTCCTAACTAAAATACCCAACAATTTTCAGAATTTTTTTCAAAATTTCCAAAAATTCTAAATCAACAAATACACTCTCCAAATCAAAATTTTCAACATATAAAAACCAAATTTCTCAATATACTCACATTTATAAACAATTATAACCGGAAATTGTCAATGAATGCATGTACAATTATTTTGATGTGTACAAAAATTCAAATTCATGTGCATATATGCTAATATTATGCATGAGCATGAAATGTATTTTCTTAATCTCTCTTTGAGCTCACAGGTACCAAATTTTAGGGTTCTAACCCTTAGTATGGGAACAGGATGTTACAATAACCTAGTAGTTGGGTTAACAGCTCCATCCACATTTAACTTCAACCAACCACGTAAGGGAGGCTGCCACAACCACTCTCTATCGTGCTACACATTAAACAGCTGAATGGAGCATTTCGTATAAACGAGATTGATTTCATAAACTCTATTTCTAATGTCTTGGACTTGTGCAGACGAGAAGGATTCCTATTGCTGGAAAAGGTTTAGGTTCCACCAATTCCATATCTGCCAAACTGCAACTCCAAAACATATATACCAATCGTCATTATCATTAATGCTCCATTTATTACTCAAGTTGTCGTATAGCCAAGCTTGAAGAGGTAAAGAGGAAAATTCAGACCAGAAATCCACCGGAACTAATTGGTTCCACACCAATCTGGCCCATCGACAATCTCGTAAAACATGAATTAGTGTCTCTGTGCCATCCTCACAACATTGGCAATACGTATCCTAGATCACATGCCTACGAGCTAACTGCCATCTTGTAAGGAGACTACCCTTGGCAGCTAACCAAAGAAATAGTTTGATCCTCTCTAGACCCTTCCACTTCCAAATTCGCGTCCATTCATTATTCTTGGGGGCTTGTCGTCCTCCATTAATACAACATATGCTGACCTAAATAAGAACAGACCATTAGCTGAATATCGCTAATAGAACCCACCCTTTCCATTCCCAACTAGCAAAATCGGACTCAAAGCTATATTCATTAGGATCCCAAGAGGAAGCCATGCTTCAAACCAACTCCAATGCCAGCTCCCATCTAGTTGCACAAAAGCATTCATTGGCTTGATCAAATTACTCTCTAGAATGTCAATAATCACAAAATCCACTAAAGGATGCTTATTGATCGACCATCTATCAGTCCAGAATCGAGCAATGTTGCCAATTACCGATCATCCAAGTGAGGCCAGCAGAGAGTTAATCCCACAAAGATCTGACCGCTTTCCAAAAAGGGGAGCCTATCCTTTTTATCAACGATGGCATAGTGTCCTGAATTCCATATTTCGCCCTTAATGCCTTAACCCATATCTTGTCAGTGAAATGAATTAATTGCCATCCAACTTTCATAAGGAACGCTTCATTTATCACTCGAAGCTTCCTGACCCCTAAACCTCCATTTTCTTTACGGTGACACAAATCATCCCATGCAACTAAGTTGAGTTTACGATTAGTAGTGCATGAGCCCCAGATAAATTGACGAACATGCTGCTCATTCTTATCACAAAGGTAATAGGGCAATTTAATCATTTGCATGGAAAAATAAGGAAGGCTTTGTAACACCGTCTTGACCAACGTCACATGGCCTGCCAATGAAAGGCTAGAAGCGGTCCAACCTGAAAACTGTTTATGCACTTTCTCCAAAATGCCTGCATATGTTCTCCTAGTAATTTGCCCATACAGAATCGAAATGCCCAAGTATCTGTCTAGATCTTCTGTGGGTTGAAAGCCTAGTTGGTGAGACAGTGTGACTTTTGCTTGCTTCGACACATTTTGTGAAAATACACTACAATTTTAGCATCGTTAATTCTCAGCCCTGATTGAATATAGAAATCCTCCACCAACTTCTAGACAATCCAAACTTGTGCCTTGGAAGCTTCAGCAAAAAGTAACAAATCATCCGCAAAAAACGTATAAGAAATAAGAGGGCTTTTACTGTTAAATTGAAAAAGAGTCCACTGTCCATGCACCACCAGAACTATATCTTGCGCAAGTCTCTCAATACACAAGACAAAGAGATACGACGATATAGCATCACCTTATTGAATACCTTTGGCCGGGACAAAAGAATCCGAGGCTTCACTGTTAATTAAAAGGCGCATACTGGACGATGTCACACACTCTATGGTCAGATTTATCAAACCTGTTAGAAGTCTCACTTGTCGTAAGGTGTCATGTATAAAATCCTATGAAAGCATGTCATACGCTTTCTCCAAGTCCACCTTGATTGCTATAAATCCCTTACGCCTAGTTTGTCACTGTAGAGAGTGAATAACTGCTTAGGCAAGGATAATATTGTTCGTAATGTGTCGCCCAGATACAAAACTTGTTTGCGTTGGGCCAATAATCGAGAGAAGGATTCATTTTAAGCGGTTGACTATCACCTTAGAAATTGTCTTGTAAATAACATTACATAGATTAATAAGACAAAACATCTTGATAGTGGTTGCATTCTCCACCTTCGAGATAAACACTATGAAAGTTTCAATCAACTCTTTTGAAATAGTTTGAGATCTAAATGTGTCCCGCACCAAGTTGCAAGCAAATGTGCCAATTACACTCCAACATTTTTGGACAAACATAGGAGAAATTCCATCGGGACCTGGAGCCTTTGTCAGCTTGATATTGAAATTTTTTTTTGGTGAGAGGGAAAAAGACAGAAGCCTAAGGTCTGAAGAACGCTACACCAGAAGCATCATTCGCCAGGAGAGGACAAAGGCCCGTATCAGGGGTGTCCCAGATAGACCAACACTGGGGATGAGTGGCTCCCTTTCTTGCAAGAAAATCGGCACACTGGTTACCTTCACGAAGGGTATGAACAAGAGAACATTCCCAGTGGCGTTGATATTGAAAATGACATCTCGGATTTCTACATCTATAGCCACGCCCACCAAACCTGCCATCGCCTGATCATCAATATGAGGAAAAAGGCTGACCCTGTTCTCGAAAATAGAGACATTATTCGAGCGAATATATAAATTGGTAAAATATTCTCCCACTCTAGTTGGTTTCTTTTTGGGGAAATGTCCACATTTTCTTGTTTTCAATATTTAGGTAACTAAACACTACAAGGGCAAACGAGTTGATAAAGTGCTCCAAACTAAAGACAACCTATTTTTCTTTAGATTATTATCTAGTATAAGTGCTCAGGAAGTCCTTAAAGCTAGCCCCTAGCATTTCAACAATGTGCCTCACTTTTTACAATTGTGGAAACCAAGAATCGATTTGAATAAATTTATGCAGGAAAAGTCCTCATTTGGATTAGTATCCATAATATACCGCTTGAATGTTAGTTCACAAAAGGTTTAAGCCTCTTTGCAAGCTATATTAGCAAACCTAATGAATTTTTTGAGCTAATGATTTTAGACAATCAAATGTTGCAAGAATCAACTCAAGCTTGCAAGAATCAACTCTAGCATCCTAAGTTGGCGCAGAGAATAGCTCTTATGAGTCTAGTGTCCTATAGCTCAATAAAGAGGTTTTGAATAACATTGAAGCAACTTAAGATATGTTAGTTAACCTTGAGCTCAAAAAAAAAAAAAAAGCTTTCACATTTCTCCATTAAATTAATCTCATTTTGGGTCATCTACCTTTGTTGTTATTCCTCTTTATCACACCATAAGTGCATCCTACTAAATTATTGGGTCAAGAGAGAAAGGGGACTTCACTTAAAGGAATTCAAGACTAGTAGTAGAAGGAATATGGAAGAAATTATAGATCCAAGGGATTTAAAAACTAGATTATTCCTTAAGGTCCATTATATAATGGAGTATTAGGGGTTTAATTCCCGTAGAAAACAACATATCCTTAAGGATTTCACTTATGAAATAGAAACCTAGCCTAATTGGTGGTTTGGAGAGCAAGCTTAAGCAAGGAAAAATATTGTTTCAAGAAACCCGTAAGAGGAATGACAAGTCTGGTATCAAAGTATCGTACAATCTCAATTTTAAAGTTCTGCCTAAGGACTTTGCATGTGTCCATTTATAAACAACAAACCCCGTATGTCTATAGTTGTAAGGCTCCCGGTATGACAAAGGTGTTCATCGAAGAGGTAACTCATTCTTCTGGTACGCTACAGTCGGGTTTGAGAACATCCACATGCTATGAGAGAACCAGGTAACATCTACGCAGGGTAGTGGTGGCCGACGACTACGGTGCTGTTTGGGTGAGGGAGATTGGAGACGATGCTGGGGCTGGGTTGGGACGCTAGGTAAAGAGGAGAGAGAGAGAGAGAGAGAGAGAGAGAGTAAAATGAGAGAGAGACCACACAAGAGGATGGAGGTAATTTTGTTAGTTCTAAATTGTTTTTTTATAAATAAATTTTGTATTTAAACTCACTTCTTTGCTCAGGCTACAAAACTGTGAATGAAATTTGAGATGGAGAGAAAAGTGAAGGAGAGGAAAGACTTGGTTGACAAACTGTACAGTTGAGACACAGATTGAAGACGAAGAAGAAGAGGGTGTAATTAGCTTATAACAGCGATATTTTTAAATAACTTAGAAATATAAATGTAATAAATAAAATAACCACATCAAAAACTCCGAGGCTGCTTGATGTTGGGTAGTGACAAGTGACAACAGGTGAACATGTGAAAGCGCTTTAACTAGTTGGAGGAGGAATTTCAGTTCAATATGGCGTCCACGTCCGCAATCCGGACATGGAGGACTGCGTTTCTTACACTAAGAGATGAGACATTAACGAGCAGTCCAAAATCAGGATCCAAAACACTATCACATCTTCTCCACAATCTCATCTTTTCTCATTCCGACACCCTCATCTCCGCGGCTCCCGACCTTCCTCCTCACGAAGTAAGGACACTACTACTACTTTTTATCTCCCTTTCCCTTTCCCTTTCCCTTTCCCTTTTTTTTGTTGTCACCTAAGCTTCAATCTTCGCAAATTTTATTACTTTTATGGTTGGGTTTTTAGGTTACTTCCGATTTGTTATTCCTCCTGGAGTTGACAGCAAATTGTCGTCAACGATATGACCCAGTTCCGTTATTATCTGATTGTGTCCACATTTCGCGACTGGTACTTAACTCCCTTCTTGTGCCTTTGTTATGTGATTATGTTCTTTGTGTTTCCTGAAAAATTCCATTATTTGGTATTTGTTTCAGATGCACGATGTATGTCGTCGTCGGCGTGTTTCTCTTCATTTAAATTCATCTTCTTGGAGTCTGATCCTCCACTCTTTCCGAAACATATTGCAAATATTGGTACCCAATGCTGGCCGTGACGCTTCTGCAACTAGACCCGCTGTCCAGTGCATTAACACTATCAGGTTCATATTTGTGTGAAATGAATGCAGTTAGATTGACCCATTAACGATAAATTGGGTTTCGTTCTCTTCTAAATGACATCAGCGTGTTTGAATCACAATTAGATAAAAACTTTGCTTTTCCTCCATTTCCGCCTCTTTTTCAGGCATCTTGTTGGTTTTTATCAACAATCAGGTTCGGTTGCAGATAATACTGAGCTTGTGAACTTCCTTATCCACATTGTAAAATGCTCTCATTCACAGTTGATTGGCACGTCTTGTTCCAGTACCAGCCTAGGCTCTGGATACAGTAATTTATGGGAAGTTTTGAATGTCACATTTACTATGCTTGGTGATGCATTCACTAGAGATGGATCCTTGTTTCCTTCAGACACATGGCAGTCCACAATCGAGGTAGGCTTGCTCATTTGCTCTTGTGATGATTCACGCTTGTAAAACCAGTGCTCTTAGCCTTAACAATTGTCAATTAGGTGCTTAGGAAAGTGATGGATGTCGTGGGATCTAATAACTGCCTTGTTGAAGACATGATTATGTCGAGGTATGTCTTGATGCTGTTTAACATGTGTACACTTATAGTTACCAACCTTGGAGTCTTTGGATGTTAAAATGTTTTGGGATTTGATCCTGTTGGTGTTGCTTTTCAGGTTTTATTTTTCTCTTCTTAATTGTCTGCATGTGGTTCTTGCAGTTCGTAAAGTTCCAGTTTCTGAACATGTACGTTTATCTGTCTCTGTTTTAAGTTGCAAGTCAAGTTGACAAAAACTCTGTTAATATATGTCCCTTCTTTTTACTTACAGAAATTTTCACCGTTATAGGTGTCTGGTTTTGTCGCAGTTTTGAAAATGTTCTTCAGGTATGGGCTTACAAGTAGAACGCAACATGCATGTTCTGGTCACAAAGACAAGCAAATTCCAGGAATGAGTCCTAAGTTAACTTCAGAAGAGCCTATCATGAAAGATCATGCTCCATATAGACCTCCACATCTGCGCAAAAAGGACAGCTTAGTTATGAAACAATCTACATCTCAGAATTCCAATTGTTGCTCAGACCATGAAAGCTCTGTTTCTGAATTTATGTCATCTGACTCAGAGTACAGTGACAGTGATGGATCAGTTAGAGATCATGATAGCTTGAAAAGCTCTAATGTTAGAGTTGTTGCCATTGTTTGCATACAGGTACGTATTTCCAGTTATTTTTTATTATGGAAAGGATTAGTTGCTATTTCTTTTTCTTCTGGGAATGGTCTTCGTGGTAATAGTTTTCTTTCAATTAAGCATTCTGTCATATGCGACTACTTGTTAATGGAATGCCTTCTAATGTGCATATGCTGGGCAAAATTCATTTTTGTTCGATTGTTGCCTCTCATAATGTTGCCTAAGTTTACTGGATTTTCCTTTCTGGTTTATATCACAAAAAATGTTGCTTCTCATAATGTTGCCCAAGTTTACTGGATTTTTCTTTCTGGTTTATCACATAATTTTGAATCAACAAATTCTATGATAAATCCTTGTGATGACTAGCTGTTTATGCACTTTTCATATTAAGATTAATCAACTTTGTCATTTTTTGCATAAGGATCTTTGCCAAGCTGACCCCAAATCATTTACTAGCCTGTGGACAATGATTTTGCCAGTCAATGATGTATTACAACTAAGGTGGAAGCTTTTTCTCTAACTCTCTAAAAAGCATTTTGCTTGCCTGGACTATATTCAAATTTTTTTCCAATTTCTGGATTTTTTTTAATCCTTTAATTCATCTTCTTTCTGTTGGTTGTTTGCAGGACCTTTGATGCAACTTTGATGACTTGCTTGTTGTTTGATCCTAGCTTGAAGGTACTTGCTTTTGTGCTAGTTTTTCAAGATTGCACTGTACTACAGTCTAATATTACCCTTTTTGGGGTAGGATATAAGACAGAAGTCTTAGGAAAAGTTAAGGGAGGGTCGTTATTCTGCTTGGTTTCAGTGAAGAAAAGGTATACGGCCTCGATTCCTCTTGGCCCACTAGATGATATAGGAAAATGAAGGAAGGAAGTCATTTGGTCGTTGCTTCAGTTCACTTACATGTGGACTTTTGTTGTTTCTAAATGCTGACCACAGCAGTGCCAACAAAAAGTAAACACTAAAGTTACAACTATGAAGCTGATTTTCACTTCCTCACTTCTTAAGAAAATTTTTTAAATTCATTCTTTCTTCATTTAGATAGCAAAGGTTTAAATGGGCCAAAAGTTTTGTTCCTTTCTAAATTCCTGTTCTTTCGTCCACTCTAGGCATTTTTCTGGTGATTGAAAATCTTTTCAACTAAAAAAAATGCTTAATTATTGCTATGTTATAAGTTATCCTATTTATAGTGTAGCTTACTTTGCTGCTTTGGTGCCTAGGCAAGGATCACGTCTGCATCAACTCTTGCAGTTATGCTTAATGGGCCTTCATCTATCTTTTTGCAAGTAGCAGAGTACAGGGAATCTACAAAATTAGGATCTTATGTATCACTTTCAAGCTCCCTTGGACAGATACTGGTCCAACTTCATACTGGTACCAAAAAGGAACCTGTTATTCTAGGATAATTGTTTTACTATAAATTATCCCTCATGATTTTAACTTTCAGGAGCTTCATTTAGTGGTTATATAAACTGTCACAGTGTTATTACACATGTAGGTATTCTGCATCTAATCCAGCATGAGACGCACAGTAGATTGGTGACATCCTTGTTCAAGATTCTCACACTTTTGATATCTTCTACACCGTATGAATCTTGCTTCTTATAGTTCCCTTGTGTTTGTTCTTTTAGACGTTTTAGTATGATCCATCTTTTCCCTGAACTTATGATTTGTGTTGTATTTGATGGATCTTTATTACCCCCAAGTCCTCTTATTGCTGGATGACTGAGAACCTGCGGTCTCAATTTATAAACTAATATTTATTTGTTAATTTATATTTTAATTATTAAAATCAATTTTGTTAGAAAATTACCTGCAATTGTTGTAATCTTACATTCAGAAGCTCGTTTCTATGTTTTCTTTTCATGTTATGCTGCAGTGTTCAATGATGTGGGAAAGAAAGAGATTGGTCAAAGGGTTGCTAAGTATTTGTTGAAAGGGGAGAAGTTTTTGGATATGTTACAATGATTTTGTGGTTATTCATACGGGTCTGAATCATAGTTCCTGGGTTTGAAATATTTAAATGTTGACTAGAAATAGTCTGACTAATGCTGTTGAGTTTTCACCTAATGCTCCTCCGTGCAACCAGACACCTATTATAGTTGCTGTGTTTCCAACTCTGTATTGATTCCTTTATCATGTAAACTTTACTTAATTTGAATATGTTAGGATGATCTTAAATTTTTTTTTTTTTTTAATATGCTCACATTAGGATATTGTTTTCCTTCTCTCCTTTTATCTTTTATCTATGTACAAATAAATATTTTTTATCTATTTTCCTGGCAATCATTCAACAGATATCCACGAATGCCTGGAGATTTATTGCCAACAGTTGTTAAATCCCTAGTATCAAGGACAGAACTTCACTCTTTACTTAAAAGTGATCAAACTGGTTTCCTGGTTAGTTTTACTTGTACATGATACATGGACATAAATCTTTCTTTTTCTCCCTCTCACGCCTGCTAACTGGTGGAGCTTGGAGGCTGGAGAGCTAGTTTGTGGCTGGATAGACATGTAATAGATAATAGTGAGTGTCATGTTAATACTGATATGGCTTCACTTTCTTTGTGTAGGTGTCTACTTTGAATTGCTTGACAGCAGCTCTATCTACATCACCTCCTATGCCACAAATCAAAGATATGCTCCAAGAAGAAACCTCAACAGGTTAAATTTAAGGGTGGTTTGATTTCATTTCTATTTTTCTATTTTGGTTTTTGATTTTCATTTCTTTTTCTTTCAAACAAAAGTAAAAAACTTGTTTAGTTATTAACACTAAAGAACTTATATTTTGATTACTGATAATAATTAAATATTACATAAAATTAAATTTATAACTTAATTAAATAATTTTATTTAAATTTTTATATAATATTTATTTGATTTTATTAAAATAAATGAGTAAATAATTAAATTTTACTCATAAACTAATATTTATTTGTTAATTTATATTTTAATTATTAAAATCAATTATGTTAGAAAATTATGTATTTTAAGAAATTTAAAATTTAAAAATAATTTATTAAACAATATCAAATTTAAAAATATGTATTATTTTAAAATAAAATTCTAAAATTTTAAATAATTATAAAATAAAATGAAATAAATAATTATATTATATTAGTCATAATTATTTGTAGTAATTAATATTAAATAATTAAATAATTAATATTTAGTTTCTAGTGATTCAAATTATAAAAGAAAAGAAAACAAAAGACAAAACTTAAACAAAAGACAAAACTTGGTTTTGATGGTTTGTATAAATTATGCAAATTGAAAGAAATAAAAAAGATAAACTGAAATCATATGCTCAAACAAATATTTTTTTACTGAATTTGAACACGAAAATAAAAAATAAAAAACAATAGTGAAAAATGAACAGGCTTTCATTACACTTTTTCTCGCTATCATCAGTGCATTTCACCTGCATTGTTTGTCTCTTAGATATGTAGTGTTACTTGACATTTACTTCATTGCTGTAAATGTGCTGGTGAGCACATATATGATGCAAACCTTACAATCATACACATGAAACAATTCAAGTTAGGATTTCACAAAAATGGCAACTTATCTTGATTTCAGTCAGGCATATGCTCAAAATTCTTATATATTTACATGGCTTATTCCATAAAACTTCCCTTCATCAATTTTAATTTTCTCGTTGATCCTTCACTATTGCTTTCTTGTAATATCTGGTTGATGCTTTCACTTGTATTCAATACACAAAAAACTTCACATATATTTTATCATTCTTTAACTTGGTCTCATAAATCTTTTCAAGCCTTTTTCCAGGTGTCGTAGAGGCTAAGAAAACATCAAACCTTCTTTCAACACTTCTTCGATATTCCAAACAATTAAATTCCCCAACAATATGCTTTGAGACACTCCAGGTAATGTAATATACAAGTCTTAATTGTTCCGATTTGTAGATTGGATATGCTTGCCAATGAGTTTGAACTTTGTTAATCATGATTCTGTTTTCCCTAGACATGTCTTTTCTTGTATTTTTTTCTATTTTATATTTCTTTGGTTTGCTGGATGAGACTTGTGTTCTTGGTTTATACTGCCTGTATGCAAGGTTCTTCAGTCTGCAGAAGCATGGAGGAGCGGGTCCTAGTCAAATCAATATAATAATAAAATCCAGTGTTTTCTTGTTCTAAGTGAATTCTTTTACTGTGAATCTCAGTTTCTGTAATGTTGGTTCAATATCTTGTTTTGCCTGTGATTCCAGTTTCAGTGCCACTTTTCTGGCACTTCCTCAAATCCTCAAGTCATTATATGATTAGATATGAAGTTGCAAAATGTTCTTGTCTGAGATTCTGCTGTCATTATGTTTGTCTCATGACTGTAGTTTGAGAAAGCCTTCCTCATTTATTATTTTTTCCAGGCCCTTAGAGCAGCGATACACAATTATCCAACTATAGCATTTACCTGCTGGGATCAAATTTCAGCCATAGTCTCCAAGATATTGGATGTCGCTATTTCAGACAAACATATATGGACATGCGATGAACAAATGGGAGAAAATGCTGTGTATATGGGGGAAAAGATCATAATAGCAGTTATAAAAGTAAGAAATTTGTGGAATTTGGCCGTTGCTAGTAAAGCTTTAACCATGTAACATTTTGTGAAATAAGGACGTATTTCAGTTGCCTGGATATAAATGTATATGTTAAATTACATGCTTAATATTCAAATTAAATCATATTCATGACTTGGTTCTTGTCTAATCTTGTTCTCTCCTTGTGGAAAAGATACTTATGGTTATCTTTTTACGCCTAGTACTTTGCTAGCTGGATTTTCTTTTGAAATATGCAATACCTAAATTTCTTGGCCCACAAAATCCTTATACTTTCTTGTTGTAGGTTTTGGATGAATACCTTCGTGCAGTTTCTGAATTTAGAGGAACTGAAGGTCTTTTATGTGATCAATCTTTGGATACACCATTTACATCTAATTGCATAAGACCGAAAAGAGTGTCATCTGCTCCTTCATATGAACCTGAGAGTGACAAAGATACTGATGAAGAATCAATACCATTGCATTCGGGAATTGAGCAATGGTCCAAGACTATAGAAAACTACTTGCCTTCAGTATTATGGCACACTTCAGGCATGGTTGGTTAGAAATTCTTTGACAACATTAACTCTCACGATATATTTTGTTTTCATGAGTCACTCAGATCTGTTCTTTGGAAGATTACATGGTGTTTCTTCTTTTTGTTTTGATACCTTTGTGTGTGTTTGGGACTAGCAAAGAAGGGATATATTACACTGGGAGACGTGCTTACTGTTTGCTTATATATTGTTATTAAAGAGACGTGGGACGAGCTGTGGAAAGCTCTCAACAGGTCAAACCAATTAATTATTTTAAGTATATCGGGAACAAATGGTTCCTTTCTTTGAAACCTTATTTCAGATTTTAGAAATTTGTTTTTGCAAACTGCTTTCCCATTAAGAGATTTTTCCATCTGTTGAATGCTGTTAGTCAACTGTTAACCATATCACAACTGTAAGCTTTTTTGTTCCTGGAACTATGTTTTCTTTTCGGAAAATTCTTTTTATTTGGTACTTGGTTGAGTTAGAAAATTGGACATTGTTGGAGTGGGAGCAGCTGTGAAGCCATGTTCAATCATCATCAAATTTATTTTTGTATCCAAACCTAATTCTGCTATAACAACTTCAACATAAAAATAAATATCTTTGCTATGAATTAATTAAGTTGACCACTGATTCAGTTTTATCACGGATTGATGGAAGCTTCACTTGGTTTCTTTGCCTAAGTTCAAGACAAATATAACATTTAAATGATATTGACCATTACATATGTAGTTTCTCTTTCCAATATACATAACTTAAACATTTAATTTTTATTTGATTTTTTCTTTTTCCTGGAAGGTGAGGACGGCATCGATTACTTGCTTTGCGGGTATTACTTCTTCTGTATTCTTCTCTCTCACCAAGGAGAAACAGGATTTTGTTGTTTCTTCTTTGGTAAGTTTCAACACAGCTTATACTTCAAGTTTACTTGGCTTATATTTTAGTGGAACGTAATTATGTTCTTGTGTTCCCTATTCAGTTTTGTTATTACAACTGCAAAATCTTTGTAGGTTAATACTGCTTTTCATGATGAGGTTCCTTCTGTTAGATCTGCTGCCTGTCGAGCTATAGGCGTGATATCTTGTTTTCAGCAAATTTTTCAGAGGTTATTTTTTCTGGCTTGTTAATATGTTTGGAATTCTCATTGACATGTTCTACCTGACTAAATGCTAATCATGCATCTAAAACTTGTGGAATTCAATAATTTTAGTGCAGAGATCCTTGACAATTTTATCCGTGCTGTTGTGATCAATTCTCATGATCCCTTGGTCTCGGTAATATCATTTATCATGTGGTTTTACAATTTTTCATGCAACTGATACGGACTAACTGGATTCCTTTAATTTCAGGTGCGAATAACAGCCTCTTGGGCCATGGCAAACATATGTGATTCTTTACGTCTATTTGTGCACGACTTTCCTGTGACAATGTCTGCAGGTGCACTTTAGCATAACATAGTACTATGCTAAATTGACTAACTTAACAAATCTTCAATTGATGTGCTATTAATCATTTTTTTTTATGATGTTGACTCAACAGCAAACAAGGAAGTACTGATTGTCTTAACTGAGTGCGCTTTGCATCTGACCAAAGATGGAGACAAGGTAAATTAATTGGTCCATCATCTCTATCAGTTCTGTCAAAATTCCTATAATTACTGTTTCTGACAACTGATTAAGGGTCAAATTTGTATAAGAATATTGATATGTGCTCCTTTTTATGTATATATCTTTGATTAACGTTCAAATATTTACAGTCAATGATACACTGTTCTTTAAACATTAAACTGACATTTGCACACTCTTTGGTGGCTTGTAATATATATGTTAATCCTTTGTTTCGTGGGCTAACCTATAGCTGCTACCTGGTTCTCAATTTACTGTTGTTGATAGATAACTGTTAGGTTAAAATCCTTACATGACTCTTATTATTTTGTATGGTTAAATATCTTTTCATTGGGTATCAGGTTAAATCAAATGCTGTGAGGGCTCTTGGAAATCTTTCTCGAATTTTTGACTTTAACAGTTCTTCAGGTATGCATGATCAACCCACAGGCTATTTAGGCTTATCGCTGAACAAGTTCAAGATGTTGCCTGCAGGCAGCAATCTGCAATGTGGACAGGGATATTCAGCGAAGTCTCACCCTCAAAATTCAGCCCAAGGTCCAGATCTTGCCGAGAGAATTATTCAGGCATTTCTTTCTTGTGTTACAACCGGAAATGTTAAGGTAAAAAATATTTGTTATGATGCTTGTAGTAGAAAAAAGAAGCATTTGGCAAGTGCAATGAAATAGTAAAATAGTCATACTTTATCTATCTGTTCTCAAACTATCCACTAAGCATTCCTGTGCATTTAACAGGTCCAATGGAATGTCTGTTATGCACTGAGCAACCTCTTTTTAAATGAAACTTTATCCTTGCGAGATATGGATTGGTAAGATGACTTTTAAGAATGAAGTGCTAAGTCAGTATCCAATTGTTTGTACTTGTACTTTATATTAGAATTGCAGAGGAGTAAATGTTTCAGCAAGACCTTTTATCCCTTCCCTCCCTTTACATTTTGCTAGTAGCTGTCTCATCCAACTTGTATCAGGAAAGACCTTTATTTTGTCCCATTGGTCTTTTTGTTTACTTGAATCAATGCTGTCAATCATGTTTTGTCTTATATTGCAAATATGGCTTGCTTGTTTAGCATAACTATGCTGCTTTAGTAACATTTATCCCCTTCTGCTAATTATGTTAACTCTTTTTGTGAACTAGTGTCTTATTCTAAATTACCAAATGAAATTCACTCACCTGCATTCTGGCAGGGCTCCATCTGTTTTCAGTGTCCTGTTGCTGCTGTTGCGTGATTCTTCTAACTTTAAAATCAAAATACAAGCTGCTTCTGCTTTGGCCGTTCCAGCCTCAGTACGTGGTGAGTAGTAGACATGCTTCCTTTTATATGTGCCATGAAAAATGTCACAGGTTGAACATTTAGTTTAACTGAAGTTTGATATTGTCTGTTGTTCAGTTGGTGAGCTCCTCACTGCAATTACAGTTCCTACATGCTGGCACTATTTTAAGATGACTGTTCTATGTGTCTGCATGTGATTTTTAAGCTCTCGGATTTCGATGATAAGTTTGTTTTTTAGCCTTTTCAATTCATTTGTTGCAGCCTATGGGAAATCTTTCCCAGATGTTGTCCAAGGTGTCCTGCATGTACTGGAGAGTCGAGGTTCTGACAAGATTTTCTCTCCATCATGTTTCAAGTATCAATTTGCACTAGAGAAGCAGGTCAGACTCTCGACTTATTTTGAGCATACTGGATAACTCTTCCAAAATGTGGGTGGCTTCAGTATAAGTTTTCAATGTTCGAGTTTATTTTGGATTATGGGAATTTTATAAGAAACTGATTTATACAGCTGGATAACTCTCTGAAGCTTTCTACATCAGTTTTGACTTTTGTCATCGTGTTCCTGTCGTACAGGTAACCTCAACCACGTTGCATGTGCTTAGCCTTGCTTCAGATGCCGATGACCAACCCTTAAGAGAATTTCTTCTGAAAGTAAGCTTTCCATATTTGTGTGTTTGATGTACCTTAATCATCATTTTGAGACACTATTTTCCCAAAATAGACATGGTATAGCATGTTAGGGTTACAGGCTGAGGAGGAAAATGGAGAGTTAAGGAAACCAAAGAATTTCCTTTTGTTCTCTCTGTCAATTAATTTGCTGGTTTTTATTGGCACCTCACTGTGAGATTTGTGTTAACTATTGTATGGTACGTGTGAATTGTGGTAACACCAAAGTGTGCTTTTATTGGTTAATGGTGAATTGAGCTGTAGAAGGTGGTTTATGGCATATTGTCCATTGATGATGAAATATAAAGAATTCCTTTTCTTTTGCTTCCTTTTTCACAGAAAGCCCAATTTCTTGAGGAGTGGTTCAAGGTTCTTTGCTGCTCTCTTGAAGTTGGTGATACAGCTACTTGGCAACCGGGAGATTGTATTGACAAGAAAAAAGAACTAGTATCCAAGGCACTACAATCTCTCATTGAAGTGTGTGAGAAAGACAACCATGATGCAATTGCGCTGAAATTTGAGAAGTTGGACAAGAGCATAAAGTGATTTAACAAAATCTGCAATTTGACACAGTATGGCTGGAAATTCCAGAATCATAGGAAGAAATTAGCTGGAGGTACATACTATGATTGGTCGGAAAAGTTTAATTAATTTGGAGAAATGAAGAACATATACACTTTTTTTGTTGTTGAAGGCCTCATTAGTAACAAACACATGGATCTTTTCTTTTCAAACTCAACTTCCCCAGTCCATGACCATGTCCTTAAAGCATGATGGCGTTATTTTTTTAGTTAAGTTTATTTGAAAATCAAGCATTGGTTTGGTTTCGAGTAGTCACTTTTTGCTCAAAATCCAAAGGGAATAGAATTAACATCATGTGGTGTAGATGTAAAACAACTCAGAAAAATCATACGTCTACTATGTCCACTAGAGACTCAGTATTCTTTTGCGTACACTGATTAATAGATCTCATGCGACGTCGTTTTCACCCAAAAATCTATCTTCTATGTAGCTCTTTCTTTGGACATAAGTAAGATTATAAATTATTTTAAGATGGTAAAGATAAGTGGAGTTTTCTATGAAATTAGAGCAATTTATATAGAAACGATGTAAATGGGCTAAAGATTGGAAGAAAGCTATGGCTCCTGACATGAGATTTCATAACATCTTTTTCGTAAGATTTCTAAGTTAGGTTGGTGTCTTGTCTGCTTTCCCTGTCAAACGCTTGTTGTTGACAGCCTAAAAGTGGAAAAGGAAAACACAGACCCGGATTTAACGCTGAGAATAATAATAGTAATAAGAAAGAAACAGAGTAAAGGAAATGGAGAAGAGGGAAAAGAGGCTGGTCAGTCTCCTGTGAATGCTCGTAAACTACCATCATTCCAAATTTGTCTTCTTTCTCACCCTCAAAAACACAGTAAGACTTGTTCAAATCCCTCTTTTTCAATCCCATTCCCCCCCTCTCCTCTCTTCTTAGACTTTAACAATATCCACTCGCTTACTCTTGCTCTTCCCTTTTTTTTCTGGGATTCTGTTTTTCTTTTTTCCTGTTCCTCCTCCTCTTCCTCTTCTTCTAAGTTGTACGTGCTGCTTCACTTCTCAGTTGTGCAGTAAGTTGATATTCAAATCCCAACCCCTTGTACTTACTCCTCTAATCATAATGCAACTTTCAACTTTCCCTTTATCACATTTCTCTGGTTCTCTCTTACTATAGCCACTTACTCCCTATTTGTCAGGTACTGTTGTCTTCTCCCTCACTTCATCTCATTGTATTAATTAATCTACGAATTCATATGTAGTAAAGGTGTTGTTTTTGGTAGCAACTGGAAATGGCGAAGGATTATAGCGGATCTCCCAAACACCATCATCAGCTGGAATCAAAGAGAAGACGTCTAACATATATACTGGGGGTTAGTGGGCTTTGCATATTGTTCTATGTATTGGGCGCATGGCAGAACACAGCTGTCCCAACCAGGCAATCAGATTCAGAGGCCTACTCTAAGGTGGGGTGCGATGTTCCCAATTCCAACCCCCCACCAAATCCATCATTGGACTTTGATAGCCATCATCAAATTGAGATGAATAATACTGATTCAGCCGATGATTTCCCGCCTTGCGACATGTCCTTCAGTGAGTACACTCCCTGTCAACACCCCCCAAGGGGTAGGAAGTTCGACAGGACTATGTTAAAATACCGAGAGAGGCATTGCCCAAGCAAGGAAGAACTTATGTTCTGCCTCATCCCTGCTCCTCCCAAGTATAAGACCCCATTCAAATGGCCTCAGAGCCGTGACTATGCTTGGTTCGACAACATCCCTCACAAAGAGCTCAGCATTGAGAAAGCTGTGCAGAATTGGATCCAAGTTGAGGGTGACCGATTCAGATTCCCTGGTGGAGGCACCATGTTCCCTCGTGGAGCTGATGCTTATATTGATGACATTAATGAGCTCATTCCTCTCACTAGTGGGAAGATCAGAACTGCTATCGACACAGGATGTGGTGTAAGTTGATGAAGAAACCCCCAACTGTTTGGTTTCCGATTTGTATTCATCCCTAACATTTATAATTTTTTTTCCCCTATGTAAGGTTGCAAGTTGGGGTGCATACCTTTTGAAAAGGAATATCTTGTCAATGTCTTTTGCACCCCGTGATACACATGAAGCACAGGTCCAATTCGCACTTGAAAGGGGAGTGCCTGCCATGATAGGCATCATGGCTTCACAAAGGCTTCCTTATCCTGCAAGGGCTTTTGATATGGCTCACTGTTCCCGTTGCTTGATACCTTGGCACCAGTATGGTAAGGTTTCCAACTGACTACCATTAGATCAGTGTATACGATAAATCTTTACAGAAGTAAAAAGAGTTCTATGTCATTCATTAAGACACTGCGAGAGAATGCCAATGTCTCTATCTAATCATATCCTTAATTTTCAAACTTTGGCAGAGGGTCTGTACCTAATTGAAGTGGACAGGATCTTGAGGCCTGGTGGTTACTGGATTCTGTCTGGCCCTCCTATTCACTGGAAGAAGTACTGGAGAGGTTGGGAGAGAACACAAGAAAACTTGAAGCAAGAGCAAGATGCCATTGAGGATGTTGCCAAGCGTTTGTGCTGGAAGAAAGTGATTGAAAAGGAAGATCTTTCTGTTTGGCAAAAGCCCATCAACCACATTGAGTGCATTAAAAGCAGGAGTATCTATAAAACACCACATATTTGCAAGTCGGACAATCATGATGCAGGATGGTACATGTTCAATTTTCATCTTCATGTCTTTTCCTAATTTGAGATGCAACAAGCTTTGTTTAAATAACTCATCCTAATTTGACATGCAACAAGCTTTGTTTAAATCTGTTTTTGCATTATCTATCCTGTAAAATAAAGGTACAAAGACATGGAAGCTTGCATAACTCCACTTCCAGAGGCAAGCAGCTCAGATGAAGTTGGTGGTGGTGCATTGGAGAACTGGCCAGAGCGAGCATTTGCAATCCCTCCCAGAATACGCAGTGGTTCGATACCAGGAATCACTCCTGAGAAATTTAAGGAAGATAATGATCTCTGGAAGGACAGACTGACACACTATAAGCACATAATTAGTCCGTTGACTCAAGGACGGTTTCGTAATGTGATGGACATGAATGCCTACTTTGGAGGATTTGCTGCAGCATTGTTAAAATATCCCGTGTGGGTTATGAATGTAGTACCTGCAAATTCAGACCAGGACACATTGGGTGTGATCTATGAACGAGGATTCATTGGAACATATCAGGACTGGTGTGAGGCTTTCTCAACGTATCCAAGAACATATGATCTCATCCATGCTGGTGGGTTGTTCAGCATATATCAGGACAGGTAAAAAGTTCAAATCTTTGACAATTAATTATCATTTTGATTCTGATATGGCTATATGTGGTACGGGATCTGAATTTCTGCCTGCCATTTTTGGTGTAACTAAGATGTGACATTACGCACATTCTGCTGGAGATGGATAGAATCCTGAGGCCAGAAGGAACAGTTATATTCAGGGACACAGTAGAAGTGCTAGTGAAGATTCAAGGTATAACTAACAGGATGAAGTGGAAGAGCCAGATTATGGACCATGAAAGTGGACCATTTAATCCAGAAAAAATTTTGCTTGCTGTCAAAAGTTACTGGACTGGTAATACTCCAGAAAAGCAACAGTAGTAGAAGTAGACCGCTCATGTAAAATTAAAACATCTTTTAAACTTTTTTTGGATTTACAGGGTTTAATCCTTTTGGAGAATCCTTTTTCTGAATTAGTTTTTTTTTTTAATTCTTATCAAGGATACAACATTTACCATATATAAATTCTACGTTTAGCGAATTTGGAAAACAAGATATTGATGTCCTGGGTCGCGTGCTTCCTTACTATATATATATATAACAAAAAAGTGTTCGTTTGAGAGTGTCTCTCTCTAGGGTTTCTCCCCCTAGACTACGTCCACTTCTGCTTTCTTTCTCACAATCCTTCCTTCGTTTTGGCTGGTTTCTATGCATTGGATGTTTCTTCTGGTTGTACTTCGATACTTATTGTCGGTTCTGTTTGGCTTCTTGTTGGTGGTGTTGTGCGTCTCCCATCCTCCGTTCGTTTTTTTCTTGCTGAGGTTTCCTTTGGACGATCCAGAGGTGGTGTTGTGCGTCCGTCATCTGCCTAGTCTTGAGGTGACTTCGTGGAGTTTCGGACATCCCTGATCTGAACCACCTCTACTTAGTGCCTATCCTCCGGAGGTGAAAGTGCTCGGCCCTTATGCTTCATGGGAAAGAAAAAACCCAATGAGTCGACACTTGATCCTGGTCCTGAATCCTTGGGCGAGGACTCCCGTCTGAATTTGCACACTGCCCCAGCTAAGACGAGGGTCCCGAATATGAAGCCTTCGTTACTCTCCCAAGTGCTAAAGGGTACTTTGAAGCCCACCTCCAGTGGTGCTCACGATCGTTCTTCGGCAGACACAACGAGGAAAACGGCGTTGACAAAGACTGGTACCTCTCTTAAAACAGGTAAGGGCGTTGTAAATGACTACATTGCTGCTGCGGTTTGTGGGGATGATTCATCTTCGGAGGAGGAAGATGAGGTTGATACTGAAATCGTATTGGGTAGTCACGATACCATTGACACTGACACCTCTGATGAGGATTCTACCGCTAACCAAGTGCTCGACACAATGCCTCCCCCCCCTGCTGATCAGCAGATTGGCGCTCCTAGCCTTGCTTCCGATTCTCAGCCATCTGATGGTCAGGAAACCTCCCGAGGTACTCACACTAAACCTTCCTTTGCTAGTTTATTTCGAAACAACAGAGCTTTAAACCAGGGCATGCAATTGGAGCAACTTCCGGTGGAGAAAGTTTTGACCATTTTAGACGAAGACCGCATGGAACTTGAGCAAGAGTGGGGTTTTTGCTTGGTTGGTGTGTTCACTGGCCGCTTTCCGGGAATGAAGGCTGTTGAGGGGTTGATTGCTCAATGGGGAGTAAAATGTCATCTAATGCCTCATGAAGGTGGGTGGCTTGTGTTTCGGTTTGACACTGCAGAGGACAGATCAAGTATCCTGGCTGGAGGTCCGTATGTTCTGTTTGGTAAAACCCTCATTCTGAAAAATCTTGCACCAGGGTTCGCTTTCAATTTCCGAGATTTTATGGCTTTACCAATTTGGCTTAAACTCCCCAATGTTCCATTGGACCTCTGGACTCATAAAGGGCTGTCCAAACTTGGCTCAATGGTTGGCAAACCACTTTGTACTGATCAAGTTACTACCCAAAGATGCAGAATTGGTTACGCGCGAATGCTTGTTGAGGTTGATATATCTAAACCACCCATTACTAGCTTTGATGTGAAGTTGTCGGATGGAACTACATTCTCACAATCGGTGGTATATGAAACTTTCCCGTCTTACTGTTGCAATTGTCGACACTTTGGCCATAATGTTTTTACCTGTCACACTTCCCAGCCGCAGCAGCAGAAATGGGTTCCTAAAGGCAAGCGTACTACGGTAGCCAACCAACCTCAACAGGTTAACTCTAATGGGAGGGTGCCTAACGGCCCTGCAAAGGCCCCATCACACCCAAGGGATGCAGCATCAAATCAGACCTCCCCTGGTGAAGCTAATACTAGCACAATTCGGGATGCCCAGTCGAAGGGGATGTCCATTGATCCTGAAGTGGTCCCCCCTCCTACATCGCACGGCAAGCATATAGTTGGTGCCCCTGTTGCTTCTTCTTCGGGGCAGACTCATCAACATCCTTTGGAGACTGGCGATTCGGCCCAGAATTCCAGAGGGGGCGGGCCTCCTAGTGGAGGGGTTGAGGGAGACCAAAATGGGTTCACTTCAGTGCCTAGTAGACAGAATTCTTCGACAATTAGCAAATCTGGACAGCTGCGAGCGTCCATGGATGTAGGGGGGAAGAGTGGTGGGGCTGGTCCCTCCCGTTTGACTAAATGAGTCTTCTTGGTTGGAATGTCCGAGGTCTAGGTTCGACCTCGCGACAGAAAAGTGTTGTCACACTGACTAGACAACATAATTGTAAATTTTTATGTCTTTTAGAAACCAAATTGACGGTGTCGGGCTTGGAGCGAATGATTTTGACTCGTTTTCCTGGTTGGAAGTTCAACCACAATTTTGACCTCATTGCAAAGGGTCGAATGGCACTCTTATGGGATCCCTCTCATTATCTTTGTCAAGTTGTGGATCGAGGTGAGCAGCACCTCCACTGTCAGGTTCTTCAACGAGCTACCAATCGAGAATTTCTGGTGACTTGCATCTATGGGTTGTATACTGTCCCACAGCGGCGGGCACTATGGTCACATCTCATGGGGCTGTCGGTTCCCACAATGCCATGGCTCCTCATGGGAGATTTTAATTGTGTTTGTCAGGCGTCGGAACGAATTGGTTATACACCCCCCTCTGCCTACTTTCTGAAAGATTTGCTTGAATTTCGGGTTACCTTGGGCCTTGAGGATGCCCCTTCCCAAGGAGAGATTTATACTTGGCGGAGAAATACACTTTGGGCCAAATTGGACCGCGTCCTTATTAATCCAGTTTGGGCTACAAATGGTTGGTATTGCTTGGCCAAATTTCTTCCCATGCGTATTGATTCGGACCATTGCCCCATTGTTGTTGAGTTTAATAACACGCACGTCCAAGGAAATCGCCCTTTTAAATTTTTCAACCTCTGGCTACAGCACCCTACCTTTACGGATATTGTTACTACAACCTGGGGGACTTCAGTCAATGGTTCAGCCCAGTTCAGACTTGCAGCCAAACTTAAATCCTTGAAGTACCCCCTAAAGGAGTTAAATAGGGAGGCCTATGGGCATATATCCCAGAAGGTGAAGGAGGCTCAATTTGAGTTTCAACAATGTTACCAACGCTCACTGCTGCACCCATCAGATGTGCCACTCTCGGCTTTGGTGAATGAAAAACGGAAAACTGCCCTATTTCTTCAAGAGGCTGAACGTCTTTTCTTCCAACAAAAAGCAAAAGGATTACATTTGATGGAAGCTGATCGCAACACGCGCTATTTCTCGACTTTGGTAAACAAAAGGCACCGGATAAATGAAATTACTACCTTGCTAAAGGACGATGGCACTCCCACCACCTCAATGGAGGAAGTCGCTAGCTGTCTTGTTAAACATTATGAGGAGTTATTTGGTGCTTCTGCCCCTTGTGACAGTATTGATCCCCATATCCTACGATCTGGCCCGCTTTTGAATGAGGAGATGTGTAACCTTCTGGTCAGCCCTATTTCAGATAAGGAAATTCGCACTGCATTGTTTGATATCGGCAATGAAAAAGCTCCGGGTACCGATGGTTATACTGCTGCATTTTTTAAAACTCAATGGGACCATGTAGGAAGTGATGTTCTAGCAGCTGTACATGAATTCTTTGAGTCGGGGCAGCTTCTAAAACAATTCAACCATACTACCATCACCCTTATACCGAAGACTAGACGGGTTCCGACGGTTTCAGATTTCCGGCCGATTGCTTGCCTGAATGTGGTGTACAAAACGATATCTAAGCTTTTGACGGCTCGTATGACCAAGATAGTGGATTCCCTTATTGATTCGGCCCAGTCTGCTTTTATTCCGGGTCGCAATATACAAGACAATATCTTCTTGGCTCAAGAGTTGGCTAGAGGGTACAGTAGGAAACGGATTTCTCCCAGGTGTATGCTGAAAATAGATCTCACAAAAGCTTATGATATGGTCTCTTGGGAATTTTTGAAGGAGATGTTACATGGGCTGGGCTTCCCCTCTCGATTTGTGGGCTGGATTTTTGAATGTGTCACAACAACCTCCTTCTCCCTTTCGATCAATGGTAATCTTTTTGGTATGTTTAAAGGTAGGCGGGGTTTGCGACAAGGGGATCCGATGTCTCCCATTTTGTTCCTCTTTTGCCTAGAATACCTTTCACGGGTAATCAAAGTAACCACGGAGAACTCGGATTTTAACTTTCACCCCAAATGTAAGTTGTTGGGCATTACTCACTTGGCATTTGCGGACGACCTCATGCTATTCTCTAGAGGTGACCCGATCTCAGTCCGAATTTTATTGGATAGTTTGCATACCCTAAGCCGTGTGGCGGGTCTGCGGGTTAATCCCCTCAAATCGAACATTTTCCTTGGCGGGGTGTGGGATATAGATCGTGCGGCCATTCTGCATATGACGGAGTTCCCGGTGGGTGAATTCCCGGTTCGTTATCTGGGAGTCCCTCTAGCTCCTTTAAGAGTCTCCGTTGCCCAATATTCAGCTTTAGTGGAATCAGTGGAGAAATATTTTACAACTTGGAGTGGTAAGACTCTTTCTTATGCTGGTAGGGCCGAACTAATTAATTCAGTTGTTCAGGGGGTTTTGGCATTTTGGCTTCAAGCCTTCCCGATTCCAGTTGTGATTTTAGACAAAATTGCCTCACTTTCCCGCCTTTTCCTATGGGGAGGTAAACACTATCGAGTTGCATGGGATAGAATTTGTATGCCTAAGTCCGAAGGGGGGTTAGGATTGAAAAATTGCAAAACTTGGAACTCAGCTTTGTTAGCAAAAATTATATGGAACATCCATTCGGAGGCAAACTCTATGTGGGTTAAGTGGATTCATGCAGTCCACCTTCGGGGTGACTCGATTTGGGAGTGGAAGCCTCACCCTCGTGACTCACCTCTCATGAAGAAGATTGGTGCTATTCGCGACTTACTTCTTGCCAGGTTTGGGGATAGACAGGCTGTCAATAATGGGATGCAAAAATTGTGTCTAAATGGCCAATGGTCCTCCCTCAAAGTTTATGAGTTCTTTCGGACCAAACAACCTAGTCGACCTTGGATGTCCTTAATTTGGAAGCGCTACATTC
>JANZLC010000004.1:12937692-12962686 GCA_026413385.1 Erythroxylum gracilipes
AAACAAAACATTTTTAGTCATAATGTCTTTACATTACAACATAAATCCATTTGTATACACATTGTGCAAAAATTTCTGAATACATTATTCAATACAAAATTTCAGAATATATACAATTCAATACGAAAATAAAAAAGTG
Source organism: Erythroxylum gracilipes (assembly GCA_026413385.1). Classification (NCBI taxonomy): domain Eukaryota; kingdom Viridiplantae; phylum Streptophyta; class Magnoliopsida; order Malpighiales; family Erythroxylaceae; genus Erythroxylum; species Erythroxylum gracilipes. The sequence goes on from JANZLC010000004.1 coordinate 12,937,832, forward strand.
CAATGCAGACACAAAATGATCCCGACCTCTATCCTTTACTTGTATGCTGCAGGGATACTCCCATTTGCCTAACGAGGTATTCTTCTGATCTTGAAAAATATTTGCAAATTTTTGGTGAGTTTTGCGAACTCAATGAGTGACCATCATCGATGGCTCACCCAGACACATAACACATTATTCACATTCACATCATTTCACATTTCATATTCAATATAATTTAATCATTCATATTATGCATATGCAGTGCACATGAGACCCATTTTTCATTTGTTACTTTGTTATGATCGAGTGCCTAAACTGTCCCGTATTTATTGGATATCGGGCTCATTACTAAGTGTCCCTTATCCGATAAAGATACAGGGCTCATTTTACATAGTGAGCCTTAGGCTCTTAATCACTTTCTAAGCTCGAGGCTGTTTTTACACTTTGAGCTTTAAGCTCTGATCGGTGGCTACTCAGGTCACAACTACGATTATGTTTTATATATTCATGAAATGGAATGCCTCACATATATTTAATCAATTGAAAGTGCTCAATATCACACAATCATATCTACTATCACATTCCCATTCACATTGTCATCGGACATTAGTTCGGCATTCAACACTTAAGTCGAGAAAACACTTATTCTGTCCAATTCACATTCAATGAGCACTTCAATATTTCATTCATACATCACATTCATCCGACCTTCTTTTTAGAAACTAACACAGTCAATCACATTCATATTGTCATTCAATAGTCAATTAATACAAAAATTCAAACAAAACAAACAGTGAAATGAGACCATCTAGGTCTACTCACAATATGCTCCAAAAGCCATTACCTCGAAGTTCCGATAACTTCTAGAAGATGGTGCTCAATATGTTCCTCTATATTATGCAAAACATACAAATATCACATTTTTGCACAATTCTGTAAGTGTCTATTGATACACACATATGTATATTAAATACGTACAATGCATGTTCAATGACATTCCCAGTGTACATCCTTAATATATGTTTCATAACCAATTATCAAGATCTTTGAATCATTCCTTAACACCTATAACACTCTCCTTACATTAATAACTCAATCCTACTTCAATTGGGCTCATTTCATATCACTAACAAGCCTAAACATCTCACCGAAAAACATGGATAAGTCAACCATTCATAAACAAACATCTCTTGGGATAAATGCCATAACTTTTGTTGTAGATCTTGGATTAATGTCATCTTAGATGGTTTCGAAGAGGACTTCTAGATCTACGATTTGTGAAGAATTTGAAATGAGGTTTAATCAAAACACACAATTGTGTGAATTCACACAGGTAGCTCGTGTTTCTTTATGGTCTGGTGGTGTTTTTGCATCAAAAACACACGGTCGCGTCAATTTACACGACCTAACCATGTAACCTTTGGGTTTACTCTATTACCCTTCTCCAAAACCCCTCCAATGGATCCTACACCCATTCTAACATCACTTTTACTCATAATCTTCCCAATTTCACCTTTTCTAATGCAATGTCATTCCATAACCATTCAAACACTAATCAAAGTTCATTCACTCTCAATTCTCAACTCTTTTGATTCATCTTCTCAAGTGGATCACTTTTTCAACTATACCCAATTTCAACTCAACATCATCCATACTCATTTCATATTTCCCACTTGATCATAAACACCCAAAATATAACACATTCTCGTACTCTCAAAACATAACATAATATAAACATTCATCCATAGATTTTGCTGCACCCATTTATTAATTTTGTGTCAAAATTTGAGACTCTTAAGGTCAAAATTTAAATTCAATGTCCTCAATGAAAAATGTATTCCTATGTTGCTAGTTTAATCTAAATCAAGAATCATCTCATTTGGATAATTATAGAAGAAGTTATGGCTAAAAGACTAAAGCATGCTCAGTGAACATTTTCTAATCCATCATCTTCAAATTTTTCCAGCTTTTTACACCTAACATACTTGTACAATGATTAACCTTTTCTACTTTATTTACTCCTCATTCTCAACTCCATTGTATCTCAATATCATTCACCCAACAAAGTATGATCCAAATTTGATCATTAACCCAAAAATAAGACATGTTCATGTACCTATTCATCAACTTCCAATTCCCATTAAAACATCCCTTTCATAACCAATTCATCTTTAAAACATGTGTAGCAGCTCATAGTCTCTTACTCGTCATATACAACATCAATCATCCATAAACAACTCCTAATCCATTATTTAACATTTACATGAAACAAACATCAATATATACATATATATATATATGTTCATTTCTTCACCAACATTCTAGTATATACAAAACTCCTTATCATGATCTTTCAACCTCTAAAATACCCCTATAATTCATTACTCATCAATAATAGCAAGAAATTTACACACCCTTCCCCATTCATGACACCCACATACCCAAAATACCATTTCATGTGATTAACCTCTAAATATCATCACAAATGCTTCATTTAACCAAAACCTAAGATATTTAACAAGATACTTACTCAATTTAGCTTCCAATTCTTCAAAATCTTCAAGAAAATAAAAAAAATCCCTAATTCACCAATAATCCATCATCATCTTCATTTTGAGCTTGAAAGGTTTGGGTTTTTGGTGAGAATGGAAGAGATAACAAGATGAAAGAGTAGCATGAAAGATGAGAGGGTTGGGTTTAACATGAATGGAGATTTGAAGAATCAAGAATCAAGAATCAAGAAGAAGAGAGGAAGAGAAGCTACGAAAATGGAGAGAACAAAAATAAACTCCAATATCTCTTTAAGAGAGGGCATCGTGAGTGACAAAACCAAAAAGGGAAGAGTAGTGGCCCTAAGGCATTGTTTGGCAAGTGATATTTGTCACTTGCCACATGTCCCATTTCTAAAGCATTTTATTGGTTCTTTCATTTAACTAGTCCCATCAACTTCAATTTCTACTCCAATTGTTCCCCAATTTTCAATGGCACTTGTAAACAAATCCTAAAGTCATTTATCAAAATTTTCATTGCCATTGGACAGTAATTCTAAATCAACATATACACTTTTCATTGCCATTGGACAGTAAAACCACATTTCTCAATATACTCACATATATAAACAATTATACCTAGAAATTGTCAATAAATGCATATACAATTATTTTGATATGTGTAAAAATTCAAATTCATGTGCATATATGCTAACATTATGCAGAAGCTTGAAATGCATTTTCTTAATCTCTCTTTGAGCTCACAGGTACCAAATTTTAGGATTCTAACCCTTAGCATAAGAACTGAATGTTACATAAAGCATCGAATAAGAGGATTTATCGAAAATGAAGACCACTTAACTATAATCATTATTAAATTAATTGAATAAATTATTTTCTTTTGAAGATTAATTTTAGCATGAAATTTGCGTCTAAATTTATATTTTATGAGAGTTTATTTATGGATTCAAACATCATTTTCTATAACCCAATAGAATGGAGATATCTATTGTTGGATAGGGGAAGATGTTTCAAGTTGAATCTTCTCAATTATCACCATTTTCATCATAATATTCATGGTTTGTTTCAAAAAATTAAAGGACAATGAAGAAGATTACAAATAGTCTAATGGGAAAATCACATTCACTAGTGAGGAGATTTGAGTGATCTCACTACTAAAATAACAAAAATACAATCAATCACGAAGCTAACAACTTAAGCTTCCATAAAGCCAATTATGTTTCTTCTTATGAAAAGGGTCTCCTTGATAGTTTGTGGAATCCCAAATGTTGTCTCTTTCACAGTAGCAATTGTTTTTACATCTCCTATTATAAATTTCATTCCATTTACTATGGATGCAAGTCCCAAAACAATAAAATAAATCTCCAAAGTGTCCATATGAATATCAAAATGATACATCAACCATTGTATGGTTTTAAAAATAAATTCCTAGTGGTTGCATCAGTGTCCTTATTTTGCTAGAAATATTAAGAACTGACTTTCCTTTCCAAAAAAAAAAATTGCTAGATCTAGAGATATCTAGTAAGTAGGCAGGTTTGTATCTCTACAATACTTGAGTTAGAGCTTAATTATTGTTCTCTATGAGCTCAGAGACATTATCATCCAAAAACCAAGTGATCTAGCTACTAGACTCCAATTCATTGGATCAACTGTTTATAACTTATCTAATTATCATACCAAATAGAGGATTTTTCACCATTGCCCACTTTACAAAAAATATCATCTTTAACTAAGTCTCTAAGCTGTAGGTGTTGTCCAAGAAACCAAGAGTATGAGGGACTCTTTTACACCTTCCAAATGCATCTTCCTTTCAAGAACTAACTACGTAACCATTTCATCCAAAGTGATGTTTTATTATTTATGGGCCACCAAAGTCTTTTGATAATCATGGCTGGATTAGTAGCCTTAATATCATTGAATCTCAGACCACCTTCTTCTTTAGGGGAACAAATATCTAACCACTTGACTTTAGCAAAACCCTCCACTCCATCATAATGATTTCATAGAAAGTTTCTGAGCAATCTTTCTAACAATTTGATAAGCATTTTTGAAAGAAAAATGAGGGAACACAATTGATGAGTAATGAAAAGAGAATAGATTTAACCAATTAAAGTTTTCCATCATAAGAAATTGATTTGTTTACGCAAGAGGAGAGTCTTTTCTGAACCTTTTCAATCAAAAGGATGCATTTTGTGAACCTCAGCCTTCTGGACGAAATAGGCAAGCCTAGATACAACAATGGAGGAAGCTTTCTACTCATTCTGGTGATTATAGATATGCATGATTTTATATTAGAGGCTATTTTAGAGATTAAAAAATGGTTCTTGTTGAAGTTGAATTCCAAACCTGAACTCTTTTAAAGAACTGAAAAGAGTCTACTATAATTTGAATTGAAGTTGAATGTGATTTACAAAATAAAAGTAAATCATCTATAAAGTACATATTTTTCAATGAGACTTTTCTACATCTAGAATGAAATCTAAAGTTAGGATTCAAGCTAATCTCGTGTTTAATAAGAAGAGTTAAAGCTTCCCTATATAAAATGAAGAGGTATGGAGATATAGGGTTCCCTTGTCTTATTTCTCTAGCCCCTTTGAATAACTTAAAAGGGCTTCCATTCACCAATATAAGAAGCAGTAGAGACACATTCCTTAATATAAAAGATGAACTATCCAAGGAATCCAACCACTTCCAACTAGTGGGACAAGAAATCCCAATTGATACTATCAAAAGCTTTATTAAAATCAACTTTGATAAAGTAATTAACAAGGGTTTAGCCTTTTATGTATCCTTTAAGAAGCTCATGAACTAGCAAAATATTATTTACAATTTTTCTATTCTCAATGAAAGCACCTTTATTGTCAGTAATAAGAGTATTTACAACTTTCTTTAATCTTATAGTAATCAATTTTAAGATGATCTTATAGTAGAAATTAGTGCAAGAGATAGATCTGTAATTACTGAATGAAGCTGGATTAGAAACTTGGGAAGAAAACAGATAAATGTTTTACTAATCTCCTTTAAAAGCTTACCAATTCTGAAGAACTCATGAGGAGCTTCAAATATCATTTTTCCAACTACATCCCAAGACTTCTGAATGCAAAATCCATTCAATCCATTAGGCCCGGGGGCTTTCATCCCATCTAACATAAAGATAGTATCAACTATTTCCTTGTCTTCAATTGGTACTCTAGGAAAAGAGGTTGTCTCTTCAGGAATTTTTTTGGAGATGAAGCTGCTTAATAAAGATAGAGATGATTCAGAAGCTTTGACAGAACCCAACAGCTTGCTTTGAGTTTCTAAACACAACAGTATTGGTTAGATCTAGAGACTTACTTCTCAACACCTTTTCTATAAGCCTTTAAGAAACCAATCTGATAGGCTAAGAAGTTAGTAAATCTGAATGGATAAAGTCTCACATAATAGGACAAAAAACTAGACAACTTTATAGGTTTCTGGTCAGAGAATAAAGGGTCCAAGAATTTGACTATATTATCAGGGAACTTAGAAGACCTTACTGGTGCAACTACTATAAAAATACATTAGAAAAAGGACATTATTAGTTGAAAGAGGACTTTCATGTGTTAATCATTCAATTAAATGGCATAAAAAAAGATTAACACTAAGGAGGAACATGTGATAAGTTGGTAGGAGTATATATTGGTAAAATAGAAGTTAGGCCACATAATTGAGTAATATCTTAGAAAGAAGAAACAGTGTTGTACAATTATTACCATAACTTGTTCATTAAAGAAACTATATACTTTTATCCTTTATTCTCCACTCTAATGTTATTAATTTTATTAGAAATTTTTTTAACGATATATATATAATAACCTATAATTTCTTAGGAAATATATAAATTTTGAAAATTTTAAGAATGCTAAAATTACTGGAAAATGCTTCATATTATCTATTTTATGTATTTATGTATCAATAATTTTCTTTCTATACTATAGAAAAATTCTATTGTGTGGAAATATGTGCACATATATTTCTCCATCAATATAACATATTAACTATTTCACAAGTTTAGATCAATTTTCATATGAATTAAGAATCTTTACATAATATTGAAATAAACCTAAATGCTTCATATAATGTCTAAAAATTCAAATGCAAGAATCATATCTATGTATCTGTGTTATAAAATTGTATAAGTCTTATTTTGTACCTAAATTATAAAAATGTATAACAAGAAAATTATCTTAAATTCCTTTAATAAATATTCTTAACTTATGGTATGTAACTCCTTATTCAATTGTGTTTTAATTTATGATATGTTGAGAATATAATGAAAAAGAATTTTATTTACTTGTATAATCTATTAAATGCCACTTTATATAAGTTATGAACTACTTTTTTGGATATTTATTTAATGGTTGAAATTCTTAACTGTTTAATTGCTTTTAACTTCTAAACCAAACTGAAATTGTGTTAATAAAGTTTAGTTTAAGGAAATGGCTGACTTATATAGTAATTCTTTATTACTTTAATATCATTCGGCCGGAAAATTTTGCAAACGTGACTATTATTTCAATTAACCTTATAATATGATAATATTGACATAAACTTAGTTCTAATATTTAAAGCAAAAGTTTAACAATTTACCCCAAAAAAAAAAAGAGTAACATAATATAAAGTTTCAACTACAAATGTGATAATCCATACCTCTAACTCTTCCACAACACATATACACACCTCCTCAACAATCAAACCCCAATTAAACTTCTTTTCTTATGTATAATTCAACCTAATATCTTTTTCTTTACGATAAGTGAATAGGTATAGTTTATTAAATAATAATCTTATAATATGATATATTAACCGTGAAATAGTATCACATTACACATGATTTAATATTATGTTTTCATAACTATTCTGATTAATATTATGAATTATCTAACTGAAGTCTATGCTATCGCAAAGAAGTAATAGAGTGATGAAAAGAATATTATCCTATAAGGATTATGTTTATTAATTACTGAAATTAATCTATATCTCATTTTATTTGAACAATAAAAGGATATAATTAAACAAAAATACATATAGAACTTAAAATGATTGATAGTTAATATTAAGTGGATCTAGGACTTGCGATTTCACTAAGATTTATCCCACTTGAAGCACCCGGTTTAATCAATTAATCCTTATTCCCTATACTACTAGCAAGTTTTTCTAGTTTTTCTCAAGTATAAATAACATATTTCAATAAACAAGTTAACGACATCTCTATAATAACTAATTCATTAAGCATAAGAAATTCATAGTGTTGAATACAATTTCATAAATGTCTCTATCTTGTGATAATAACATGATATTTCCTAAATTCATAGGCATTGGGTGAAATATCATGATATGATTTAAAAGAGATAGAAAAAATTAAAAATTCAAAGAAATTTGATATCAAATTTTGTCTTTGAATTTTGTCTGTGTGTTCTTCCTCTATACCTCTTTATTTTGTTCATGCCTGGGCAAGTATGCTTATACTTCTGTCAGTTCTAGGCATTGAGTGTAGAAGCACTTATTTCTTACATAAGTGTGCTGCAAATTCATGGTATTCATTAAAGTAATGCAATGATATGTATACTTTTTATCAATTCTAGGCAACGAGTGTAGAAGCGCTTCGTCCTTGCGTAGATGCGCTGCAAATTTGTAGTATCCATTCCAAGAAATAATGCAAGAGCACTCATATCTTTGCCACAACTATCAATTGAAAAAGATTACTAACGTTAAAACTATGCATCTGTATTTTTTTTATTTTCTTACTCCATACCAAAAGATGCTAACAAAAAAAAAAAAATACAAAGCACATTACATTATTCATAGAGTTTCTCAAAGACTAAAAATTTATCAAATTTAAAATATTAAATTAGTGGATATAAATTCTAAATATCAATTAATTAATGCTCGTACATTAAGAAACAAATGCGTATATTCGTACGATAAAACTTTCACTCGAGCCTCTCTGCTATGATTAGTATTACTCATATCATATTACTTGTACATAATCGGTACAGTCGTTGCCAAGCAGTAAGAAATAATGTCGAAGTATCCCATTTTTCGTGAGACTGACATTGACTCAAAGCATTATATCTTCCTGGAAGTGAAATCTCTAAAGTACAATAGATTGGATTTAAATCCTTTGCGTGTTATTCATCATATGACGCATCAACACTGAATTAATCTGAAGCATGTAGTAAATTAATCTAAACAATTATTTTGTATATGGTTAGATTTTTAAAAAATTAATATATTTAAGAGAGTATAAATTAGAGAGCTTGAAATCTATAAAGAAGTGGATAGTAGAATTTCATTATATATATATATATATATATATATATATAGAGTGATTTTCCCTAAATAATTATAATTGTCGCTAAATGGGATTAGTATTCGGTAAAAACAAGTTTCACTGTAAGAGTTTACCGTGATACGTGATCGCTGAAACTCTTGGAAAATGGCTTAGAACTTTTGGAAGCCTTCATTGAACCTTCTTGGGCCTATTGAATTCCCATTTACAATATGACTACAAATCCATTGGACTAGGATTTCTGGTATTGGTCAGGTTAACAGTCTGAATCAATCAGATTCTTGTGGTTCCCATTTTTCTGAAGAGTCGTCAGCTTGGCCCAAAAGAAATGAAAGAACGAAAGGAGAGAGACATGAGGACGATCTGAGCCGCTTTTATTTTATATTTAGTTGGAACATTTTAGGATTTCATGAGTCCAATCTGTGCACCAACATTCTCTTTTATAGTAGTATTCAATAACACACCAATAATGGATTAGTTCTGTGATTGCTAGTTTCTTGTACATGGACGGAAGGATGGAAAGACGCACGCTCTGATAGGATTAAATGCCTGTTTGGTTGAATTTTTTTTGAAGGTGAATAAGTATTTTTGTCTCAAAAGCTTTATTTTTAATGAGTGTTTGACTGTAAAATTAAAAAGTATTTTTTAGTAGATATAGTTTTTTTAGCAGTTAAGATATAGCTTTTTTAAGAAGTTCAAATTTGAAGTTTTTTTAAAAAAATATTTTTTTAGGTAGATTTTTTAGATCAATTAATGAGCCTATTTTTAGTCTCTTTTGTCATTATGTTTTACACATATTTCCCACAATACCAACAAACATATCTTCACGTTTATTTTGAGATTTATATAAATATTATTTGACTTTTTATATGTTTTAATATTTAGTTTACTTATGTTATAATCCTTATAAAAGATTTAGTTAGATATAATTTTATTTATGTTTTATAAGGTTTAAAATTATATAATAATTAATATATTGTGCTTTTCATATCGTTTAATATATTTTAAATAATATTTAGTTATAAATAATTTTTATTACAAAATAAAATATAGTTAAAATTAAAAGTTCTTTTTGTTTTTATGTTGTGAAACAGTCTATTGTATGAAGCTCATTAAAAAAAATTCCTTTTTAAAATGACAGTCAAACAATCAACTGATTTTTTAGAAAAACTCTTATCAAAAAAACTCTAATGACAAAAACTCTATTAATATAAGCTTATCCAAATAGACATTAAGAGTATATATACATAACACTAAATGCATGCTTACCATTTAGTAAGCAATGGATCATTTAAATATAATTTAATTGGTAACTAGTAGATAGCACTTTTAAGAAGTAATTAAAATTGTAAGTTAATTTTACTTTTCAAAAAACTAATTGAAAGATAATTTTCTTTTAATATTATCGTTACTTTTTATTTTATCAACTTTTTGAAAACTAACTTATATTATTTATTAACGTTTAAAATGTCTCCATAACATTAAAATACTGACTTATCCCCATATCTTGAATTCAATTTAATAACGCAACGAGGGAGTAACAGAAGACAGTTCCTTATTCAAGATTTCCGGGATTTGATTCCTATCTTCCGTTCTTCTCTTAGTTAAGCCTTTTTATAAAATAAACTACAACTCACAAAAGACAAAAATAGAAGAAGCAAGAACTTTGTACCAAGAAAGTTATCGAATGAAATCAAAAAGTTATTTAAACAACAAAAACAAACTTTTATTCTCTTATTTTACAATTTCCAAGCACACAGAAACTAAGAAGAAACAGGACAGTGGAATTTAAAGTGCAATGATTTAATAGCTTATGTTCATGACTTAATCACATCACAAACACCTACACTACATATATCCAATAGTCAAGGATTCACAAAGACCTATATATGTGAAACAGTACGTTTTCCTTCATCTTACGAATGGTGGAGGGGCACAGAGAACATGCTTATGAAGTTCGCCTGCGGATTCAGACCTTACGGCCATGACCAGGTGGGAAAGGTATGTAAGTAGTTGGATTAGGGGAAGGTTTTAAGGGATTGGTTGTCTTAACTTTCGACGTGGACGCTGTAGTTGGGTCGGACTGGTCCAAACCTCTAGCCGCTTTCACAGGTGTAACTGCGGTGAGAATCAAGAACACTAAGAGCATGACTTGATAGAGTGTTTTCTTGATGTTCCTCATACTGAAATGTTGGAAAAAGATGGATCAGAGTTTAGCCAGTTGCAACTATAGGAAGGAGGCATCGATAGGCTGGTAGTGCCGAGAAGCATACTATATATAGACACTGCTGATATAAGGTATATAAATATTAATAAAGTTCCCCTCGGTATGTACAGACAAATTGTTACAAAAATTTATTGGAAAGAATAGACAATCTTAGAAAACGATATACGTCGTTAGTCCCACCGTCTCTTTTTCCCTTAAGGACGCATACTAGTATATGACCTTTTCCTTATAGATTAGTATATGTATCCTACTATTTTAGCTTTGGATCTCCTAATATCTCTTTTAAAAATGCTACAGGAAAATATAAATTTATAATTAAGCATGTATGCAACATATTTAATTTTCAAATACAGCTTCAATGTTTAGGCGAATTTCAAACTTGTTATGATTAGATTTACTTGAATAGTTCCCTAAATGCGATCACGTATTAGAACTCACAACACCCATATGTACAAGTGTATAATTATAGGATAGATTTTCAAATAAAAAAATTTAAATTCTAATATAGATATATTGAAAAGGAAGTGGATAAATTATTTTATTTACTCATAAGTATTGTAAAGTATAAAACACCAATTGAAATAAGCTATAAATTAGTTTCATTCTAATTTATTATACAAAATTATAGATATTACATCAATTTCTTAAGATTGTGTAAATTTCCTGTATGAAATAATATAGAATAACTTTATTGAAAATATTGATTTATTATAAGTCTTGACATAGCAGTGCAATAATGTTGATGCAAGGTAACTAGAATTTTTATTGTTTTTTTAGCATTTGATATTGAACATCGCCTGAATTTAAAATATGAAGTAAAAGTCCCACAATCTTTTATGTCGATGAAGTTCAGGCTTCAGATAGGACAATTCCAATCGTCAATCTTTCCGCAACACGCGTCTCTTCCCCACCCAGGAGACCTAATTTCTCTCTCTATACTACTAAGGTATATATTTGTGCTTCTATTATTTTCATCTAACAAGACAATTTTAGCTTTTTATCATAGAAAGGTCTGCTTACACTTTTGCACCACCTGAAGAATGAGATACTCAAATACGTTAGGTGTTGTTGCACTGGTTATGGCATATATTGAGTAGGAAAAAAAGTCAAGAAATTAAACATTGGGCCCTCTTACCTTACATGTCTGGCTCCGTCCCTGGAAATACGTTAGGTGTTGTTGCACTGGTTATGGCATATATTGAGTAGGAAAAAAAGTCAAGGAAGCTGCCGCTGGAATAAAATAAATATTGAAGTATATCATATACTGTTGGAATCAAGCTTCTATATTAAATATTTTTTTTATCAATATCAACTTTAGTATCATGCATGATCTGTTATAAGCTGGAAGTAATAGAAATTATTAAGTGCATATGTGATGCTTATGTTTTAAGACTATAATTTAGACGGCTTATGAGGATTTTCAAATAAAAATATACGAGTGAATGAATTCAACTAACATATACTTCTCTTGTGCTAGACCATAGCGTGCATGAAATCGTTTCGTTATAATCAACATACTTTATCAGTTGACAACATGGCTGCTTGAGTCACTGTTGCATGATACCAAATAACATTTGAGATTTGTTTGTGAAATAATTAAATCGTCAATAAATTTGCATACTATCCAATGATAATTTTCGTACCAGCAAATTAACAATCACGAATGCAGAATAGCAAAGACTACGACGTTTGGTAACGCAGTTCGGCCAACTTGCCTACGTTTGCGGGGCCCTCACCTAGATTAATTTCTTCCACAGTAGTTCACAAAAATTACAATAGATTGATCTACACCAAAAGACCCAACCTATGTAATAAACCCCCAGCCTAACTACCCGTGAAAGTTTTTCACGTCCAGTAACACGACCGACTCGTGTTAACCTCGTAAGAGGATTTTTCAACAAATTTCTACTTCAAAAACAAAGACAAATAATATCAAGAAGACGATAATTCAAGTTCTGAAATCCGTCACCAATAAGCCAAGTAGTAGCACCAAAAATAAGTGAACTGATGTATAACAAAGTCTTCTTTATGCTTCGATTTTCCAGCAACAACATCAATTTCATATCACCATTTAACTCTTGCTAAAGATCGAACTAATAGTCGTATATTGCTGCATAAGAGAGACTCACAACCGACCACACAATCACGAGATACGAAGCCAAAAACAACCAGCAGCCGCACAACCCAATACACTATCTTTTGTTCACTTCACAGCCACCCTAAGCAAAGCACAAATCAGAATAATAATGCCCTGCACATCTCTGCCACGTCAGCCCAAAGAAGCAATCTTTCAGATCCACATTATTCACACACATACACAATGGTCTTCGATAGCCGCACCAAAGCCACTTAGTTTTTTTTCAAATAAAAAAACCTTTAGGTTTTTCTATTTAATCACATGTCCACGCAACCTTCTTAGATATTCCCTTAAAGGATTCCAAATCTAATAAGGATAGTGTAGGATAGGTTATAAACCACCGAAGATAATGCTAATTGAGAATATATTTCCAATTCAAGTCCCAAGCACCAATTTGATAATTCTTCAATTATTGAGACAATTCCTTTTTAAAATCAAATAAGGAGGCAATGACTACATGGACTTCTAATAAAACACAAACCCCATCTTTTATATGTCCAATTTAAAAATTCCAAAACCAAACAAAGAATATATAAAATATATTCTAACAGTTTGTCAATTTGTTGCGACAATTTAATTTTACATTAGGAAAAAGGTAAACTAATGGTCTTGGAGCCTCGTAGGGATAAATTTTCTTTGAAGCTGATAGCGGTAGAATGTGCGGATGCATTAACATATTTGGGAACAATCTGGCGTGCTCTTTTATATATTTATATTATACATTCCTTCTTTTTGGTAACGGTGGTAACCATTCAAGTAAGGTCGACTAAGCGTCTTATCCCCGAAAGTTCATAAAATTTTATTTAAAAGGCCTACAGCTTCCATAGGCTCAAATTTTCACTTCGACCCTCTTCTATTATTAGTTTCTTAGCGCCTTCCCCAAATTATTCTACTGAACAATAACTATATTCAATTGATTACAGAGGAAGAGGTTGACAATGTTGACATTTGGCGTTAAGTGCACATTCATATATAGCAAATCATAAGAAAGAATGTCAAACTTCCTTTTTTTTCCTCGTGAAGATTTTAGGAAGATTGAGGTTGACTCAAGACTAGAATATCACAACCGAGATTGTCCTCCAAGTCAATTCTTGGGTAAAGCATGCATACCAATGCTCACAAGGCCTGGCATTCGCAATTCTATAATTAATGAATATGGGTTTATTCAATATTCTAAAAGGTCAATTAGATAGAGGAATTATCATTTTAGGACTTCAACAAAATTAAGGTCATTAATTTTTTTTTCGCACCCAATAAGCTGTCAAAGGTGTGGGTGTAAGGATAGTTGAGGTTTTAATCACAGACTTTTGCCACCAATTTTAGTTTTTTCTTATTAAAATTATAATTGTTGAGCCAACGAAGAACGATGCAGCCAAGAAATCACGCATATTGTCCAGATTCAGCAACTCCAATTAAACCATACAGGATACTCTTCACATTAGGTACATTTCACGTACAAACCCAGAAGACCAAGTATGGAAAATAGATGTTAACCCACGGTGTTTATCTCACGAAGAACATCTCACATCCCCAGATGAAGACGTCTCGAAAAATAACACTCTAACTCACTTCACCGTAGCTATCACTAACCCACTACACCGTGGCTCTCTTCACCGTAGCATATATCTCACTCAATACACGTTATTCAGCTCTCACACCCCAACATAAACACCACCACAGTCTTTATTTTATTGACAATTAACGCACACACACTGTATGCCATAGACACACATCCACTCAGTGCCACACACACACTTGAGAGATTGACTTCTACCGTAGATTGAAGATGTGCACAAATCCCTCACACAATGAGAGCCCCACTTCAATAGAGTCCCACTACAACCACGCAACTACCACTTCAATTCAAAGACGCAACAACCTCATCCCTTTGTTTTCTTCAATCCCACAAAATCCATACAATTCAACAGTAACTTTATCTAATTACCAACATGTCCAACAGTGAAACAATTCCAATATCAACATGACAATAGACTCTATTCAAAGATATGATTCTTTTTTAACTAGAAGATTATCCATGTGGCTTTTGAATCCAAGTCATTATCTAATTAATATCATATATGTCCAATTAATAAATAATTCCAATAATAATTACTTAGATATATAACATATATCCTAACAGTTATGATATCAATTCTTTAAAAAAAACTCTAACATAGAAGAAAATAAAGATAAAAATATAAGAATTTACGATATTCGGCTGATATATAATCTATGATAATGAACAAAAAGATAGAGTTTTTTAATAATTATGAGAAAAATGATACAAGAAAAAGAATGATAACCATAACCTTATGCAAGCTTCGAAAGGGTCTTTCCAAAAATTCTCTCTTAAATCTTTTGAGGTCTTACTTATAAAATCTTTGTCATACTATTTAAGTTAGTAAAACTCTATGACTACATATATCTAAGATAATTGAAATCTATTTGAGGTCTTACTTATAAAATCTTTATCATACTATTTATGAACTAGATTACAGTGAAACTTTCTTACCATAAAAACCTGAAGTTAGTAAAACTTTATTACTACATATCTCTAAGATAATTGAAATCTTATTTCATTAGAAACTTAAGGTAGTTGAAATTCTATTTCACTATAATTCAAGACATATCTTACTAATTTTCCAACATCTAATCAAGAATCACTCCTTGCCTACCCAAGTCCCTATTTCAAGTTATGTGGGCATTTACCAATTCTAAAATATAATTCAACTTTTCAACAACATCTAACCAGATGTAAACAATTTCCTAAATATCGTGAAATTTTACATTCTTGACCATAACTCTTTCCCTCTATCTTTTTCTTAATTTTTCATAGTTCCATAAAAGATAATTTTATCCCTATCATCAATAATCAAAACATATGCAATCGAGCCTCCCTAACCATGTCTCTTTGACTATATAGTCCTTCTCGGTCTATCTTTGATATATTGTGCTGATACCTTTTTTAATATTTTTTTATCTCATGAACTAGAATTTTCAACATCTTTAGCATCTATTCTAGGTTGTTTTAGTTCTAGTTGCACCACCTTAATTTGAACAGAATTTTTCATTATTGATCTTAATTCTATAAAATTATCTCAATATATGTCTCTCTCCAAATATTCTATTTCTAAAAGTGATCCTAGACTTTTTACTAAGTGCACAAAACTTACAAATGTCTACCTTCACATATTTGTCATCCTTTAATAAGTTTTCCTTATAAAGTTCATCATCTCTTGGTCACTAAGATGACTCACCCACAGATATCATACCGTATTACTATCATCATTCTTTATTGCCATCTTTTCTATTAAGATATAAATGCTTTACTGTAATTTTTCTTTCATCTTAATGCACCCTTTACCATCTTAAGTTGTCCAAGCATCACCATAAAACTTATATACTTGTTTATCAAGACTACCTATGGACATCAAATTCTTTTGGAACTCAGAAATATACAAGAAATCAAATGTTCTCATAATTCTATCATGTATCTTAATTTGCATTGAATCATTGTCTTTGATAATAAACTCTCCATCATCACCTAATCTAATAGTACTATTTTATTCTTTAAAATAACAAAACTAGTCCATATTAATAGTCATATAATAAGATGCTTCAAGTGTTTATCACCCACCAATTTACATAATCAAAATTATTAATGGTTAGAACACCATTACCACTTTCAGCCTCGTCATTGGAACTCTCTTAGACTACAACAACCCTTACTTTATTTTTTAATCTTTTCCTTTCTTTCATTTATATTCTTCCATTATGGTTAATCCCTCTTAAAGTGAACTTTCCTTTTATAATAAAACATCAATTTTAGTATTCAATTTGGATCGTGACTTGCTCATATTTTCAGAATTTCTTTTCTTATTCCTTCCTCTACTAACAACTAGACATAAATTATATATATATATATATTAGAGACCCTTTTCTTCAATTTCGTAAACAATAGAGCATCCTTTATATCATTAATAGAAAAAATTCCTTTTATCATATAATATAATATCAATAAAATTATCATATAAATTAGGCAATGAAACAAAATAATTACGGATTAATCCATTCTTAATTTTAACTTTTAACACATTGTAAATCAAAGATGATTTGATTACAACTATCAATGTGATATTGTTCTGTGTAATTTTTAACATCTTTAAGGTATATAAAAGTTGCTTTTGATATAGATAATCCAAAGCGAGTTATTTTGATACTTACTTTCAATTCATTTCTATAATGAAGGAACATTTATTTCATTAACCGCCTCCTCAGTAACTTATCACTGAGACTCGACATTATTGCATTATGCAGCTTCAACAAAAATTATTCCTTTTTTGATGCCTCTAAATTCTCTGATAGTTTTCTTTTTATTTGAACATTATTGTGTATCAATATTGAAAAAGAACTACTCTCATTTTTATTTTATAGAATGAATCATTCAATCTATTAAACTTTTTAATATCGAATTTATATAAAGATATCTTGAAAACAAATTAGATCTTTTCAAGGACAATCTAAGCTTTGATACAAATAGTTATGATATCAATTGCTTTGATACCAATTATTATAATATTAATTGCTCTGATATTAAATTTTTATGAAAATGGAACCAATATAGGAGAAAATAAAGAAGTTGGCATTTGTTCACTTAAAAAAATCCCCAATCATTAATTCCACCACTTCTAATGCATAGGAACTTAGCTGCTTTATTCAACATTCCTTGGACCAATCTATAATTGAGTAGTTGGAAAAGCCTTTCCTAGAATTGAAGTGGAGGGAGCTTTATTCAGTATGGACCCAAAGAAAGCTTTAGGACCAGGTGGTTGACTTATTTTTCCATAAAACCTATAGTTGAAGTAAGGGATATAGTCACAACAACCATTATTAAATTCTTTTCATGTAGAAGGATGTTAAAGGAATCAAACAAGACATGTAAGTTTGGTTTTAAAAATTGCAAACCTCACTTCTCTAAATGACTATAAACATGTTTCATGTTGCATTGTCATACATAAAATCATCTCTAATATGTTAATTAGGAGACTATAAATAACACTTATAGAGTTGATAAACTCGAGCCAAGGTGCTTTCATCAAAGAAAAGAGCATTGATGATAACTTATTGATCATTCAATACCTCCTTAAAAACTACTAATGTAAGCATTCCATCAAACGTTGTGCCTCATAGATTGATTTTAATAAGGCTTTTGATTTGCTAAAATGCGATTATGTATTAACTAGTCTTGAAGTTTTAGTTTTTTAAAAGATTTATGAAAATGAATTAAGTAGTGCATCTCACCCACTTCTTATGGGATTAAAATTAATGGGAATCCATTGTCATTTTCCATGGAGCCAAGGATTAGAGGTAAGGGGATTCCTAGTCCCCTTACCTCTTCACTCTAAGTTTTGAGGTCTTATCTAGGATGATCTCTTATAGCATAACTCAAAGTGGTAAGTTCAAATATCAATATAAGTACAATGAGATTAAACTCTTTAATTTACCTTTTGATGATGACTTACTCCCATTAAGTAGTGCTAGTTTGAATGAAATAAGATCTTTATAGGCTTTCTAAAGAATGTCAAGATTGGGCTTAAATTTATAAAGAGTAACCTGTATGTTTCTATTAGCCTAACTTCCCTAGTTAATAACTTATCAAGAATTTTATGATGTCAACTCCAATATGCTCCCTTTAAATACCTTGTTATACCTATTACCATTTAAAGGCCTATATTTAATGATTGCTTGTCTCTCTTTGATTCAATTAATAGTATAATTGGATTTACTGGAAGAACGCTACTTGTAAAACCAATCCTTAGTAATTTGTATAACCATAAGAGCTCTCATTTTATGCTATCTAAATATTTGTTGAAGTAATAGAAAGGCTAATGAGAAACGTTTTATGTCCTGGCTATACTAAGAAGGATAAGAATTCTAAAGTAAAATGGCATGTATGTTCCTAAGCAAGAAGGTGGTTTGGGAATCATTAAGTTAATGACATGGATAAAATGTTCATTAAAAGAATTTGGAAAATCTTCAATGATAAAAAATCTATTTAGGTGAGATGGATGCATTGTTAATACTTGTGGAACTTGAAGGAAAAACATGATCACTTCTGGTCTCTAAATAATATACTAAAAATCGAGGGATTCCATTAAGCAAGTTATTAAAGTGATCCTCTTCTTCGTTGTAGGTTCATTGACATCAACTAAAAGTGGAGTAGAAGTATATACATAAGTTCTCTTCTTCTCTATCCTAAGAAGTAAAATTTAATATTAATTTTAACATAAAGGTGGACAAAAGATATAAATAGTATCACCATCAAATTTAGATAGTAGTTTCATTCTTCGAGTAGGCAGCTAGATTAGGAGCTGCAAAATCCTACACTACCCTTGCTCTATAGAAAATCTCCAAGTACTTTCATTTCCTTAAAGACACCATCTTAGGACAAGCCAAAGCTACGAAGTAGAGCATAAGGGAGGAGGATTGTTTAGGAGTCTACAGTTCAAGACTTAGGTATGTGGACCATAGACTTTGGTAATAGAGGGCATTGTAGTAGCTTGGTATGGTCCAACATAACACTTGGAACCTTTAAAGAGGATTTCCTGAAAATTTTGTTTTTTGTTGTTCATGCTTGGCTTTTCAAACACTTGCTTCACCTATATGTAATCCTACAAATTTTTTTGTTTGTCTTTATCTGTTTGACCATGTAGGTTTCCTAAGGGTTATTGTCCAATGTAGTTATCCTAAAGATTCTTATAAGAACATGGTTGCTAAACAAATAGGACTTGCTAGGAGCCAAGTTACTTCATTTTTGACTTCTACTGTTGTTAGAAACCTTAAAATCCTACACGTACGTGTACTTATATATGAACTGAACATGAAATATATTCAGGTGTCTATGTGGTTTATAAATGCTCGAGTTTGACTGCGAATGCCAATGGTTGAGGAAATGTACTTAAAGGAGATAAAATGACAAGAAAAAATCGATCATGATCAAGATTATCCAAGAAAATATGCAAACAAGGAGTCTGGGCCTAATCATAGTCAATCAAAACACGCAAATGTCACAAAAAATAATGCATCTCCTCCTGAATTTTAAAACTCCACCATTTCAAACATTCATCCTCAATTTGGGTACGTTTTCACTCATTAGACCATATGAAACGAAAGGAATCACTCAAAGATTCCCCAAGAAGATAAGGAGTAGTGAAATATTTCTTTCAGTTCACCCATTTCCTTTTCTTATTTTATTGATGCTTCCTATGGACTATATGATAGCATATATAAATGTAGTTTTTTGGGTCATTGACATTTAATAGTATATATTTTAGGACATATATTACTGTATCCTTAAAAAAATCCAATTCATTGCCTTATAAAGATCTAAATTGTTGTTATATCCATTCAACATTGTTTTTATAGTCTGAGACTATTTTGTTTCCTTAGCCAAAATTTTAAGCAACATTTTTCATTTTTTACCTAATATTTTTTTTCTTACACTTATAACAGCGCCACTTTATTTAATGGTATGAATTATGTTTTCTTAATATAAAGACAATAGTAATTATATTTGTAGTTATGCTTTTGTTTGTTGCCTAAAGCTCTTTTTGCTATAATGTGTGTAGTTAACTCTAAGGTGGATGGATGTAACAACTAAGTATGCCAGTAATGACAAGCAAGACATAAAGGTTTTTATAGAAGAAGTTGAGTCCCATTTCGTCTAGTAAGCAAGACACATGACTTATTTCTAGTGATTTTGATGTGGTGGCATTAGCTAAGGAGAAATTTGTCAAGAATGGGCTAGTTATAATAGTTAGCATTGAAATGAGAGAGTTCATGACAAAGTTGGAACTTCATGATCTTAACTATTAAGGAAACCAAATGACTTAGACATATGGCACAGTTACTGTAAGCTAGATCAAGTACTAGTAAATAACGCATGGATGAAAGCTTGTATGGATTCATATTCTTTCTTTGAAGCCTCTAACATCCCAAATTGTAGTCTAGATCTTGTTTTTATGAGAAATAATGGTAGGATAAGGAGAAGCCCCTTTCGTTTTAAGAATATTTGTACAAAAGACCCAAGTTTTATTCCTATGGTTAAGGAAGTATGGAATACAAATGTAACAAGTTATTTTGTGTATAGATTGGTCACAAAATAGAAGTTGTTAAAACTAAAACTAAAGAAGTTAAATCACAATAGCTTTAAAATTTTAAAATAACAAAAGGTGGAGCTAGGAAACTAGTTAAAACAAGTACAAAGGTCACTAGATAGGGATAGATATAATGAAGGCTAAAATTCCAAAAAGAAAAAGATCAGTGAGAACAATTCATTAGTAAGAGTAAGTGGCTTAACACATAATTACAATAGCAAGACAAAATATATTGGATGCAAAAGGGTGATGAATACATTGGTTTTTATTTGATGTAGTTTCTTAGAGAAAGAAAGAAAACAAAATTCACCCATTTATAGTTGCAAAATGTAATAAAATCGTATCCTTTTCTGAAATTAGAAAGCATAAAGTGTAATTTTGCAAAGATTTACTAGAAAAAACAAAGACAAGATGGAGAGCATTAATGAACAAATTCTGAAAAAACATGATCCTACCATTTGAAGAGTGACAAGTTAATTTCTTTAATGATGTGGGAAGAGGTTAGAAAAGTTTTATAAAGTATAACATATACTAAATCACTAGGCCTTGATGGTTATAGTTCTTATTTTTACATAAAACCATGTCGTGTGGTGGGTTACTTGATATTTGATGTAATGGAGAAATTCTTTAAAAGCTCAAGGCTTTTACAATAAAGGAGTAATTGCTCTTGTTCCTAAAAGGAACAAAGGAAAAAAAATTATGAAATTTCATCCTATTTCATGCTATAATATAATTTATAAAATTATCATTAAAATTCGTTCAGATAGGTTAAACATAATGCTACCTAAATTAATAAATAATATGTATGGAGCCTTTATAAAAGGGAGAATAATGGTACATATTATTCTAGTTAGCCAAGAATTAATACACCACTTTAGAAATAGACTATTCTTCTCTCTATTGTTCCTTTGAGACTGATCTCCTTAAGGCATATGATTCCTTAAACTAGAATTTCTTTAAAGATGTGTTAGAAGTTTTAGAGCTTCTAGATCAAATTGTGAGGTAGCTCATAGCTTGTATAACATCATCGAAATATTCTGACCTAATTAAGGGGAATTAAAAGGCTAATTTGGAGGAAAAAAGGCTTGCAATAAGGTGATTCTATATCATTGTATCTATTTGTTCTTACTATAGAGTATTTTAGTCATTTGATGTCTATTACAAAGGATTATCCCAAGTTCAAATGCCATCCAAATGAAAAAATTAGATCACACTCACTTATGTTTTGCCTTATGATATTACAATCTTTTGCAAAACTAATCTAAAGTCCTTGAAAGCACTTAAAAACTTGCTTAGCTCATTTTTAGCTACCTCAAGCTTATAAATAAGTAGTAGTAAGAGTTGGATATTCTTTGATGGGGTGTAAGATTGAGAGATTGAGATGTTAGAAGTCGTGTTACAATTTTCATAAGGACAATTCTATTTAAAAATGTAAGAGTACCTATAAATTGCTCTAGTCTTAGAATCCCTAAATATTGGCCCCTTATAGATTAAATAACTATAAGAATATAGGGCTATGCAACGAGGAATATTAGCTATGTTGGGACCCGTTCTTGAGACCGGAATCCCAACTGGAAAGTCAAAAAATGGAAAATGAAGATGAAGAGGTGGAAGCAAATCAAAGTGGCTGAAAGCGAAAACAAACGAAATCGAATTCGAAAATCGGATAAGCGAAACAAAACGAATAACAAATTGAAACAGAAGTCATAAAGCGGAAGCAAAAACAAAAGCGGAAAAATCGAAAACGAACCGAAACAAACATTTCGAAATGAACTGAGACAAATTCCGACATCCGAAAGCGCAAACCTTAGAAAAACATCACGTCTCGTTGGAAACCCTAAAACTCACTCGGTCTAAACTAATCCGAAATCAAACATCCTCAAGCAAATCTCCAATCATTTAAAAAAAATTATATCAGATTTGAGTGAATTATCACTACAACAAAACAACACATTTAGCGTCGTTTTGGAAGTAGACGTCGTGAATGGTATGATGATTTCACGACGTCTGGAAAAACGTCAAGAAAAGATGGAATATTCTGAGACGTTGTATTAAGACGTCGGAGATAAGGGAAGCGTTTAACGTCGTTTTGGTTGAAAGACGTCAGAAAATAGAATAGACGTCGTTGGGGAGAAATAGACGTCGGGAAAGGCCAAGTCCACGTAATTAATTTCCCCTCCCCCCAATTTTCCAAACGAAAACCGAAGCCCCCGCTCGTTCTTTCTCTCATCTTCGTCGGTCTCCAGCGTTCCTAAATCATCCAACCTCGTTCACTCTCTCATCTTCGTGAGTCTCCCGCGCCTGCGTTTCTCCCCTTCCCTCTTCATCATTTTAACCTTCCCTCTCTCATTTTTTGTCTCGCTTAGAATCTGTGGAGATTGCTTCATCTACAGTCGGCCCTCTATCATCACCAGTCGGAGTGCATGTGCGTGTTGTTTGAGGTAAGTCATTGAAGTAGTCTAGCGATTAATGTCGGGTAATGTAAGTTTTTGAGTCAGATTGGAGTGGCGATTTAATCTGGGTTTAAGATTGTGAAGTCGTTTGTTTTGATTATTTTTTATACGGTGATTCTGTTCATAAAGATGGTTATTGCTATTAGTTGCGTTGTGTTTTGTCTATTTAAACATAAATATCTGTGTTTTGTATATCACAAGTATCACATTGTGTTCTGTGGTAAGTTTCACTATTCTCGTCCACTACATTGTGTTCTGTAAACTGGGAGACAGATGTGGAGTTGACATGGCCGTGTTAGATTAACTGTTTGAAAGTTTATTTACCAATCCTGCATTATAGAGACTTGGTATGAATCAACATAGCTGAACAGGATTTTAACCTGCTTTCTGATGTACTAGCTGAGGTTTTTCAAGTCCATATTAATAGCTGAGGTTTAAACTTTGTTATGTTTTCTGATCTGTGCATGTTCTGTTCTTTTGTTCTTGATCCTATCAAAGGAAGGAAGAGTAGAGAATAGAGAGCCAAAGGTTTATCTCAGATTGTGTATACTTCCTTTTTCAATTTGACTACTTGATGTGAAGTTTTTTATTTGCAGTCCAAATGTTCAATTTCAAATAAAAGCCTATCATGTTTCTGTTGTCTCTATCTTCAAGATTATATTATTACTGGATTTGCATATCAAATAAATGCATTTGCTGTAATTTCAATTTGATGCTTGGGACCTTGAACTTTATTACTTTTTTCCTTCAAATCCACTTGTTAATTATCATCTAACTAAAGATAGCATAACTGTTCTGAGTCTTTCAGCTTTATAAAAACCATATAAGGAGTGAAATAGAAGAATTCAAACCAAATTGATTAATCAGAAAACCGTTCAATCAAGTTGGTAGTCCTAAAGAAAATATGAGACAACTATTTCATTTGTAGTTGAAACGTTCAATTTTTCAGAAAAGGGCAGCCATAGTCTAAAGTCTAAACCCTTGATAATTGCACCAAGACTTTTATATTATCCTTACAATGGAATTGCTCCAAAACTCCACCAAGAAATCATACTACGGTTAATGGAGTGAATGCAA